>NW_019059887.1:307813-355323 GCF_000696155.1 Zootermopsis nevadensis
TTAGCTTGTAGCAACGCCTGAAAACAACTGCTACCACGATATCGGTTTCCGGATTACATCTCAGGGTCTTTATAATGCGATCTTGTTGCTGAAGAGACGAACAATTGTTTCCATTTATAACTGTGCTGTTCTCGGAGAGAATTTTGCCCGTAAAATGTTTGCAACGGCTAGTTAGCGGCAGCCACACTGGATCCCTGCAGTCTGTGGTTTCTGCCTACCTCGTGGGATTAAAGAGCATCGCTTACTAAATGCCAGCTAAAGCAGGAACAAACAGTTGTGACGTGGTTCTGTGGCAGTGTTCTTACAGCTGCTCACCGCTGAGTTCTTTTAGAAAATGACATATTAACGCCATTCTATAGACTTCCGGTTCTTATAAGGACAGCAGAGAGGTATAAATAACTTAAATATGTGATGATGGAAAGACAGAACGGGAATGAAAGAAAGAAAGAGACGCAAAGAATGAGACAAATAAGACATAAATTGGCTTAAATGATCTTTTGGAAAGGCTTTATCGATTGTTGTCAATTGCAGTGCTTTTTTTGTGACTTTGCGTGGTATATGTTGAATTTTAAGCAACCGTACAGTCAGGAAAGTTGAATATTTTATCTTCATACCCACGGGCGCGGAAGAATTTTCTAAAGTTGCTGCCACTGGTCTATGAAACCATTATAAATCTCTCTCTCTCTTTATGACTACTCATCTCTTGCCTGTTACTGAGGAACACTGATTCTCCTATCTTTTTTCCCGAATGTGGGATTTCCTCAGAACGTAATATAAAGAGAATTGTGTTTTTGTGGAATGTGTTCATTTTGATTTGAATTTTCTAACATATATTCCTATATTTGGTATCGTAGTTTCGGATAGCCTGTTACAGTTCTATTGAACGAACGACCAACTTACCAGCATTTTCATATAATGTTGCTGAATAGTATAATGGCGTTGTCAACGCACAGCCATCATCCCTGCTTGTTACGAATGCCTTTCGTGATGTTGCTACATAAAGGATTGTTTGCGAAGTTTTTCTTTGTGTGTGCTTCTAAAACGAGGTTTATTTATTGCAAGTTCGATTTGTCTTCCTGTAGTTGGTGTTTGTTAATAGGCTTTGTATATAGTATCAGAGGTCATAAATTCGAGTTCGTTTACCAAGTTGCGATAAGGTTGGTAGTTCTTCATGCTTCAAGACAATGGAAATATTTATCCCGCGCGGCTCTATTAGTAGTGCAGATACTAGAAGGCGTAATAAATATTGGCACCAAATAGTGCTCGTAATGTACATGTAATGTTGCGAAACTTCGGTGGAATTATCCCTAAGAATCTTATAATAGCATGAGCTACCAAAGAACATCTATATTTAACATCAAAAACTCTCTGATATCAGATATATGCTTACTTCATAAAATTATTTAAATTTTGTGGTGAAAGTATATTGTGTCTTAAATGAGGTTTTGTGATGTTTGAATATTATCTCTTCCTCTCTCTCTTTCTGCTACATTTCGAACAGACTTGTGTTCTTTTTAAAATCGTTCAATGCGTCTACTACGATTTTGGGTTGAGGTGAAATATTCAGCATGAAACTTTGGAAATGTCTTCTTTCAGTAATGTTAAACGTATTGTCAGCAATAAACTCCCTAAGCTACTTAGCTACCCGACCGTTACTGATACTAGACAGATCGCAGCACCCCCAGCATCTCAACTGCCTCGCAGGCCTCGCACAACCCTACAGACTCACTTAACACAGAACACCCCGCCCGCCCACTGTCAGCACCAAAACACTCTGAAATTCACCGGGACGAAAACTTGATCATGGTTTGAAAGATGAAAGAAACTACAATGAAAAATTATTAAAAAGTTTACCGAGTTTGGCGTGTTGTTTTAACTTTTTGGGCTCGGGGGGGGGGTAATCGTGTAGACGTTAAAATCACAAAGTTTGGAGTTCGTTGGTTTTACTTTCGTCTTAAGGGGTTTGAGACTCGTTCGGCCATGTAGCCCAATGGATATTTACGTTTCTGTCCTCCTTTTCACTTGATGACGGAAGTCAAACCAACATCTGAAACGCCGTGATTTTAAGAACTCGTAGACGAAGGATAATGTAAAATAAAAGCCCTTTTGTTCCATATTTATATTTCTGTTTGTTTTCTTTAAGTTACCTAGTGTAAGCTGAAATTTATATGTAGAAATGCCCGGTCATCTGACGGTTTCGTGATATTTTGTTAGATAAGCGTTTGACGTACTTCAGAGTACAACTGATTCAATTTTCTTTTCGTTTACTGACTTGCATCGATGAAATCTCAGTCCATATTGATTTTCTCCATAACGGAGCAAATGAAGTTCCAGCGGTGTAGAAGTTAAGTCTTCTTCCTGCTACCACATCTGAAATCCTCAACTGCACGTTATCTGTTTGTCTGTTTTCGAGGTTTATTTTTATGCGTTTTTTTTCCGACGAAGTGCATAGCCAGAATGCATTACGATCTGGTCATGTCTGTCCGTCCAGTCGATTCAGCTTGAGAATCGCTGGACGGATTTGGATTAAATTTGATGTGGTGGACATCGTGCCATTAAGCACGACCTCAGAATAACACTTTTGAATATGCTGCAAGCGTTGATGACAAATTGACGGACGCAAATTATGATCGTCGTTAAATGCACTTACGTTACATAAATTACATTTTATATTTGGTGATGACATTATGTGTTTGGTGTACGCAAATTAGTGTCCTAAAAGTGAGGATTTCTACGTCTACGTACAACCAACATTTTGTTCTAGGATAATTGTCTTAATGACACTTGAAACGCTTTCAGATGTGAAGATTTCCGACTTGTAAAGTGAAATTCGCAGTTGTTTAGAAACCGAGAGTAATCGTGTAGACGCTGAATATGCCACTTGGAAGACATCCAAATGAACAGAACACTGTGTTCTGGGTGTCACTACTTCAGAAACTGCATTGAATTCCCGCAATGTGGCAGCTAAGCAGCGGCGATATCCTGTCAGACCATGCTGCCGCAAGGCTGTGGCCAAAGATTGAACCTCTGCTCTACAGATAAACCTTGCCCTTACGAAACCTCAACACCCGTATACCGTTCGACCTCGACCATTTATTCGTAAACTTGGGTTACTTTTGGATGTAGTCGTGTGGCATTAAGTTTACCAGAGGCTGCTATGGCTTTGCAAGTTTTCGTAACTCAAGCGAAAGGGGACAAAGGGATTTTAGCTAATTCTGTTCGAATGTAGTGTAATTGTAAGTTTATTTAGAGCTCTTAACGAGAGACCGGTACAGGCAATGTCCTAATCCGAGAAGGAATAAGAAGATTATAGTTTCTGGAATTCGGGACGGACAAAAATCTGTTACGTGACTCCGACAGTGCAGAGAATAACTCAAGTCGTATACACATTTTATTTTTTCCCCAGTGACTTTATTGTTTTAATAAGTTGTGAGTATCATTTCGTGAAATTGGCTTTTAAATTCAGTTCAAACGATTGATAATGTCACATACCAGGACTGATGACGTCGGACCAATGCATCATTATGCTTTGCTATTTGTAAGGACATGCAGAATTATTATCCAATGACAATAAAGAGGACAGCTCCCCCGACTAACACTAAAGCACCTTTGTCTAAAACTCTAGTTTATAAATGCATGTTTTCCGTCTTAAATAAAATTATTAATTCACCAGTGGTTATTTATTGTTCGTACGCTTTTACGCAATATATGTAAGTGGATGGAAGATTATTGTTACACTTCTACAATTTTCACAGTTATTCATCTGTCAGAACTTATTAGTCCTGCAATTTCTGAGTCAGTTTACAGTCAGATGCAGTAGAACTGGCCACGAAATACGTACGTAATAAGCATATTGAATTATAAAACAGTTGCTTCGTTGCTATGGGATTGTATGAGACATGCAATGAAAAGCTACCCATAAAATATTGGCCATTGCACCCAGCGGAGTAATATGTAGTGTATAAATGGTAGCTGGAAGCAACGTGAGTGGATTCGTATGTAATGAGACAGAAAATCAGGCACCTGATTCTTAGTTGCGTGCATAATGGGAATTTAGTATCAGACGATTCTCTTATGTGTGAAATGTAACGAAGTTTCGACCCGAGGGCTTGGCTGTATATTATAGTAATTAAAGCGTTGTAATTATAGTCTTGTGAAGACTAGTTGTTACAATTCCATGAGTGACTGAAATTGAAGTTGTGTGAGAACATGATGCTGACGAGAATACATGGACCGAAGAAAGTGGAAAAATACGGAATGGATAAACTTGCATAATGAGCCCATACGAGATTTGAGGTTAACACAATGGAGGCTGTCAGCTTCTACGAGACATGCTGTGAGAACCTCAATTTCTTGTTCAGAGTCAGCTGAAATTTTGTACACCACTGATTTTACAAATGGCGTAAATATCACGATTATTCCGAAAACAAAGTATCGAGCGTGTGTTATTGTTATAGAAATACGCAGCTGTAAGGACATTACAGCAACATTCTGAAATAAAATCGTGCAGCTAGGGATGTGCGAGGAAGTAACACGCCTGCTAATTTTTATATTCAGGTAGTAATACACTGGATTGTTTATTAATATTTATTTTTCCAATCTGTTATTACACACGAAATAAAACCAGTTAGGATGTATGGTACTAGTATTATCACCCGGGAAACGTCCCATTAATGCAATATTTCTTCCTTTTTGATATTAAATTCCAGGCCATAAAATTGCTGTGCAGATATTTGTTGTGGCTCATAACGTTACATGTGCTGTGATATCCTAAGTTAGCCGTGAGGCCGGTCCGTGCCCTTAACATCCACTACCAACCTGAAGGTTGGGTCACATCTCGTGTCTCTGCCTGGCGTTGTTATATCGGGCAGAACGCTCGAGTAGGTTTTGGTTGTTGAGGGGTGGAAGGGGGGATGCGAGCTGAAGACACAGATTGGAAGCTGCGATATGTACATTGGTCTTCTCTGATGTTTTGATCAACATCCAAGTTTTAATCAAGAATAACTGTTGCCTTCGGCCCTCGTTCCAGTCTGTCTCGTTTAACTTCGTAGGCTCCGAGATGATTACTGTTGATACGTTGCAGCAACGTCTACCGTTTTGCAACAGCTTGAAGCGACGGCGTATAGGAAGGAACGCGTTTATGCAATAAATTGCTTATTAATGTGACACGATATTTATTTGTAATTTATCTAACGGCAATTTCAATAGCTCTAAACCATTACATACAAACCCCGTTCTTGTAAGAATATAAATTAGGTCCTTATACTTAATTAAGGACCACGACATGATGACGTTTAGTGGAGTGGAGGTATAGCTCCACGAATTCTTAACCTCGATCAAGCTACTGCCGCTTTATTTCTGCTGAAAGAGATCTCAGGATCCCATGGAATAGGAAAGCTGGTCTGGACGTGGGGGTTGTAGAAAAGAGTTTCTGCTCGTATCGGGAATCGATAACCTGTCGTACAGGATAGTGATTGCAGCTGGATAGCTCTATAGACTATTTAACTTTTTTTTTTCGCCAAGGTTTAATAGAGGCGAATTCAATATCATTGCCAGTTCCATTGAAAAAGTGAATCAGCGGGTCTGTTAAAAGCCATTAGCAGGAAACCTTAGCGAGCAGTGTCAGGCTAATAAGCGCAAAGCTGCTCGGTATTTGCGCGTTGCATTTGCGGTTTATGTGCCACGCCGTCGGTGAGGGCAGGGACTGCCGACCATTTACACGCAGGCTCGTTGGGTCTTGAGAGAATTTTTAAGTTTTGAGTCTTTAATTTGTTAACTCATATTTTTGCAATGTTTCCTCTGAGGCAGTTTCAATAGCAGATACGAGGACACAGTTAATTATGAGATTTTTCTAGTGCCCGTCACCCCTAAAGGGTTTGGTGATCCCTGGGCGAAGAGAAAGACGATTGCCTTCGAGTTGAAAAAGCGCTGTGACACTTGAAGGTGTTAGGCCATGGCGTATGTCGAACTAGAGACACCGATACGAGTTGGTCTTCTACACGCACTTTAAATGCAATTTAACCTGTTTTATAAATAACCTGCATGTAAGCTATTCATAAACGATGTAATGAAACTATTAACACCTTCGGTGTTATGCAGCCTTGAAGTAATTTGTATGTAGGCCTATGTAGATAGGCGTGTGCATAGTTTATCGGGAGAAATAGTGTGATATAGAAATTTCTGAATGTCATAGAGTGATGCTGGATTTGCTGTTTTGTTCTGATTTTCATATTGTTTTTATTGGTTTTGATTTTCTGCTTGTTACAGGTAAGTGTGTTGTTCTCGTGTCGTCGGTAGAGATCACATCGTCTTGGCCGGCTGACCGAAGTCACCCTTCTGGAGTAACACGTACGGCAGAACTGTTTATGTTTTAAAAAAATCGCTTACTAATTTTAACTGTTATTGAATCAGTGCATGCGCCGTGTACAGTGTGTGAAAGCTGCGGTCTTCGTTACACTTCTTAATCTTCAAGATCTATCTTAATGTTAGCACCCTCCAAGCTATAACTTCATTACTTCCATAAGCAGTTTCTTTAAGGACCTGTCTACTTGTGTACAGTGTGTGTCATAATTGCATACCAGGATGTATATATAATTATTCTGTGCTTAAAACTGAACAGAAACGCTACCGTGCGTGTTGGGTTTAACTGGCTTAAGTATGGACATACCCGAATATCATAGGAATCTGTGTAATACTAACATGCATTTGGAAGGCTTCCATGTTTGTAAAATATGAAGTAGATTCTGTTGCCATCAGTCAGTCAGATGTCTCGTTATTTTGACAGATTAAAAGCAAGATCTGATGTCAACAGTTACTCTTAGAATACCATAATTGTAATTAGTAAGATTTTTACGCAATTCACCGGTTACTGTGACTTAATTTTCACTTTTATGCTAGGCTATAAAGGTTCTAATTGTATATAGTTCTGTTAACGTTTCGCAGAGCAAAACGTTTGAATATATTAGTGTGACCTAAGTACTTGACTTGTACGCTGTAATTTTAACACGACTTCATCTCCCTGGTATATTGCTCCTCGTGAGTCTGAAATAATGCCACAATTAGTCCATTTATGTTCTACGCAAAGTTAAATGATGTCATTAAAGTGATGATCAGCAATACGTAAAGCAGTTAAAACTGACCAAGAGTGTCTGGGAAGGCAAGGCTGTAATATTTACGTTTATTTGTAGGAAATTAGAATTGACAGACGTCATTACTAGTTGAGATTGAATTTGGAGTGTCCAGCTGGGGTGTTTGGATTTCGTAAGGAGAGTTGACGGAATAGCCGACTGAAGCTCCAGATGAACAGTGTCATGTTCGATTACTTAGCCGATCCGTGAAATTGTTCCTGTAGACCCCGCGCGTCTGCCTCTGCTAGGGTACTCAATTTGTGCGAACCCCGTCTAAGTACCGTGTTCTCTAACACAGGACTGACGCGAACGCCACGGTCGAGTGGTTGTTTCGTATTCCGGAGGTCTTGGGTTTATATCTCGTCCCGAAGACCTGGTATCCCGACTACGGTTTTTTCTCGGTCGCCTTAGGCAAATGCCGGGGTAGTGCATGGAGTTGGACCTTCTACATCGTTTCCAGTCATCATCTTGTTCTCCGGAGTATATTCTGAGCTGCTGACAGCGCCGTTAAACCAGACTACAAGACGTTATAATTGTCGGATGTTCTGTGAAACTCTAGCCGGAGTAAGTAAGCGTACTGGACAGGAGCTAGACTACTTGAGTTCACTTCCCGGCATGGCATGATTCATCCCGCCATTTACAGACGTCCAGAAGCTTGCCACACACTTTTATATAGGTGAAGACCACTGCTAATTAATGACGCTGTTCTAGCCGAATAAGTTATACGTTTTTGCGTCTAATGGTGAGATTGATCTGACAGCCATGTCAAGCTTTCTTTTGTCGGTTTAGTACTCCCAATTGACGAAGTGTTAACACATTTCCATTAATTTTGAGTTTATATTTATAATATTGTGTTGTTCCGTAACGAAATATGCGTTATTCTTACTGAAATATCCCTTCTGATGGAAGTACTAATTAATTGTGGTTTTTTCAGTGGTATTAATAATGCAAATGATGATTAAGACAGTTGATATGTACTGCAACGAACGTTGCCTGTAGAAAATAGAAATTGTGATGAAATGGGTCCATTTCTCGCGTAGTATAATTGTGTTATCGAAGTGGGCTGCAGATGCTTCCCACGGACACCAGTTAGGAAAATTTAAGCGGGAAATATTTTACTCCGATTACAACAGATAAGAAAGCAGGGACGTGTGAAACACTCGTTAAGTATCGACTTTTGAGGTATGTTAAACAGGGTAGTATACTTTCCATTATCAAGGAGAAGGTAGGAAGATATTTGGCGCTGTTTTGATTTTAAATTGTTGGCTGTTGCTGAATGTAATAATAACAACAATAATGATGATAACAACGCTTTGGTAATAGTAGTGGTTCTTGCTATTTTACTCGATACTCTTATTACTTTAATCATCAGAACATCTTACTCAAGTGGGCTTAAACGCCGACATCTTGGGAATACAAATTTATCACCCATTAAGGACAGTCGTAGCACTAAGTGATCGTCAGACGACTTTGGAACTCGCGTAATGGAGTAAGGTGCACTTTCGTGCCGTTACATTTGTCAATGCAAATCAGCCATTAGCGATTTGATGTTTTTGGTGGGAGCGACCACTAGCGTCCGTCGAAACGGGATTTGGGTCGGAGAGTAGGTGGATGCTTTAGGGCGAATGGGATTCACGCGGCAAGGGTTTCAGGACTATATGCTAAACCCCAATCAGTGCGGGAGGGTGTCAAGCATAGTTAGAATTGATCGAGAGTATGCAGGGCAGAAGGATGTAATTTTGACTGTACGGTTGCCGCTATAAATTCTGCATTTGTGAAGCTCTAATAACTTGAATTACCGCGTCTGGGTGATGAAGTTACCACCAGGTAATAACTTTGTTTATGTGAGTGACAGATACGTGCGTGGAGAATTATGATTAAAGTGTGTTGGGGGGGGGGGGGGGAGGATTGTAGAAGTATTTGTGGGCTGTTCGAAACAGCGTGTCAGTCGATAATGAAAGCGAAGTATCAAGATTTTTACTGTTCTCTATAATTATTTGCTGGTATATGATTCCAAGGAAGCTTATGCTACCAGAGGTGCGCAAGACAAACATAGAGGTCAGTCCAAGGGCAAGCTCAGTGGTAATCCCCGCCTACCAGACTACCCGTTGCTTAGGGTAAGCAATTACAGGTCAAAAGCTTCCAGCCTGCACACCATTGCTTAGACTGTGCACGACGCTTATGTCTGTAACGTGGCTTACATAAGGAGGGACATTTGACAGTTTTGATTTCCGAATGAGCAGGCCTCCATCAGCCGGCAAAGTATTCCAGTGGGATAAATATGCCTTTTACAATGAAGCCCGGTTCTTGAGAGTTCGCGAACTTGCAGCAACTCCCCCCCCTTTTTTTATTTTTTTTTTTATATAACGTTAAGTCACGAAACGTCATGATGCTACGTCAGTAGTATAGTTTACATTTCGTAATGCTTGTTTAATTATGAGTTAATTGTAAATATGAATGTAAAACTGAATACAAAAAATTCATTCTTCATTGTAATTTGCAACTGCATAGTACACGACGACATTGATATCTGGCAAGAGGCTGATTGGCGTAATCGAATGTTCTCTGTATTCTTTTTTCAGAGCACCTGTACTAAGCACGCTGTGTGTGCTTCCTTGCCCGTGTCTAATATAAAATCGTTAGTGTAGTTTTGTTCTATGTTCCGAGACGGTGTTTGATTCTATATGGTCAGCCTTCAAACACCCCACGCCACGGCCGAGATGTTTCCACGGGTTTTTCAGGGTTCAGATCTCGGCCCGAAGTCTGGGCATCGTGTCTGAGGTTTTTCATGTCTTTCCTAGCCCTTCCCAGACAGCTGACAGTATCTTTAGTTAGCCACGAACATTTCTTTCCTTTCCATTTCATTTGTTATTAACATTTCTGTCATCCAATGCCGTGGATTTTTGTTAGTGATAATATAAATTATGTAGCGCCGTAACGACTCGTTCTAGGTTTAAAAAATAGATCGCTTGAGATTGCAAACTCATGATCTGCGACATTTTCCTCTTTATGTTTTATTTCTTATTTTACCAAATAACAGTTCTCCTATGGCTATGAACTCGTGGGACACTCTGTATATCGGAAGTAGTTCCCGCGGTCCCCGTTAATCTGGTTAGATGAGATGCTGTGTGCCGTGGTAGTTGGGTTTGAAACTGATCTGACCCCAGTCTGTTTTATTCCTCAGACTGAAATCTTCGCTCAGGACCTGCCACTGACTTTATCTGAGGATTTTATAGTCCAGTTAAGACTAAACCTTCTGGTTTTTATTTTCCACTGATTGGAGCTGTCAGGTTACGGAATCGAATTTGATTGGCCGATGTGAGACGGAATGATACAGGAATGAAGTGAGGCAGAATTGAAGATGACCATTTGCTACATCGGACGGAGACTGGGGGCTGCGTTCGCGGTATCGATCATTATCGATAACCAGTTATACGTGTAAGTTGTGTAGGCTGTATTGTGAACTTCTTTCGGATCTGTTCCTCCTACGTGAATGGGGCCTAGCGCCGTTATGAAACTTCCGCATTAGGGGGTGGGAGGGGTGATGTTGAAGGTTTTACAAAGGTTTGTGATTTTGGTTGAAATATGATATAGGCCTACATTGCCGCTTTTACGTTTCTGTATTTGGATTAAACCCATCCTCATTGTCATTATGTTCTTTCTTTTTTATTTATTAATGTTGTCCCTAATCCATTCCTTCTGATCTTTTTCTTACACCGGTTTTTGCCTTCATTTTTCCATTTATCACACTGTAATTCTAAAACGCATCTGCCACAAAGCCACGATAACAGGATCGTGCAGTAGCCCAGTCGGTTTGTAGCAGGCTTCTCACCGCGGAGGACGGATTTGCTCCTAGGCCAGTCCATGTGGACAAAGCAGCGCTGGGATAGGTTTCTCTCCCGGAGTCATTCGGTTTTCCTCTGTCAATACCATTTCACCATTGCTCGATATTCACTCATATCTGGGGGATGGACAAAGGGATCTTTGGAACCCCAGTTCCGCAAACACATAATCTCACCCCATCACAACAATAACAGCACCGGTAAGCTGTGATAGTTCTTTTGTGTAGACGTTGATGATGGAAAGCTGTTCTGGTTGAACGGGAGAGGGGTTCTGCATCGATACACGTCGAGAGTCGGTGCTGGACACGTCATGTTATTGCTTGCATAATAACGCGTGATTTAGACATGAACGGAAATGCACCACGATTATAAGCAAATGAGGATTGCGGGATACTAAAATTTGGATCAGAGACGTACAGAATTATGCCATCGTGCCGGAGGCGAACTACAAATTTTTTCGTCCCAGTAAGATACTCGGGTATCATTGACATCAAAGGCCTTTATAAATTACTTCTTAATAGTCTGGAGTTAAGTATTGTAATCGAAGACATAGAATGAAAATATTCTTTCCTATCCATTGGGCCTATCATTTATATATATCGCTTGAAAACATTGACATTTACGTACAGAATGTATGTGGTATTTGAGAATAGCTGTGATAATTTCGATAGCCCTGATGATGGAGGCAGTAAACACCTCTGAAATGTCGTTAAAATACCAATCTACACGGCGCAGTTTCCCAGAAGGCATTGCCATCTCGCCAAATGGCACACAGTGTGTCAGGTCGTTCGGGCAGAATTTCCTTGTGAACAGTTTTACAGATTCCTTACTTGAGTTTTCAGAGAGCTGCATTTCCCCGCAGCGTGCGTTTTAGCTTCGTCAGAGACCCTTAGGTTTCTTTCCTGGACACCAATTTCTCAAGCGACACCATGAGAAAATGAGACAGTTTAGATCTTACAGAATCTGTAACTATTTTTGTTTCCTTTCGGGTTTTTATTGAAATCTTAATTTCAAGCGAAATGCCATAGAAGATAGTGGACGGGTTTCAGCTCGTTTAGGGCCATCCTACTTTGTGTCAGTCACCTGTTGACTTGGTGTTCGTATCGCAATGCCTTTTCCATCTAGTAAGAATTTTGATTCTGTGAGTAGGGCTTATCATCTGTCAAATCACGATGAATTAAATGTGTTTGTTAACGAAGTATTGAAGTTTGATCTAAGTGAGAATTAACTGGGTAAAAGGTTCAAAGGTTCAATTACTAAATGAGGAACTATCTCGTGTCTCTGGTGTTGGTGTTTAGCAGCAGTGCTGTACAGAGAGAGTATTGTCAATGTTTTTCGAGATGTATTTTTAAATGGACTCTAGTCTCCGACATACTCGTGAGAATTGGCATCTGTTTTGCTGCAACGTGTGGTATAATCCCCCCCAAAAAAAACCTCTCAGCTCCTCTTTCCAACGGAAATTTTATCGTCTGAACTCACATTTTACAGTACGATATGGCAACATTTATCTTGCCATCATGTAAAGCGAAAACACGTTTTTATTTTCATTTTATTTTATTCTAATTTATATCTTCCTCAAACGTTTGCTGAGCACTCTTTCTGTAAGACATGTTTAATATTCCAGCTGACATGTACGTGTTTTCTCTATTTTACCATTTCAATTTTGTACCTTAAAATTGGAAACAATTTTTTCATTCGCTGAGTATGTAAATTTCGTTTGCATATCTTTATCCCTTTCGAAAACATTGGGTTGTTGAAGTACCCTTTGTGATGTTGGCATAGTCTGAGGATTTTTTATAAATTTGATCCCCACTGTGTGTTGTTGTGATAGAAGACACAGTAGCCTTGCTGGAAACGTGTTATGTATGGAAGTCCACTAACACAAATGAAATTGCAAGCGATACAGAATAAAATGATGTGGCAGACGAAACGTTGGAACGTAAAGCAAGTATAAATGAATGTAAATTGGCACACATTCCTAACTAACTCACTAGCCATTGGGGTCAGTCCATCGTCACCTCAAATAATTGTCTGTCTGCCTGCCTCTTTCCTCACCGGTCAAGTGTGAGCGGATGGGGGCGTGGCGTTCTAACGAAAATATTTTGATTACAAACATTCATCCGGAGAAGAAAGGGTGTGGACCCGTTGCCAATTGATGATCTGCTATAGCTGTGAGGTCTGTGTGTGAAAATGGCGAAGCGGTCCAGACCTTTAGCGGAAGAGTGTGAACCAGTCCTCAAAAGTTTTTATGGGTTTAAGGCGCGTTTAATAGAATGCAAGAGTTTGGAAGGAGAGTGCAGAAGAGAATATTTGGGCCTAAGATGGACGAAGTACACATTTCAGACGCCGCGTCCTGTAAAAGCCACTTCTTGAAGTTTGAAGGATTTTGACGATGGTGCGGATCGTTGTGTTAGAGCGTTCTTTTGGGCTATCGTGTAGATGTTATTGAAACTACAACGTTTCGGAAGTTGGCTCTGCTTCCGTCATCAGGTTAAAGGAAGACAAAATCTTAATGTTTGTCGCCCCGTGGTCGAGCTGCTCTCAAACCTGGACCTGGTTCAGGGACCCAACAGGTTACGCTTTTGGCTTCCTTTCATTTGATGGCGGGGACAGAACCAGCTTCCGAAACGTCGTGATTTTAACCACACGTATACGATAGACGAACATCAAAAGAACAGTGTAGGAAAGTCGCTTCTTGTCAGGGTAGTGATCTGTAGGACACTCCGATGGGCTGGGCCTGTAGTTAGGATAAGGGAAAGAAGAAATGCATGCAGAATATTATTGGATAATTTTTTTTGAACGGGCAGGAACACTGAGAAGGTGACGGAAGGATTGATTTAAGATCACTGTTACAAAAAGTTGTTATAATGTTGGGATTTGGATTAAACTGGCCTGGTATCTTGTCCTGTGATACGCTTTGGTGTAAGTGATGTTGGGCCTTCGGATTCTGCTATAATAGATTTAATTTCATTTATTTATTACTTAACGACACTCAATATTAACTGAAGCTGTGTGGTTCCTAATGAATAATTTGTGAACATACTGAAGGAAGTGATCGTGGCCTATCCTTGCATTGACTAGGGGAAACCCCGTAAAAGAACTTGCGTCTCGACATCTGGTCCCAGATCCGGTATTTGAACACGGGGCTTTCCGAATGCGAAGCAGGATGGATAACAGCTCAGCCGCTACGTCAGAGAGTCAATTAATTAGTAAGTAATTTGGTTAATTGAACAACAAAGAGAACGCTACTGTTGGCTCCACACGTTACAGACCTTCACACAAGATGGGAGTGAATTTACAACTTCACGCTATGCCCGTTTTATCCCCGGCTCCCGTTTCGTAGAGCCTAGAAATTAGTCTGGATGTAAAAGCGAAGCGAATAAGTTCCTGACCGTGTCGGTGATCGAACTCCGTTTGTCAAGTTCGTGGCCAGTCACTTTACGAAGCTTTCTCGTTTAGGATAACAGGAATTGTAATGTTGCATTTTTTAATCCCGCTTGGGATACAGTTGTATTCATACAAGTATGTTGTTCTGTGCTTCGTACATCTTTCAATCTGCAGTCGCACTACGAAATGTTTAAAAGATCCATTGTTTCATAATTATGAATTGGAACATCTCAGAATAGCTAATGTATGAAAACTAGAGAATGAAATGTAGCTCAGATTAGATAGTGTCGAATGAACTGGGAGTAACTTGAAAGGAATGAGTCGTGACCTGATTTAAGATACCAACTCAGCATTAGATGAGAAACCTCAATCATTATAATTGGTATCCGGTGCCAGATTCGAACCCATGACTCATGCATACGAAGTAGGAGTGCTAACCGCTCGGTTGCAGGTGCACCTCTGAAACGTCGGGAAACTTCTCAGACTGCATGGATGAACAACCCCAGAAGACCAGAAGATAATTAATTATCTTTCTTCTCGCCGCCATGATAACTTCAAATCTCACTTGTGCTTATTGTTTTATTTAGACTGATACAAAGCCTGACTTGATTTTAGAACAATTGTAATTTCATTTTAATTTGTCTGGGTCCAGACGCTATTAAACTATAAGCTATATGTTGTGAAAACGCCCTCTGTAAGTGTGGTAGAGTTCTGCCTGGCACTAACGTTCTCCATGAGTGAAAATTTTACACTGTTCATCTGAATGTATTACAGAATTCTGAGTCTCATTAAACTCATGTTCTGCAGGCCTGTAATCAACCACTGGGAAGCACGGAGTCTATGTAGGGTAGATGGGAATTGTGGGGAACAGGATTCTGTTCTAATTTATGACGGGGATGGTTTAGCTATGAGGGTTGATTCAGATGGAGATATTTCAGGTGTTTATCTTTTGGGAGAAGCAATGGGATAGAACCACATGAACATTTCCAAATAGAATTGGTAGAATGCTCTCTCGTCTTGTGAAACATAACCTAAAGATAACATTGAGAGTGGGGGACGATTCACGTCTGTGTGGAGTTTGAAATGCACCTGCCTTCCACGTAGTAAGAAAAATATTTCCTTCCGTAGAGTGGGAGGACCGTGTGTGTGTGTGTTTGACAGCAGTGCAGCCAGAAGACCTTGTAAGATGATGATACAGTCTGACGTGTCTAAAACTGAAGATTGATTGAAAGGAAAGCTAACATTAGGCTTAGTGAATGTGGTTTGGCCTTAAAATGTAATGTGGGAGGAAATAAAGTAAATTTACTTCTAACAAACAGAAAATGTTAACGTAAAAAGGAGATGGGCGTTAAACGAAAAAAAAACATTGTTTACGAATGAAGGAATCGATGGGTATTACGCTCGTTAATGCCGTCTGTGTTTTCATTGGCGTTTGTATTAGAGGGGTCACTGTTACGTGTGAGTCGGTCTTAAATATGATATCAGAACTGAAAATTAAAGCTTAATAACTAAAACAATCTAATTGCGGAGCGAATTGATTTCGCAGTTCGTTTTTATTCATCCGGCGAAGAAAAGCTTAGTTTTAATGAACATCTTTACCAAACATCGTCATTATACCCATTACTCATTCAGATTTAATGGAATTACTAGAATAATATGCCCTAAATTTTTCATTCACCTTCCCAGATGCTTTTCTACATAGTTAAGTTGGAAGTACCGAGTGTGGTGGATGACAAAGTTTAGATTTAAGGTTCCATCGCCTTGATGATGGAGGCAGTAAGCACCTCTGAAACACCAGTAAACGCCAGACTACACGGCTCAGTATACCAGGAGACAGTGTCATTGCTGTGTATAATACACAGATTTCTGTTGGTGCATTAAAGCAGCGATATTAATTAGCATTCTGATAGCTTGGTGGTTGTTCAGCTCGCTTTGAACTGTGGTTCGATTGTCCGCACTAGCCCATGACAGTTGTTCGTGGGGAGAGAAAAAAAACACATGCATTTCGATTCACTGGGTACATCCTGCTATGAATCTACGCCGGCCGACAGCGCTCTGCAAACAAAAAATTATACCATTGGTTGTTGATCTTACAGAATCTGATACGCCACTATTTATGACTGCCCATAAGTAACGTAGCTTATCTACAGTATTAAGCTATTAACACTGCAGCATATCTGCTGACGTGCAGCCTAGGTGGCGTGCAGGGGCGAAACGTTCGTGTTAGCCATGTTAAGCCGGCTAACACTTTGAGTAAACACAAAAAATTTAAAGTCTTCTGTCTTACTTGCCGGTTCAGTGGTACTCCATGCACTGGAACAGTGGTATTCAACCTGGGGTACGCGAAGACATCTTAGGGTGTACGTGAAATTTAAATATATATATATTATTTTATGATAAACACTGAATAATCAGGGCCAGATTTAGGGTTCGCCACAGGATAACCGGACGTAAGGACATTCGTTTTGGGAGATTATATACTATGTATTACTTGAATTATACACCAACAACTTTGGGGGTAGAAAGTTGAAGAGAAATTATATCTGGGGGTACGCGAACAAAAAAAGGTTGAATACCACTGCACTGGAACACAGCAGAACCGATTAGATGAAAGTGATCGTTGGCCATCCTCAGTGAGCCAGACCATCAGTCTGTTTTTGTGTATTTTTGAGCTCTAACGCATATCACACTTAAAGTACATAATTGTAAAGCATAATGAAGTATAAAGAGTTTCGTGCACATAGCTTATGCACACACACGTATACATAAGCCCATTAAATACAAGTTCGCACTAAAACGTGGTTCGGTTTGTTAAGCCCGTTTCAATTTGCCGCAACGTGGATGTGGTTTAGTGACGCGGGGAGAGGGAAATGCGATGATGAATAGAAATGCTGGCTTAGACGAAAAACGCGTTAAAATATCCGTGCCCCAGATGGGATTCGAAATCGCGATTTAAGCATTAGGGCCCACGCGCCACCGAAATCTGCCGATTGAAGGTCGCTTGTAAATTTTGTCGCATCGTACTCAAATATTCCCAATTCGTCAACATGCGTTCTCTTTATTTCTAAGGCAACTAATGTACACTCCGCATTACTTCAGCTGTAAATGAAATATATTCTTTTTAGCTCAGTCAGTATAGTGACTGGCTACGGACTGGGCGACCGGGGTTCGATCCCCGACGGGGGCAGAGGATTTTTCCTCTAGCCTCTGGGGCCCACCCAGCTTCCTCTCCAATGGGTACCGGGGTCCTTTCCCGGGGGGTAAAGCCGGCCGGGGCGTGATGCTGACCACTCACCCCCATCTAGTGCAGAGGTTAAGAATGAGTAGGAGCTATACTTTCTCTCCCCCCAAGCGCCTACATGGCGTATAGTGGGACAGCTTTTAACTAACAAAAGTAACTGCATAAAACAGAGTTCTCTTGGAGAATCTAACAGTACGCTGAGGTATCCAGGAAATTCTCCGTCTTTTATGGAAGCAAAGAGTTCGTCACCCGCCCTTATTCTGAACTAGGTTACTTCTCTCCGGATCCACACATCTTTTATAACATTGTCCTCGCATTGACTTCTGGGCATTGTGAAAGGCCTCTTCGCTTCACGTTTCATAGTCAGAATTGTTTTCGCATCTCCGTCGTGCGCTACATGCCCTGCCCATCTCTTGAATTATGAGATTAAAATGGGATACGGTAGGGTCCTGAAAATGTCATATAATAAGGAAGACAAATGAATGAGACGAGGGTAAATATCTACTCGGTTTACGATATTAGTAAATGGCGAAGGAAGTACAGTACGCCATCAGATGAGAAAATCTCGCAAGAAAAGGATTTAATATAATGTATAATTGTAAATGAATTTGTTTAGTAAGAAATTAGTGTTTTGCAGTGACTGAGGTTAGCTAGATGCCTCTCCCTTTTCACCTGAGGACGGAAACACCTTTAAAATTGATATTATTTAAAGTATTTAATTTAAAAAAATATCATCATTAGTTAAACACGTATAGGAAATGCGAATGGAGAAACGACGGTGAAGCCCTGATATGCAGCCGCTGATAAACTTTTATGTCTGAGGTTCTGTGTTTCGCTGTTCATGTTTTTGTTATAGCAGGAAGTAATTTACGTGTGTCAAAAAATGAATATTTATATGGGGCATATTTCAAACGTCTGAATCAAATTTTGTTCAGCGAGATGTTCTCGGCCTGTGCTAGATACCGTAATGTCGTTGTATTCCTCATTTGCTTCAGACTTTTCGATACTAGACGTCGTTCGAACTTAGCAGTCATATCTGTTCTTCCTGACTTGGTCTGCAGCTCCGCAGTTGAAGGAATCGTGATCATTAGTAACAAACAAACAAACAAACAAACGCAATGAGAATCCGTAGTTTCGTTCTCCGGGCGAAGACGTGCATTGAATCGCCTCGTCTGTTCATTTGTTGTGATGTTTTCAGCGTCTCTTTAACCGCGTCGAGTCGGATATTGTATGAAACTGCACTTTGCTTTCAGGTTATTAGTTGACGGGTATAGCAACAGGTTTTGGGCTGGTTAAGGTGTGATGAGTGGAACAGTTTAGCGTAATTAAACATCTCGACTGTTGAATGCTCTCCAGTGCCGCACTCTTCAGCTGGCTGACTCAAATTTGTACCTGTTTGTACTTCTTAATAATTAACTGGGGGCGGAGCGTTCGTTTTACCCCTATTAGCCTGGCTAACACTTTTAAAAACTGAAAAATAAAATGTCTTCTCTCTTTCCTGGTTCACTGTTACTCGGTACATAGGAACACAGCAGAACCGATCAGATAAAATGCATCGTTAGGCAGCTCCAGCCAGCCAAGATTACGCTCGCGGAGAGCGTAACAACGCTAGGCTGGCTAGAGCTACTGGACCACGGAGGTATTTTTTTTTTCTTTCGATTTTCAAAGTGTTGGCCGAGGTTAAATGGTTAAAGTAAACTTTCCTCCGTCTCTGCTTCTTCAGTATTTGTTACTTCTTCAGGTTGTCATCTACACTATTTCAGTTACTTCTACTTCTTTACGTAGCCATTTTCTGATCATCAGACGTATTAAGTTTGCAGAAAGTAGTATTATGTTTGATGTATGATAATAAATTATACGTTTCTCGTGTTGAGACGCCATTCCTTTAAAACAGTAATTTGATCATCCTCTCAGACGATGTTAGTAAAAATTAAAATATTTACTTGCACATTCTCCATGTAAGATGTACTCTTGCGTGCTAAATGGACTTTTCTGACATTTTAACAGTGAATGAATTTAATCGATGTTTAACTTTCTTTTGTTATGTCACGTTTTATATGATAATTTTGTTTTCTGAGGAAAACGTTATCTTGCCAGTAAAATATTGTCGAAACTGTTAAAAGCATACTAGTTTATGAGTAGTTAATTGCTAAATTTCGTATACTAATATAGAATGCCAAACGGCTGATGAAACTTCAGTAGATGATTCCAGGGACCCGATAAATGCAAAGCGGGTTCCGAGTTATCTCATTCTGTTTAACGGTGGCTAAAAACGAGCTCTGTAACTGCAATTTGGGCGATTGTGCAGCTCAAAAAGACAGCAGACTAACGCGGTCCATGGAAATCCCAGTGGATAAATTCGTCCCAGTTCACTTATTAACGTTTAATGTTATCATAATATTCCAACATAACCTTTTCCCATTCTGCCTACGTGTTTTTGGATTCGCCAGTTAATTATTGTGATTTCCCAGTACGTACTGGCTTCAACCAGATAGCCAACAAGTGCCATGTTGGAACTAACATTGCATTATTATCACAGTACAGAGTGTTAGTTTCGACGGGTATAATGCACAGTTGAAGCCTGCATAAAATCTACCGCACAGTTTGACCCTGTGTAAAGTTAACAAATGTTTCGGACCGACTGATATCCTCAGTAGCTACGTTTGCAGCAGAAACACTATTTCTGGCCTGAGAACGAAACTGTAATGAAGTTTGATATTATGGGAAGAAAACTACTTTATGTAATTTCACTTACATTTTGTTCTTCTGGTCTTGTTTAACTTATAATTATTCAGTATGCATACCGCAGACTCGTTAATTGTAGGGCGACAAGAATCTGCACTCCAACTGGTTCCTTGTCAGGAGAGCTACTAATTGAAAGTCTTAAAATTCTGAACAGCGCAGGTCTGAGGAACATTACATACCTGCACGTTCTCCGTCATTTATTTTCGTTCCTTCTTCTCGGCTGTTCTCTTTGTCTCTGTGTCCTTTTTCTCGTTCCCACTTCGGAGACTTTTCTGTTTCTTAACTTTAATTTCTTTTTCTTGGTTTGTTCCTACACATTTTCTATATTTTTCTGTCTTTCCTTATTCGATTCTGTATTCATCAATTCCGGCTTCTTATTTTTTATTACCAGTGGTATACATTCAATGACGCACTTTTAATGTATCCTCTTCGTGTCGAAAAATGTGCCCAGAACAAAGACTTGAGGATTTAACGGCGGTGTAGATGTCGATATTGGTCTTCCGGTTTGGAACGCCGTGTGGGCTTGAGAAGATACCAGCGTAACATGAGGCTGGCACCGCTTTAACGTCCATATTCACTTTTTTTTAACGTTGCGCGCCGTTTCATTCAACTTGTCCTGTTGGCTTTTGTTTGTATTCTCCACGCCATCTTTCGACGTGCCGCGGATACTGACCGTGGTTTCCCACTGCATTGCAGCTGATATTATTCAAAGTGTAAGGCCACATACACCGAATTGGATGTAAATCATTTGCATGTTCCGATTTTACTCTGGACTTCTGAAACTCTTTTAAGTCCCCCGGGCCCTTTGTCGACTCAGTCGGACATTACGTCTTGTCCAACATCGGCATAATCTTAACAGTGTTATAATTGGAAATAAAAAAAATTGGTCTTGGCAGTTTGCCGTGCTTTCAGAAAATTTGAGTGAGACGTTGTGCAATGTCGGATTGAAACTGACAGTTTTGAAATTCGAAGGAAATACACGGTAAGGTGTATAACAGAATAAATTATATATAATGTGTAAGATAAGCAATATACACACAAACACATCGATGGTTGTTGTTGGAAGAGCGCTTTAATCTGCCTACGATACGGGGAGCTGAAGCATTGGGCTAGTGAGTTTGCTTAAACATCAGTTTTCTCCATCCGGTTTGCGCAGAGAATTTAATTTCGAGTTGTTGGCGCCTCATGTTCCAGCATGAGGGGGAAATAACTTTTGGAATTTTATAAACACTTCGCCGATATAAGCATCGTTTAATTATGATTACCATTTTATTATTAACTTCAACATACTCGCCGTCAACATTATCCTGTGCGGTTGCAGGTTAGGAGTCCGGTCATGTACTAAATCATGCACTTTGGTACCAAACTGCTTGTTTGCATGTTTCAGATATAGTACATGTGTCAAGGAGTATTATTTAGAACAATGTGTCATGCATGTAGAATGTGCAGAGTTCTTTTGAAACTGGTGTTCACGCGTTGCAGTGTACGAAGTGTTTAATTCGCCTCTCAGATTCTCAGTTATCTCTCGGTTTGAGAAGTTGTCACAATCTCTTCTACCTGTTCTTTTCCAGCTGGATCTGTGTTGTTAGTGATTATCTTCCTGGTCAGTATCTGCTTCTGTTGTCTTGTGTTGATGATGATGAAAACATCGATCTGAACTTGTTGCTGCTACTAATCACGACTGACCGGACGGTGCGTTTTCGTCAGATGGGAGATGTTATATGTACATATTTATTATTATTTAGTGTTCTGTCTGACGACAGGTCCATATGAACAGGATCCTTCCATCCTTTTCTCGGACTGGGACCTGTTCATATACGTTCTTGGCAGATGATCCAGAAGAGGTTTGCCATTGCCTTCTTCTGTGTGTGAATGGAGTAATTGTTGGGATGCCACGGAGAAACCGGGGAAGCAGCCGGAGGAAAGCTCCGTGTTGCCTAGACCACGGCCTTGCCCAACACAAGTTATATATTCGGGCACCGCCGGGAATCGAACCCGAGACCCCAGGATTACAAGGCCAACGTTCTAACCGCTATTAAGCAAACGTAACTAGAGCTATCAACACGTATTTGTTTGTTCTCCTTTATAATACCCGTTGTTTGTCTCCCTTGAATGTTTGTGGTACGCGGAAAAAATTGAAGATTAGTTACTTCGGTGACATATCTGATACCGAGTGCAAATGAGGCTACGTTGGCGACTGTGGTGGGGTCTGGCAGAGTTTGATTTTTGCGGGAGTTTTCACGTGGTGTTTACTTTGAATGTGATTTGCAAAGAACGCCGGCCAGGCGATCGCTGCGAGCGTAAGACTCAACTGTCTAGCTGACTGGAGCTGTCTAACGATGTATTTTGTATGATCGCTTCTGCTGTTTTCGAGTGTATGGTGTGCCGCTGATCCACGAAAGTTAAACAAGATTTTCTTCCCTAAGTGTTAGCCGGGTCAGAACGACTAACAATGCCCTGCTGTCAATTTTTACAAATGAGTGAATAAAAAATTGTTTTTACTTCACAATTCTGCTGAATAAAATCTTCCAGAGGTATGAACGTGGAAACACGCGAAAGTGCTACCATGTTCGTAGGCCGTAATACTTGGCGCGAATATTTGAATAGGTGGGTCTATGCTTTTTATCGTATGTACTACGAAGTGCAATGTGTGTTTACAACGTCAATCAGTGATGTGATGTGTGTCATACTGCCAGAGTGGGAATATTATTGGTTAACTAAAAGAGACCTCTTGGACGGTTTATTTCAAAGTGACTTTTTAGGTCATGTATGGGTGTAGCTGCATACCAAAAATGTTTTTGTAAAGAGGGATCTCTTCAACGCGATAATATTACAATTTCTATGCAGTATATTGATCCAAATTACATTCGCGGTCGCAAAGCTTTTATCGAACTGATATGTAACAGCTCACATGTCTCCCTAAGATCAAATGCCTTTGTGTTGTCATTCATGATTATGTTCTTTCGTCAAAGTAAATATATACGTATGCATTGCAGGCCTGCATGTTGGAATGTTTTGTTGTCATTCTTTATTATGTTGGATTTGAGAATGTTAAAAATTTATGTATCACGGGTGGCAGTCAGTGTCATATATAAGTTTTCAGACACCGTCGTGAAGAGGTATTAAAATTATACTGTGTAAGCTGCTTTTGTAAACATTCATTTTTATAAGCAGGTAACTCAATTAGCACTGTACTTTTTCTGTTTTCGTGTATTCAGAAAGAGACTATAATAAAACTTCCAACATATGTGCTGCAGGAGACAGCTCCATGTCAGGAGTATGGCTTCACTACAAAACGGTTTTAAACCAGCGACGTGGACTGCAGTTGGTTGAAATGTGCGCGTAACGTGTGGGCTAACATTTCTTATCGCCCTCAGTATACTGCTGATAACCAGTGGGTTAATTGACTCGAATCAGGACATTAAAAATGGGCCTAATTAGACTGTTACAATTTTTTGCTGGCATTCGTGGAATTGTTATCTAAAGCAGCTCATCCAGCTCAAATAGGAGGCCTGTGTTTGAACACGAATTCATAAAAACAGGAGTGTGGGCGTTTGGTTTAGAGTTAATGAACTGGTCCCTTATTTTCGTGCAGTCCTATAGATGCACGTGTGTACAAATTGGATTATGTAGGACTGAAAATGTTATGAACATTTGCTACTTAATAAGCTTACTTACTTCTCTGAACACAGTACAAAATGATACAATATTTTGCATTTTTTATATATAGCGTACTATAAGTTTAATTAATCGCTTGAATTGTAATAACGTGTGTTTGTTTTGCCCATAATTTATGCTTGACGAAGAGATCAGTTTTTCCTCAGATTTCCTACACAGAGGGAGCTCCGAGATAAACAGACGTTCAATACGCCAGTAAACGTTTATTACACATTGGTGTAACACCGTTAATAAAAGTTTGCTGGTGTTAGAAACTACACAGTGTGAAAGGATGTGACAGCCTGAAGTCGCAATGGTGGTCTAGCGGTTAGAAGGCTGGCCTTGTAATCCTGGGGTCTCGGGTTCGATTCCCGGCGGTGCCCGAATTTAAAACTTGTGTTGGGCAAGGCCGTGGTCTAGGCAACACGGAGTTTTCCTCCGGGGGCTTCCCCGGTTTCTCCGTGGCATCCCAACAATTACTCCATTCACACACAGAAGAAGGCAACGGCAAACCACTTCTGGATCATCTGCCAAGAACGTATATGAAAGGTCCCAGTCCGAGAAAAGGATGGAAGAAGGATCCTGTTCATATGGACCTGTCCTCAGACAGAACACTAAAAATAAAAATAATTTAGCGTTTTACAATTTTAACTTTTCGTGCAGAATAGTGAAACTTCGAGATGCCATCTTAGGAAAATATGTCGCGAGAATGGTGATACTCAGTGTCTAAGATTTTTACGACACCCCCTGTATCGGGAATTTCCTAACACTTCCGAAAATTCTGTCTTCGCTACTGACCATAAGATATAAAATATGAAGCTAATACAATTTTGAAGGTTGTCTTGACAGTTCACACGTGACTGAATAACTAGTAGGTGTGGGACTGGCTGTAAAACGAATGTTACAGAAGCAGAAGGTAAATATGTAGATCGGGCTGGAGTGACTTGGGACAGGATTAATTTCTAAACTCTCGTGAATATGGTGATGAACCTTCGGGCTCAATAAAAGCAGGAAATTGCTGTGTAACAAATTTTAGTACACTGGTTACTCCTTGGAGCAACGGATCAGTGAAGTTTGTCGTTCATTCAAATTTAATTCTCCGGATAGCAGATAAGCATTTCCAGACATTGAAGTCGTCTTCTAAAAAATACGTTTCATTCGTGTGCGTGTCCCGGACATTGCTGCATGTGGCAGTGCTGTGTATTCTGCAGTATCTGAGCTGTTGTTGAAGGAGGGACGATTATTAGTGGATTAGACACAGCCTGATCCGAACTGGTATTAACTCCCTCCGCAAGGAAAAGAAGTCCGTGAATGACAATGAGTTCTTTCTTGGTGGCCTTGGTCCGTCGGCAGACAGGAGGTTGGAGGGTGACGACATTTCTGCGGTTCGGTCCAGCGCTGTTGCTGACATTGTCAGATGTGTTTCGAGTGAGTAGCTGATGTCCTTATCTCTTGTGGCTGACATTCGGACTTGGACGTTGTGGCATGTAACTGATTGCCCTAGCTTTAATGTGCATTTCTCGTTATGCATGTGAAATGAAGTAAAAAGAAACGATCATTTAAAAAGTAAATCCACAGTAGATACGCGTAGGTTTGTATCTTTCTTGATTATCTGAATGTTTGTGACATTGGTTGACTCATACAAATACCGTATTGGATATTGTTCATTGTCTGAGGAATATTTGATACGACGTTTGGGGAATTGGCTCTACTCCCGACTTTAGACTGTTGGTTGTCATACTGACACCTTGTCTGTATTGTAAGTGACAACGTTCGGGATCGAACGCGGGACCTTTAAAATACTCCCGAAACGTCGTGTATATCAGACATACTTTAAACAAAGGTCAGTGTACATCATCGTGTTTCTTTTCGTCACTCGTGCTGAACTCTGCGTCTGCGTGGTTAGCATTAGTTCTGATTCGTATCCAGAAGATCCTGGATTTTATTCTCGCCTCCGGGGTCTGCCGTCTTGACCGAAGGATTTCACTGATTTAACATTTCTTTTAAACAAATGCTCTGGTGATATCTGCATCTGTTTTTCAATTCAAAGCTCTGGTTCTTCAGTAGATTTGATTGGAACTAATTGCAACACACCTCCCAAACTGTACCCCACATAAGTTTACATTTTAGTAAGTTTTCTGAAAAACGATTCACAAAACCTGCGGTTTGATAAACCGTTTTACACGTTAGATTAGTGTGGATATGAAAAACGTCCTGTCGTCAGCTAATCTTACCGAGGTCAAGAATGAGAGGGAGCTTTCCTACCTCCCCCCCCCAAGCGACCTAATTGGCATGTAGCGGGGCTGCTTTTAACAGCTTAAACTTAAACTCAAACTCTTGACAACATGTTTCACTTACTCTGGAATATACATTTCTTATCCAGAAGGAGAGTTATGTGTGATTTTCTGTTTAGAATTACATATTACAAAGTTAAAAATTAAGAAATACAAATTAAAATTAATTTTTTCCCCAAATTACAGGTTGTGGTCTTGCAATTAAAATCCCGAGGTCTGTCATTACTATTTCACGTTTTCGAGACACGAATTTCGCTAACTGCGGTGAATTCAAAGTGGAAGTGGTTTTTGTTTTGTTTTTAGTTTGAAAACAGACATGAATAACAAAAATATGTGTGCCATTGTGATGTAAATTGCTATTTTCAGTAGCATATAGGCCCCTGAATACACAGTTAATTCAGAAGTATACAACCACAGCTCCACATAAATCCTGCCACGGTTAAATACATTGTTAGAATACCCCGTTAGAACACAGTGGTAACTGCATGTACCATCTACTTAAAAATTCAGTACCTCTGCATTTTGAACACAGTTCAAGTTACTTACGGGTTTCTTATGATTTCTCAAAATAAATAACAACTGTTTTCCTTAAACGGCGTTGAGCGCGTGTTTGGAGTGGACGCGTGTTTTCTCTGAGGTAGGAACTGAGTTTTAAATGCCATTTAGATGAACTTGGTGCTTCGAAATGTTAACCAACGTTGCCCCAGAAAGCTTTTATAGTCTTGTCAGGCGGGGAAACGCATCTGCATTTCAGTTCATCCTAACAAGTGTAGTTTGTAATTAGATCCTGAGCCATTCTCGGCGTTATTTGATGAGAACGTTCCGGTTTGCGGTACGTTATGACGCACCTACGTTAAAGTAAGGTTTTCTCGTCAGCGGAAGGAAGTGGCTGGCGTCTTTGGAAATCCTGTGGCAGAGGCTTGTTATAAACTAATTTCCGGGTATCGTTTACAAACTGAAGTACAATATCGGCTTACTTTCAGTGCGTTATTTGTATTTCTTTGTTAACGTCCTAGTAAAGATTCCTTGCAGAATGTTTTTTGGTATATCAGAATACATTCCGAACGTTACGACTGATTCCTAGTTTGTTCTTGCTTCGTGTTCAAGAGTTCCTGGGTTCAGATATCGCCCCGGATTTTGGCTATCGTGGTTTAGGTTTATTGTGGTTCTTCTAATCCTTCCAGGAAAACTCTTGTACCGTTCATCAAATTAGGATACCGCATCTTTCTTCCATATCCCTTCTAATTCATCAATCATCCTATCATACGACTAGTCTGAGCGACTGAAAACGTTAAACAAACAAATATTTTAATTTGGCATTCACGAATTTTGTGTTCCGTGCTTCCCCGGAATGCTGACTTCATCGTTCTGGAGTTCGTACATGTGAGAATGGAAAAGGCGCGTGTCTTTACGTACCGTATTGCGAACCAGCCTTAACTCGAGTGCGCTTAGTTGTGGTTTAATGTCCGCATTGTTACATGTGCCCCAACTGTAGCTGCTGGCTTCAGAAGGGTCCCTTCCATTCTCCCATTTGTCCATCCGAGAAATGATAAATGTAGCGTGACTGTCCGACGCACAAGTTGCAAATCCCATGCCGGTTGTTGGTAAGGAGGCGGTAGGGGACGGTCGCTAGCCAACCAGCCCCTTACAGTTCCCGGCAACGATCCTAAAGCCTGGGATTACTCTCATCATAAAAAGAGTAGAACAAGTACACAGGGGAGCGTTTTAGTCACAGACGTTTTGGCACTAGTCGAAAAGCCACAAATTTTTTATTCAGATTTAATGATAACTGACATATTTCATTATAAAGTAAGAGTGATGTTTCGACATGGTGGAGTGTTGTTTTGAGTAACCTTGTTTAAAATTTATTTTTGTTCTCCAAAATATGTATACTAAATTATTCCAGAAGATGTTGACTGTCTTCTGGGATGTTGCGCCGTGTAGTCTGGTAGAAGTTTTCGGATGTTTCAAAGGTGCTTGCTGCCTTCATCGTCCTGGCGATGAACAGTGAAGAGCTTATCATCCGCCTCTCGTGTCAGCGCGGTGGCTTTGCGTACTGTTATTGCTATACGAGCTGAATCTTCTGACGGTTTGAATTTGCAAAGACAGGAAAGTTTTATTTAATTAATACGAAATTCGAATGGCTTGCGGTGCCTTGAGGGAAAATAGCTTACAGGCTTGTTCCTGTCTTTGCTAGAAGCGTATTCAAATCCCCGTCCAACACTTTATCAAGAATCCATTTTCCTTCCTTTTGTTCCGGGCGTTCATGTGTCACTTGCACATTCTTTTTCGTCGGTTTCCAGCGTTCTGACACAAGGGGGATTTAATGTAGTGAATCATTCTTAATGCTGGAACCATTAGGTTTGTATATACACAAAATTGTTTAATTTACGGATTTTTAGTTGGCTGCTTTAGTATTTTGATTAAACTCAAGAAGAGGGGGACACGTTGAGAAATTTATAGAGCAGTTGTACCAGCCAAGAATGGAAATGAGATCAGCTTTACTTGTCTGCTGTTCTCTTTCGCCTGTTTGAGGCGAAGCAGTGAACATTTTGTTTTGTTGCGAATGTATGAGGTTGTTTTGTTTGTGATTTAATTTGCAAGTGAATGAGTAGTGTAACTATATCAGTAGAAACGTTTCTTGTGTAGGATATCTTAGAGCAGTAAAAGCATGTGCAGACACAAACTTATTTTACTCTTATAATGAATTTTGTCATTGAGGATTGAGATGAAAAATAAATCATTCCACGCCATTGCGTCTAATGAAATGATGTGAAGGAGTAGTCAGTTTTTTTTAAACAATTCGTTTTGGTTTGTACGTGTAGGCTACTCATTGGGACTTTGATGCATTCAGTTTCCGTTTCCATGGTTGCTTGTTTGTGGCCAGCTGACAGGATAGCTTCGCTATTATGGTCCTGATTTACATAATTTCCGTGGAAGGGAAACAAAGGACTCGTGCGTAATTTTTACGTAGCATTTGAAATTACTGAGCTAATGTTTATAAATCGGGCTCAGCAACATTTACATGTTATCAAAAGCGTCGAAAAACGAAATGCCATCTTACGTTGCCGGCGAGTGTGAAGATGACTGGCTGGCTGTCTTCTGAGTTGTGCCGTATAGTCTGGTAGGAGTTTACCGATGTTTCAAAGGTCGTTACTGCCTCCATTATCAGGGCGATGAATAAGTTACTGACAGCACTACGACACAGCCGTCATTGTTCTCACCTCTGAAACGTCGGTGAACTTTTACCAGATTACATGGCGCATCAGCTCAAAAGAGACCTATCGAATTATCGTGTTGGATGTGTGCAAATACAATTTTTACTTCGATTCAGCATTTTTGGTTTTCTCGCGTTATCGGTACCTGCGTCTTTGTATACATACGCTCTGGAGAGGAAGTAGTACCAGTTTTCTTGGCGGATTGTGGTTGTTCAGGCCCTTCGGCTTGGGTTGAGCCATTTGAAGGACTTAGTAGGCGTATCACTTAAAGTTGTCGTAACGCCCCCTTTTCAAAGCAAGATATTCCATCATAATTGAGTCTGTTAAAATGTCAATATTTTCTTTACTTCTGGAGTGTCGGTTTGAAGTGCCTAGACCTGTCACATGGACTCATGGGGGCAAATCCAGCAAGTAATTTTTCATGTAAATGACACTCTAAAAAAGAAAGATACAACGAAGCATCAGTCCCTCTGCCTCGATACAACTCTTACACTGGCTGCCTCATATAGCGCGGACCTGGGAGACGTCATTTAAACATTCCTGCACACATTTGTTTGTTTGTTTGTTTGTTTATGTCTGTATTGATAGCTAGAACAGATATTGTGTCAGACATGGTGACTGTGTCCGCCCTTGTCATTTTTAAGCCAGAAAATACTTTTATGACACTGTATGTGAAATTGTATTTTGGCACTCGAAAACAAACCACTTCCTGACTCACGGTACGGTATTCGGAATTGTTTCGCGGGTGTACGTGAAGATAAATCACATCTCAGCAGTTGGTGCATCCATAACTACGTTTTCTGAATGTCGGCCATGTTACCTATGTCACGATGGTCTTCTGGTCTTCTCGTGTTACTCCATGGAATGCCAGGATCAGGATAAATTTAGGTTAATCTTACATTCTGATTCTCTTCTTTACGAAAGGCTGTCCCATGTTAACATTTTTCGTGCGTTTCCCTAAGTATCTCGCACGAAACACTGAACCTTGTTGTTTTGGTGTGGCGCTTGGTTACATTTGAGGTGGATGAATCGTATTCAGTGACGAGATTTGGTATTGGCGATGTAGATTCTTCGAGTTCGGCCATAATGGTGTTATAGGAGTAGTGAAACCTCTCCCGCCATCTCTCGACAGTTAAAGCCAACAATTTGTGGCTTTTCACCAACAGAAATTGTACTTTGCTATGGACACATGCTAACAGAAAAAAAGTTTCGTAAATAAAAACCAGCAGAAGAAGAGTTGAACAACCTCAGAACGAATCATGCCACAAAGCTGGGAAGAGGAGAGATCATCTGCACAGTATGTCTAATTGTGTGGAGTGTGGGCTGTCTTGTATCCAGAGGTACCCTGCATTCCGTTACCAGGTTTCACCGCATCAGAACAATAGTTTGGAATCCGGATATTCCGGCGTCCGCTTGTAACTTCGAACACTTATTCTTTCTTGACAAGTTGATAGCTACTTCAGCTGCTCAAGAAATTTCCTGCCTTTATAGAGCTCGAATGTCCATTAGCGTGTTCAGTAAAGCACGTCATTGGGATGTAGCTGTGTTATACCAACTGTGTCCAGGAGGGATTTTAGGTTCTCGCGGCAGTGATTATATAGATGACTGTATTTGGGGCGTTGCGCCGTGTAGCCTGGTTCATCGGGGCGATCGCCCAGATGACGGAGACGAGCAAGCAACTTTGAAACGTCTGTGAACTTCTGCAGCAGTATGTAAAACAAAACGTAATCCTGTTTTGTTTCTTGCGTTCTCATCTCGTATGGGTATATAATATTTTGTAGGCTTTTGTCATTTTGTTGATGTTGGTGTCGATAATTAAGTTACCTGCCTACAAGTTGCGTTTTTGTATGGAGTTGGCTTACGAGAAATCGGAAAGGATACATAATTCAATTCGAAAATCCAGTGGCGTCTTTCCCAGTACCGGAACTGAAGTTATGCACTTGATAAACTGAGCTCAGCATTAGTGTAAATTGGGTGCACTGAAAATTAGTGTCTCGTGTTTTAATTGTAACCCTTGTTAAAACGAAGCATTTTTGTTTTTAATTCATAGTATGAAGTGTTTTGAGATTGTTGCAGCGTTTTGTGGATATTGATCCGTGTCGAAGTGCTAGAAATTACAGCCGTTTTCGTGGAAGTTGCTGTTTGGTTATTTATAATTTTCATTTCGAACACGAACGAGAGATAAAAGTTTCCATGAAGCATTGGTGATTCTGTTATCTTTGCGCGGTACTTAAATCGGGTGTATCCACAATGACTGTGGATAGGAACAACGGTCATGTAGTAATTCAACCTAGTGTATATTTTCATGACGGCATACAAATGGTGTATAACGTTGCAGATGTGTTCGTTCAGTTCATACCCTTTGCACTCGGAACGATTATCGTCACTTTATGATGTATATGGACCATGGTTAACAGTTTGTAGTTGGATATGAAATTTCTCGTCCGTCAGCAATATTAAACTGACCGTTCTGTGGGAACCAAACGTTGTTGATCATTATTCTGACTGGAAACAGCTTCATGGCCTTTTGAATCCAACTTTATGGAAGAGTTCCTCAGAGTTTTAATAAAGCCACACTTCCGCATCCATAGTTATCGGTCACTTCTAAGCACTGGACCCAATAGAGTTGCATACAATCCACATACATTCCCTATCCCGTATTTTTCGTTTTTCGGACATGCAGATAGGCACACTGACATCTAGTAAGGTACTGTTATATCTATGCAATTCTCAATATGTTGACTTTATTCTTAAGATACTTAATCGCAGAAATTGTTGCGTTAATTAGATGGGTGGATAATGGCACGTGTTGAGTAGGTAAAATATAGGAGGGGATCATAACGTCTTTCAGGGAAATATTAGCGATCATCTTGGGTGACTGACAAAAACCACGAACATCGTCAGTCAAGATAGGCCTTCACCCTGCCGAGCCTCAAACACAGGTCTTTTGAAGTTGAGTGTATCTTGGCTTGTAGAGCCGTGTAGTCTGAGAGACGTTGAGTCCGGTAAACTTCAGCAGACAGACGTCCTTGTAGCCACCGCCGTGAAAAACTCGAATCCTAATAATTATTTCCCTTATACGCCGTTGAGAATCGCACGTGTATATGACATTTGTAACTGGGGATCCTCGGCTAAGCTTTGGTGTCGACCAATTTCCGTCTTACCATGTGAACAGAAAAAGTGTGAATGGGGTAAACGGGCTGTTCATATATGCTTGTACCATACCTTAAATAGACCAACGCCGATTCCTTTCGGATCCGTTTCAATTCACAATTATGCCCCCTCTTTTGTCTAAAGGGCATTGACTGTTGACCGAGTGACCGATGGTAGCTATATTTATAACTCTCCATTTTTCCGACGGAGTGCAATAATATGGTAGTTTTTTTTGTGATTCTCTGAGTAAACCTACTGTTTTCTTGAAGAAAGCTTGTCAACATATCTTGGTATTGGAGACGCGTTGTGTTTTGTTTAAGGTACGGACTGGATCTCTATTACTTTGATGAGCTTGAGATTGTATTCATTGTCACAAACTTTTGGAACTAATAAGAAGTGAATACGTGTCATAAAAATGATAATTCATGTAAGATTTGAGGTTTTCACAGCGGTAAGTATGAAGATTTCTGTCTTCGTGATAATTGTTAATGTTTTCAGAGTACATCTGGGCTTGCCCTGGATATCCTTGTAGCTTGTAAGAAAGAATTTGAACCGGCTAGAGCACATCACAGCGCCTTTATAATGTTGTTCGCCCGTCGAGGAGTAGGGGATCCACCGGACATAAAAGAGCTCTACTATACACACACACACAAGATCCTTCTAATACCAGCAGCATTACTTGTAGATCATTGATCGTCTTGATTGGAAATACAATCCAAGATGCTTCCATCCTTTTTGAATGTTTCTCTATGGACTAAGTGTATTCTTCTCGTAAATTGGATAGAACTTATTTTAAATGGCTGTTTGAACATTTCTTGATTAATCTGTTACTTCTCATCTTGACAGCAATATAACTAAGTGACAGGATACACCTACTACGTTTTTTTTTCTGTTCGTAGAGGATGAGTGGAGAGGTTTTATTCTGAGGAGTAAGGGAGAGAGTAATAGTGTTTCAGATTCCATTTTAACAATTTGACGTGAAGAAACTCCTAACTCCGTGGATCATTCTCTCTCCTCCGGTCAAGAAACTCCTCGTTATTTATGGAAACCCACAGGTTCATTGCCGCAACTGGATCCTTTTCTGAGCCAGTTCATTGCAGAGCTCATCACGATACCATATCAGCGTAAGATCTGTTTAAAGCGGGATCTTTCCTTGAGGGTTTCCGGTTAAAATATTGTCTAGCTAGCTCCGTCCGCGTGTAGGTTTCTGTGTGGTAGACGGTAAGTTAAAATATTACGTAGTGCATGATAGCAAGTGTTTCTAGCATTTAATTCGCGCTTTGTCTCCTTGGGATTGCAATTTTGATATTCTTTCTCTCCCTTTTCCGTGTGGTTTCGGGGCTGGAGTTCAGTGTGCAACTTTGGCTTTCGCGTATGAACCGCGTCGAGTGTTAAGAATTTTTCAGCATTTCGGCAAACATTGCAGTTGCCCATCTTAACAGTCTGCCTGTCCTATATAAAGCTTCCAGAAATGCTAAACCATTATATATTCACCTTGAAGATTACCACAACACAGAACAACACGATTATGGATAAATTTCTTGTGCCTCTATGCGAAACCTGGATGTCATTGGTTTAACCTCTATCTAGTTGCCATTGAAGCCATAATATTGGTCATATTGTCTGCTGGCATCGCAGCAAAGTACAAGTTATGTAAAGCGACGTAATGTAATTACCACGAGCTTTCGTGCGTTTGTTCTGTGCTGCTGTTTGACCGGAATTTTAATTTTGTCGGTATTTCTGATGAGCATTAAGTATGCGTTGATTGCAGTAGGCGCAGATTCATCATAGAAACTTTTGTACACAAACAGTTAAGACTACCCACGTTTCGAGTCTCTTTTTTGCCATCTTTTGAAACAGCTAACCCCACCTATAATTAGTATCCTGCTATGTATTTCTGCTGGTATTTGTCATGCAGGTTGATTATATGCGGTCGATACATGGCTCGTAACGTTGTTTGATATGCGCATTCTATTATGTTAAGGAATTTCAAATTTGTTCAAATGAAATTTCTTTTATTGGCCTCTGCACCAGTGAGTTCTGACTTGTATGTAATTTATATGTGATGGTAGACATGCGGATTTATAAGTTGGCGAGACATCATATTGTTATTTTGGAGATTTTTTCTTGTTTTGTTAGATTATTCAGGGCTCATCGAAAGCCGTAGATGACACTTAAGGCTGTACACACCGACAGAGACTGCCGGCAAACATTTCGCATGTAGGTTTCGTCCAGGTTTGGTCCGTGTATTCATTTGTCTGAATATGGTTTTCATTAATGTACGTAGGCCTGTATATCTCCACGACTTGAAATAGACAATGTCGTATTTAACCTCAAAATTTCGCGCCGCTGCATGTTTGTAATTTGCAACATACAAAAAGAATGCGTCACAAAAATGTGGAGATACGTGTAGTATCTGTCAACCTTCCAGATTCCACGTGCCTAGTATTTAATGTTTTCGCACTGAAATGCACGAGTAAATGTACTCTTCGCTCGCTATTATTTTATTTTACATTGCACACGATACATGCCACAGTACGTTTCATATTTTTAGATACCTGTCCTCATCCGACGTCATCAAGGGAAATTACAGAAAATACGATACTTAATGATAAGACCCACTTTCGTTGCTAAGCACACTCCAAATAAATACGACCATAAAATATAAAACTATTATTACCGTATTTATTTCATATATCAAGTCGTAGATATTATATTTCGCTGATATAATATTTAAATTTTTTTGTACAATAAGAATGTAATTGTTTATAGCACTGTGTCGACACGGGGTCTGTCTGAAATGTATTTGTATTGATGTATCATTTATTTATAAGTACTTCTGTTGCAATTTGTATTGTCCCTGTCGTGATCAGATTCTTGAAGATGCTTGTCAGTTTTCTCATTTACCAAATTGTTCTTCATAGCACTGACATCTGTACCAGATTGTGTACTCCTTTACCTTTACCTTGCAGAAATGTGTCTCTATAAGTATGAGTAATTATGTAATTTGTCTGCGACGATAGGACGGGTCCAGTATAATTTTCTTTATTTTCAGGAACAGGTTCCGGCGTGTCCAATGTACTCTTCCCTAACCTGTATAAACCGGAGTTTTAAGTCTATTACTGGAATGTCTGGATAATACCGAGTTACGTTGAGGATGGTTGTCTTCTGGTAAACGTTGACTGACGTTTCAGAGGTGTTTGCTGCCTTCATCGGGGTTTAGACATGGGGACAGGTCGGGCAAGGCAAAACCATGGCCGGAAAAATTCTTGTTTCCTTTCTGATCTGTTCCCTGTTAATGCCGCTGCTGCTGTTATTTTCATTATTTAGGATTCGTGATAGCTCGGTCGGTATTGTAACTAGGTGACACTATGGCTGACCGGGCAGGATTCTTCTCCTCGCCTCAAAGCTGCCGGGCGTGGAGCTCTCTCCCCACTCTTCACACATCTGCTTGGTGCTTAGTTAAGCAGCAGAGACAACCTTACTGTTATAGTAATTAACATAGTTATTAGCTGTTTGTTACCATAGATGTTTAAAATTTACGGTGAATAACAGCGAATGTGAAAGTTGAACCTTTTGAGCATTGCTTCCGTCGAAATAAACGAACTTCATGTAGGAAAAGAAGTGTTTGGAGAATAAGAAAAGATGTTCTAAATGTAAATCGAATGTTTCGATAGGAACATCACATGATACTTTAATTATCTTAATTTTAATTTTAAATTGTGATTAGACGGACAAGAATAATTAATTAAATATATATTTTCACAATATGACGCAACTATATCATCTTATAATTAATTAAATAATAGGACCCATAAAGATTGCTTTATGACCGTTGTCCTGTAAATAATAATAGGCGGAATATGGAATCGTATACTAATATTTTGTTGTCCTTATTATTGCGTGATGTGAAACAAATGCTGCCGCGGCCCGTGTTCTCTGCCTTTCCCTCCCCCCCCTCCCCCCACTAATGTTACATTAGGGTTTACGCAGCCACACCGTCACCACAACAAAGGGGTGCTAATTAATGGCTAGAATAACAAAGCGCACATCAAAGGTCTGACAATTTTCGCATGTGTAAGCCTGAATAATAAGCTCTGTAATGAATTATTTTGCTTTAGTTCTTAATCCGAAACTAAGGTAACACACGCATTGCAGTAATCCCAGCTACCTCTTTTATGATACGTAAAATTTGTTTTTGGACTTGTCCGTCGTCTAAATTATAGAGCTGTAACGATTCGGCCACCGTCTTCATTGGGGAGGGCAGAAAGCCGATTTGCCGGGTTGTCTGGCTGAGCGAGCCTCAGACCTGGTCCTGTAGGCACGATTTCTATTTTCTAGATCCCGTTTTATCTGAAACCAGAAATTATAATCTTGCTTCCGAAACGTTGTACTTTCATAATTTAGGCGAAGAACGAATTACAAAAACAAACAAAAAAGTTTTATAGCGCACCGTCGTAAGACGCCTTCGGACTTCTAGTCTGTTTATTCATGGCTTAGTACAACACACTTGAATTGTAAATTTGAAAAAGTTTTCAGTACCACACAAAATTTACAAGATTGACCAGTGCGTCGGGAAATTAAACTCTCTGTGTTCCATTTGCGAGGACTGACAAATCTATAAAGATTTAGAATGAAGTCGGATGAGGTAAATAAAGAAGTAAGAATTACGATAAATGTTAGTTTTCATGTATTTCACTTGCAATTTAAAATCAACTTCGTCTTGAGGCACATAGAAACGGGAATAAACTGACATTTTGCATACATTTAAGGCGATATACGAATGCTATGGTATTCTGTTACAACAGTCAGCCTCGTTCTCGCGTTATATCAAGGCCTTGTTGTAATCGCGTATCCAGTACCCGAAGTCTACATTAGAATTTTTGTTTTCATGAGAGTCATTAATTTTGATTTAATAATATGAAAAAACAGCTGCTTTGACGCTCACACACCGGCATGCCTTCAAGTGAAACGTCCCAAAAATCTGTTCCCGCCGACTCCCTGACTCCATGGAGCAGACTTTTTGATAAGCTAATGGCTGGTCCGGAAATCTCTTACCTTTCATAGATCCCGAGGATTCATCACCATTCTCGTCCGTCACCATGTCTGATGTCCTACGTAAAATATCTCCTTTCCCAGGTTGAGGGACCACCCCGTATCAGCTGTTCTTATTGTATATGTTCGCAGCTGTCCACCCTCAACCCGAGTACGCGCTGTGACCCGGTGACAAAGAGAACGAGGCTCACAGTTGCGGTATCATTTGGCCATCAAACTATAAACCACAATGAGGAACTAATTTATTTTTGTGTTTGCTGTTTTGCTGTTCCGTTCGAGTTATTTTGTTCTCTCTCTCTTGTGTCCTCCCTTTAATTTTCAACTGTTTATTGTGAACTCACGTCAGTAATAAGCGCATATACATATTTATAACAATTGACCTCATATTTATTCACCTCATCCTATTCGCAGTAACACCACAATAAGGTCATCACTCTCATGGCGTGTCTGTCGATCTGACATAGCTGTCCGGCGCCTGACCCCTGACCCCTCACAAGGCAGCAGCCAATCCTCGCCCGTCCGAGGGTACAGGCTACGAAGCGAGCAACCGAGCTCGACATGTCCCCTGAGCGTTGGGACTGAAGCAACAAACATAGCTTTCTGTGTTCTGTTTTCAAAACGCGCGTAGAATGTGTCTCATCGCTAGAAGTATGTGTTGAATTTCGACGAAATTTAGAACTCGCAAATGTTTTACGTGTAGTTTACATCACCCATATTATCCTCGTTACGGGATGAAGTTGACCTGTTTTGTGTCAGAAAATCGTGTAGATGTCCGGAATTCTAGTCTTAGAAAACTGCACTTCTGTCTGTCCGACATGTTTTTATGTTTCATCCATTTTTATTGTAATTGTGTATATCTGTCGATGTTTTGAGTTTTGGCGCCTTGTATACTGGTCCATAGATAACCAACGATTCGGAGAAATCTGCCTTCTCCGTGTTCAGGACTGAAGTCGTTTCTCCGAAGCTAATTTCTCCCGAACGTTCGTATCTTCCGACGAGTCTGCGCGGCGTCACAACCCAGAACAACTACAACACATCTTCACCGCCGTGAGATCCACAGATCTCATCGCATATCAGTTGTTTCTTATCACGTGCCTTGTGTGAAATATGAATTTGTTTCAGGTGCACCGTTCGCAGCGCGTGCCAGAAAGCCAGCCAGAGTGCCCCAAGGTGGCTTTCGCTGGGAACAGGACAGCAGTGCATAGACTTTGAACAAGTGCTGCCGGACCGCATTCCCATCAGCCAGATGACTACAGTAAGACATACTTTTCCATATGTTATATATCTAGACAAGAAGAATGTTTGCTGACATACATTTATGTGTTTCTCCTGCCTGAGGTTTGCTGAGATTCTTTTAGCCCACCGGAGATCCTGATAGTATCATTCGAAATTTCATGTTGTGACCCATTGTTCGGATGAATTATACTCAGAAACTTTCCACTTGTATTCATTATGCCGTCCTGTCCTCATTAATTACGCTTACCGTTAAAAAGGTAGCGATGTTATTTGTCTAAATCATCATCAGAAACAAATATTCGTTGTTTCTTACAAGTTTTCGTGCTGTGGGTATTTTGTTTCGGAACCTGTTAATGAATCTGTGGTCCTAGTACTAATACCGGTCTTGAGGCTAGCGCGGAGAACTTCTGCACGCTGACCAGTGTTGACATGTTTTTGTTTATCAACCAGTCACAAAAAGACAGTGGTCTCTAATAACCATAGTACTTTTCCAGACAGTCAAAGACGTCTCCATGTACTCGACGTTAATTTTCTTTCCGGAAGAGTGCGCAACTAATCTAGGAGTGTAAGAAAATCTTCAACCAATCACATAAGATTACGTGATATGCCACGGACAGCCTATTTCTCAAAAAGTATTACACCATTTTGCAAATATTTTGAACTTGTAGCAAACCTCTAGTGTGGCAGCCGTCTTTACGCCACCCTGACTCAGCAAGTATGGGCTACAACCGAACCACACTCGCAGCACGTCACTGTCTGACCTTGAGAAATAGTGTGACTAAGCCTCAGCAGTGTTGCCAATATTACAACGAAAATATTTCCCTTACTTTTTTAATTCCCGTCGCATTTAAGACAGTGAAATGAGGATATGCGATAAAATAGTTTTTTATATCCAATTTTTCCACACTTTTACTAATCTACGGTTTTATTGTTGTTAAATCGTTTAGTGTTAATGGAAAACTCAGTTTTGTATTTCATTTGTTCTTAATGCAACAGACACCTTCGAGCAGAGTCACTTTTGAGGAGCTTATAGCAACTCGGTTAGTAAGGAAATTACCCGACATTTACGGAACCTTGCCACTGTCTTAACCTGAGTCAGATGAACGTACTTTACAGCCTCCTACCCAACTTCTTTAATGTTCATTTTAGCTTTTCCATATACGCCTAATTATTTCATGTGGTTTACATCTCTTCAGATTTTCAAACCAACATTTTTTGTATTCGCCGCTAACGTGGATACAGTGTATAAGTGAAAAGCGGTAAGCCCTAAGACGCGGAATGGACTAATACACTTGCAGTGAAAGAATTAGTACTAAGACTCCACACGACAGAGTTATAGCGAGTTTTCAGAAGTTTAGAATACAGTATGTGGCGTTTGTGTGTGGCAGTGTTTTACAATGCTTTTATGACTGGCTCATGTCCAGAGGCTGCTTTCGATTCTTGTAAACCTTAGCCAAAACCGTTTACGGTGGATCTAAAACTGTTTATAGGATCATATGCCATTTTTATTGACTTTTAGTGCTCTTTTACGACAGACATATATATATATAGGATGCCGAGCCCCACCTTCCGGGGTAGTAATTAAAACATGGCCACGATGCTCTGGGATCACTTTGATGAATTTAATGTGAGCCGCGTACAGTAAAAAGATGCCTTTGTGTCGGCAGTCCTAACAGTGTTATAGACTGCCACATACTCTGTGAGATTGAAGTATGCCTTTCAGATCGGAAGTCATCAGAAGAAGTCAGTTTTTGTGGAGTGATGGTTTTAAACACTGCGGGTACGCAGATGACGTGAAACAAAAACTGTTTTATCTTGTCCACCTTCCGTCCCTCCCTTCCTTTCCTTCATAACACCTCCTCCTACTCGTCCTCATTATTGTTATTATTATTACGCTTAGGATGAAATTAAGAAAAAATTAAATTTGGGGAAAACTTTGTACTTTACAATTTAAAATACGTTTTCGCGTCTGCGTCCTAAGAACTTGAAGATTAAAAAGACTGTTGTACGCCATTTTGCTTGCAACTACTTACTGAATATGCGATTAGGGCATCACCAATCAGTAATGCCAAATCTCTTACGTATTCTGTGACTCCAAGACCCATAATTTGTACCCTTCAATCGGGTACTATTAGGGTGATAAAATAGAGGGGGATTAGCAGAGCATATAGCACGCAAGAGTTAGGTGATAAATGCTTGGTCTCGAAATATGAGCAGAAGAGAAGCACTTATAAGATTTAGGCGGAGATGGCAGGATACCATTAAGACGGATCTTGAGATAATGGCGGGAGGGTGTGGAATATGGAGTAGGTTGATTTGCCTCAGGTTATGAACAGTGGCGGTTGTGTATGAACAAACGTTCGTTTGGGTTTCATAAAACGCAATTTCTTGACAAGCTCTATGATTTTAATCTTATCAAGAAGGACTTCGCTCCATAGTTATTATTATTGTCCTGATCGGCACAATTGTACATTGAATGCTTGAAAGGGATATGGAAGTTGGTAGACTATGCACTTAGGCCTTAAATAAGAATCTTGAAGTTCAGTAATAGAATACTAAGGCCCGTAGAAATATTAATATGAAAGGTTAGCTGTCGTAGCGTGACAACGGAGAAGAGGTCCGCTCTGTGGGAGGTCATAGTGATCTCGGATCGTTGCTTGCATGTGGAAAAGAAAACTGAAGTGATTGTTATATTCTTCTTAGCTCTTCTAATGACTCATGACTCAGCATGTTCTTGTCTGTGCCTCTTAGTGCAGTCAGTTAAGATTGATCTTCAGCGCGTTCGCTTTTAGATCAGTTTATAATTTACTAGCGCGGGGCAGAAGTAGACCATGGAATTCTTTCTTTGCTTTTCGAACATCAGGCCCTCAAGCCTGTTCGATACGTAATTAATTACGAAACGATTAATGGGTTGATATTGAGTAGGCTTTCGTGTATGAAGGTGATCGTCCCGTAGCAAGGCTTCTACCTACACAAAATAACAACAGAACTCTTACATATGTGCCTCGAGCGGGAATCGAGCGCTCGTAGTCTGTACACGTCTTTGACAGTTTTCTTCCTTTATTGGCTTTATATTTATTCTGAATGTTTTAAGGGATTCCATTCTTAATAACACACTTTCCTGAAAAACGCAAGAATTTACTAGAACTGTATGTTGCAAAATCTGAGGATTTTTCGACGGCGAGGATGATGTTCTAGGTTTTCGCGACGTGCAGACTGGTAGATGCATCTACCGACCAGTCTGCACGGCGCTCAAACCCAGAACGGCTTCATAAGCCCTATATATCGCGCACTGATTGTCGCAATAGAGCTTAAATTTGAGGTTTTCACAACAATCGCCCTGATTAATGATGGAAGGTATATTTTCTGAGCGTGGATTGGTGGGGGGGGGGGGGGGGGGGGGGGGGAAAGCATTTGTGCCATTATTTTTCATGAATAACGGCGTTATTGGTAATGTGTCTGTGCTTAATTATAATGAATGGCTTGTATTATCCATGGTTTATTTGACTACACTGTCAGTTGCTCGGATAATATACCGTAGAAAGAAACCTTATTGCTGAATAATGAATTGAGAAGGGTTTGAAATAAAGTGTTCATGGCCTCATTAAAGTAATATCTCGGCATTAGTCTGGAGTGTCTGAAGGAAACCATGAAGCTGCTTGATCAAGATGGCCGCTTTTCATAGCCCTGCTGAGTTAAAGACAGCAGGAGTGTTGACCCTTGTCACCCGGATCGTTCGGTGTTCTGGCAAAGTAGGAGTGTTCTTCCTGTGGGTTATAGGCCACGGTTAAGTTAAGAGACAAATATCTGGTTTGTTTTGTTGTCTTTCCAAAGCCGAATGTGCCGAGATCAGGAATAAAAAGATTTCTCTGCCATTGCATGGGAATGTGTAAGTGAGGATATTATTACTTAATAATCAAACTAGATTTTTAATTCTAAATTTGTTTTGCTTTCAAGAAACAAAATAGACGATCACGAACCAACGTCCGGTCACGTTTTCAATGCGTGACATTTGTACTCTCTGACTTTTGTCAATCTTTTTTTTTATCTTTTTTTTAAGCTTGTAGTAAAAAATTAAGTTGTCATTATTTGCTATCCTAGTTTATCCTTGGATAGCATCGCTGATATTGCAGATACTGTGCTGCTATCTGCAGTGAGTGCGGTAGGACGCTGGTTATTATAGTGTCACGTGAACTCATTGGTAACGAGAAACATGGCGGTTTACTAGTTGTTTGCCATTCAGCATACGAAGCCACTACTATCAGTAAATAGCTATTCTGCAAAGGTTGTAATGGAAGCAATTTATAAAACACACAAACGTATATGAAGCGCTTGGTCTGTTTCAGAGCATATAGGGACATGCAACTCTGTTCTTCCATATGCAATAATTTATCCAGCATTGGTTCTAAGTCTTTATATCATTTGGGAAATACAAAATGTTTCCATTGAATAAGAGCGGTATCCTATCCTGACAAGTTTTCAGTGTTCTGGTGTCCTCTTTCCAGAGATTCATTGCATGAAACTATAGCCTTTGTTACGTTGTGCTTGGATCAGAGTTGGACTTGGAAACACGAGGGGTAATAAAACTGTTTCTAAAGGCTCACACCTAAAACACCTTAATTGTGTTATGCCATTTTTAGCCAGTCTGGATTCGGCGAATGCATTCAGTGTTGACCTAGTGGATTTTGTGTTTTTGTCAGTGTTATTGGTAAGGGTGGAAAATGACGCCAGCTTGCTGCCTCCATCATCAGGGCGAATCGACGTGATGATGGAGGCAGAACGGTCATCTGAAACGTCGTTAAACTTCTACCAGGCTACACGGCGCAAAAACCCAGAAGAAAGCCATCTTCAGACTCACCTCCGTGCAAACCTCAGATCCTACTTATTGAAGATAGCTGTTTACTCACAAACGTTACGTCGCGAACATGCCACAGAATACATACTGTTGGATGAAAGGGCCTTAAATCACCAACGGGAGAGCGGAGAGGTGCATTTTTATCCTGGAAGTGGGTGATCGGGTTGATGCCTCGGCCGTTTTACCACCAGAGGAAGAGCTCCCCGTTAACTGTTGGTCAGGAGACTGGACGACAGTGTCGACCCGGACAGGATTGAGAAAGAGAAAAGACCCGTCCTTGTCGGGAATCGAACCCCGGTTGTCCAGCCCCTAGTCTTTTACACTGACTGAATTAAGGGAAGCTACGATATTTAAATGCCTTTTTTCCTGAAGAAAATTGCTTGGTTTATATTGTGTTAATATTGAACAATTTGCTGAATATAAGCCATGTTGTGAGATTTTGTGTTCTCAACGGCGAGGAATATCAATGTCTGTCTTCTAAGTTGTCGCCGTGTTTATGGAGGCAGCAGTCACCTCTGAAACGTCGCTACACTGCATGGCACAGCAACCCAGAAGACAGCGGTGTTCCCAGCGCACCGGGAGAATATGTCCGTAAAGAGTGAGGTATTAATTCCTTATATAAACTGGCCGTTTGTAAATTTTGCACATCCCTGCGACAGATAGACAGACGGGCATACGTACAGAAAGAGATAGTCAAAGGCCGAGCATAGGATCATCTTGATGGACCAATGACATGACATTTCTAGTCTGGCCGAGTCCAGCAGCGCATCGCATGTATAACCTTCAGCTCAGAGAGCCATTGTTTCAGGTTGGCATTGAGCGATTTCTCCCAAAGCAGTGTGGGACAACAACTAGAAAATATTACATGGACTTGTTTGTGTTCAACATGGGCCACTTAATTTATTACTTCTCCGTGCGGGCGTGTTGTGGCAGCGGCAGATAAACTTGCTGCCTCGCTCCTGGGGCTGCATTCTGTTCTGCACGAACCCTAGGGATTTCAGTTACTTCCATAAATGAGCAGCGAAAGTGATTAATTAGAAGGAAATCTGAAGTGGAGAATCAGAACGATAAGTGGGAATATTTTTGATACTCTGGTCAGATGGTGGTCGCTGATAAATTGTTATTTATAATTTCTTCCCGAAAATGTAGTGACGACAATCATGACAAAAAAGTGACTGCAAGTTTAAAAAAGCACGACGTCAAGGTAAGGGGAAAAAATAGTCGTGGCCAATCTTATTTTCATATGTTAATTGACAAGGGGTCTGTTTGGCCTTTTGTGAGTACGGTAATGAACCTTCGGCTTCCATAAAAGCTGCGAATTTCTAACCAGCTACCCGAGAACCCCAACGACTGTCCTTCGTGGAGATATGTAGTTTAGTTAAATATGTTTGGTCTCGGAGAAAAACATATGCTAGTGCCATTTTGCCGACAACAAATTTTGTTGTAATCTCGTTAACCACTACCATATCATGAGGAGCTATTCGTAGCGTTACCAAGGCAGAAATGCTATGTCCAAAAGAAAGATACGTCTTCGTTAATTTGGCGAATTTGTTTCTACTACAAAAGTGTGTCGTCTAATAGAGTAGTGGTGAATGAACAGCGGGCTAAATATTGGAAACAGTTTGACAAGAAGCAGAAAGAACATCCCCCGTACCGTTTATTCAAGCGTCGTATTTTGCACGTGACACCAAAGCAATTGCATTTCGCGTCATACATCTAAAGGCGATCTGACCTCCATTGCCTGATCACATCCAACGATATTTTACAATATCTCTTACAGTTCCACCATGCTAACATCGACAGTGAGATTTCAATTGTCTAATGACGACTTTCGAAATGTTTCTGGGACGAATTTCTGGCCTGATTTGTTGACAGGTTCTCCCGAGGGAAAGCCAGAATTTCTTATGCTTCAATACGCCATAGGAAGTATCTTTCAAATACTTCTGATTGGTCATTCGTAATCATGTTTATTCATTACGTGTCCAGTTACTGTAAAATTACACTTAAATAGAATTTTATCCAGGAAACACGAGAAAAATAATGTCAAATACTATATTCGAGGCGAATCTGTGCGCTGGTGAGATCGTGGAAAAACATGGGCAACTTCCTGGCCGAGATTTGAACCAGGAACATCTCAGCAGGAGTGTTTACTGCTCGACCGCAACTTCCGGCTTCTTCCATAATTTCCGTCTCTTTCTTCTTCACCTCCTACTTAGGAGGTTACGATGGGCTGGACATGTAGACTGGGAGGAAATAGATGCTTACAGAATTTCGGTCTTCGATATTGGAAGGCAAGGGAGATGGCATAACACAAATATTTGGGGGAGGGGGGTTGTTTGAAAAATGAAAAAAAAAACGGGTGGAACTGGTTTAGGATCATGTCCGATGGCTTCCGAAGAAATCGGTTTTGAACGTTTTGATTATATTACCCGATTAAAATATTTGTATAGTGGAAAGTTTTCAAATGCACATGTTTTGAGTGTGCTTCTTTTAAAATTTTCGGGAGTCGTTTATATAAAGCACATTGTAACATCGATACGCGAAAGACAGTGAATTATGGTTGCAGAAACTCTACACATTGCAATAAGAAAATAAATGATTCTATTAATTACTTGGCAACAGACGAATCTAGCAGCTCGAAATGCTACAATTGTGAATCAGAGAAATTTGAATAGTGAATTGGTAGTTCTGCGTTGGGCAGTGGTAACTGTTATTCACAATAGAACAAACGCCCCAATGAATGCGTTGTGAAAGCAGGACGCTGAAAAGACTTTTGTGTCCTAATGCTAAGCGGAGAATGTGGAGGCCATGTAATGACTGTAACGCGTATCATTGTTTCAAAGTTCAAATTCAAACCCAAAACTTTTTTTGTCATTTCCTCACCTGTGTACTTATTTCTCTACAATTATTGGTCCAGTTGTACAGGTGGACGCATAGTAACATACAAAATGAAGGTAGTGACTGCAGATGGAGGCAATGTGTTTTTCCGAAACGTCGGTATCACTGCGTCACACAGAAACCGATGTCGCCATATTTACCACCGTGAGAACTATCGTATTTGATTGGAGATTTCATTTTCTCGCGGCGACGAGTGTGGAGATGTCTGTCTTCTGAGATGATCTACCGCTCTGATGATGGAGGCAGAAAGCACCTATGTAATGTCGGTAAAAATTCTACTAGACTACACGGCGCTACAACCCAGAAGACCTCCTCCTCTTTCGTGGCTCTACGGTCCTCTTGAGGACCTTGGCCTCCGGCTTTTCAACTGGTTTTGTTTTTACGGTGTGGGGTAGTTGGCCCTACGCCCAACCCTCAACCTGAGACAACTCGCAAGACAGCCATCTTATTTCTCCGCCTTGTTTTTCTTCCTTTAAGGACGTACAGTTTAATGACACACTGCTTCCTAAGTGGTTTACCTTCATTGTAAAATGGAATCGTTTAATTACTGCTTTCGTTCCCGAATTAAGTTCAAGGATGTGTAAAGGAACTTTAGCTGAACTTAGAGTCCTCTTCCACCAGAAGTTCCTTGTCAGTATAAGGATTCCCTGAAGTGGCACACCTGTAAATGGAATTGTTACCTCATCCTGAAGGCGCTATCGAGCGATGCTGTCTGCATGTAGTCTGAACCGAGCAGGTGTTGGGGGGGGTCAGTCATTAGTGCGAAGACGACTTCGGTCGGAAGTTGGTGGATGATCGTGGA
>NW_019059887.1:355396-379592 GCF_000696155.1 Zootermopsis nevadensis
AAGTAAATCCGTCAACAGACCCAAGAGGATAAGTAGTATGATGTTTCCTCCACGGCCGAACACCCTCTTTTTTCTTTGCGAGGGTCGATGGAGATCCTACTGCATAACGCTTTTGGTAATACGCAATTGTTTGGAAACCGCAGTTCATGTTATTATGCATGGATTTCGTGTTATTTCGGTTTTCTTTCCACACTTTCCTTTTCCTTTCTTCTTCCTTTATTTTGTTTGTTTCTCCTTCTTATTTTCTACCCCTCTAATTTTTATATTTTCTTACGATTTTGATTCGTTTCTTATTCGTGTGATTCATTGTGTTTTTCTGTCTCTGTGCTTGAAGAACGCTTCGTTTCTGGCGAACTGATACGTTAAAGCCGAAATAGTACAACTCGAACAGTCCCACATCTGCCCTGATGGACGCCATTTTCGAATTCTTTTCCGTTCATGAGAAGTTTTTGGGCTTTTAATTCACGGGGGCAAATTTCCCTGAGTTGGTTCCAGTAAGCTTTGCACTTCTTTCGTAAAATAATTCATCCCCTCGGGCTACATCGAGCTTCGATTACAAATAGACCATCGAATAAGAAATAGTGCCGATGTACAAACCTTTCTTCACTGGCAATTGGATGATTTAAAGCAAAGTGGTTTTTCCTCAGTAAACATTTGCTTGGAAAATCGTTACTGGACCGGATACCGGATGATATTACGATTATCGGCATATAGTCGGACTATTTTCTTTTGCGTATGAGCGACTGCGTACCTCGACTTCAGACTGACTTAACAACTTAGAACGAGAAAGTATTAGACTTCAGCTTTCATGGTTTTGTCTATATTGCTTGTGATGCTCTAACACAGTGGTATTCAACCTGGGGTACGCGAAGACATCTTCCGGGGTACGTGAAATTTAAAAAAATATATATATTATTTTATGATAAACACTGAATAATCAATAATGTAATTTATTTAATTTATTTTAGATGTAGATTATATACTATGTATAACTTGAATTATACACCAACAACTTTGGGGGTTCAAAGTTGAAGAGAAATTATATCTGGGGGTACGCGAACAAAAAAGGTTGAATACCACTGCTCTAACACACGTGCAGATGCATGTATGCGTATATACAATTGCAGACAAGTCGGGGGCGCTTGAACTAAGCAAGCAACGTTGCGTCTGTGAAGCGCTTACGTCTGCCCAAAATTAAAATCTGTGGGCGTGTAGAGCAGAGAAAGTATACCCATGGTTTTACTCCTCTCTCTTCTTTGTAATGACGAACTCGAAAGCAAAATTTCCCAGTCACAAAAAAAAAATCATCACTGTGCCCCCAACAATTGAGATCAATGAAAGTTAATTTTGCTGTCTGGATGAACTTTCGGTTTAATATTCTGTGCCGTTCACTGATTTTTTTTTAAATTTGTAATGAAACGCTGGTTATAGCAGTGAATGTACACAAAGGTTAAAATACATTCATTATATAAAATTACAAGCATGCGAGTTAGTCTACACACAAGAGGGCGAAAGACACGGCCGTTCCTGCGGGGAAGAGGGGGAAAAAATTGAATCTCCGATAAAGAGAAGTGAATTTGATTAAATGGCGCATTCGTTCGTTGTATTAAAAGATTAATGAAAATCGCGCATGCTAATTCAGTAACATGGATTTAATTACTGCCCACCTGAACTTTACACTGTTCCTTGTTTAGCAGAAACTTATTATCAGAGTTATATCAGATCTTTCCTTAAGCCTGTATCATGTTAGTGGTTGAGCGAGAGTTTTACACAAGTGTCCCATGGCGTAGAGAGGGGTCGATAAAATTATCGCAGCTGAGAAAATGCGTAGTACTTAATCTTCCATGGTGCACAAGTCACAACTCGACGCACGCGTGTGACAGATGTTATGCAGTTAATATCGCGAGAAGTTTGATACAGCACGCAGGCATGTAGCGTGTAAGCAGTCGAGGTTTGGCTAACATCTTAGCTTTGAAGGTCATATAACCCCCTCCTTTCCTCAAACATATACTATATCGCGTCTCTTCTAATTGCGCCTGCGCAAACACAGGAAATATATGCCTCAAGCAGCTGGCCAACGTCTGTGATGGACTGGTTGTAGCTGACTAACGGTGTACTTTATCTAATCGGTTCTGCTCTGTTCCGGTGTTATGGAGTACCACTGAACCGCGAAAGTGTGGCTTCTTGTCTTTTTTTTAACGTGTTAGCGGGGCTAGGGCAGTTGACGTGAACGTACCACCCCTTCTGTATCGGTTTAAACGTCACCGGAGACGCGAAGTTGGGGTAGTTCAGCGGACGAAGTATAGACAGAAGCCCCCTGTTACTTAATTTGAATGAACCATGCTACTTGTGGTTAAATATTTAGATTTAGATAGATTTGTTATAGTGATAGCTCATTGATCCCCTTCATGTTACACGAGCCCTGAAGTTATGATCTTTTGACTGATTTACTAATAAATTTCTCGAAACATTAGATTCCTACGTCATTGTCTAACGACGTTTTCCATTCTTCAAGTGTCAGTGACCTGCAGGCATTTTTATTGACAGACTGGACGTCCGGGTAAACGAAGAAATTTAATTGCCTGGTAGGGCTCAGCAACGGCTATTTCATGCTTCTGATGTCATGGAAAACGTGCCACATGCTAATTTGTCCACGACGAACACCACCCGGGTCAGTGGCCTGGAACCACCTGAACTATGGCACTTTTTATTTGTTAATAATTGTTAATATGCAAAAGTCGTATACAATGCTGACGTGTGAAATCGTTGTGTGCATACATTTCTGTGACGAGTCATTGAAAAGCGAGATTCCCAACAGAATTTAATGTTAATAAAAGAGGTAATTATCCCCAAACTCCCCTTTTATTCCCCTCGTCATCTTCTTTAGATGCTGGTCTGATATCAACATGTAGTGTAGGATTTATATTTTTATTTTTATTTTCGAATTTTGTTTCAGTATTATCTGAACCATTAAGCCCCTAAGTGGAAATTTTAGTCTAAAGATACATAATTGCTGTTTTCGATTCAGTAAGGCTAGAGCAGTAATTTAATGCATGCAATTAATGTTTGACTTGTAAATGAACAGCTACTACCTTTCTCTTGCCTGCAACGTGTGGGATAATAGATAAGAAAATTTACCGTAATTTTAATGTTACATTTATTGATTTAACTTGTAGCGAGGTCCCTGTCGTGGCAGTTAGCATATGGCACAATAGAGCAGTGGTATTCAACCTGGGATACGCGTACCCCCGGGGTACGCGAAGACATCTTAGGGGGTACGTGAGATTTAAAAAAAAATATTATTTTATGATAGTCACTGAATAATCAGTAATGTAATTTATGTAATTTATTTTAGATGTAGATTATATACTATGTATAACTTGAATTATACACCAACTTTGGGGGTACAAAGTTGAATAGAAATTATATCTGGGGGCACGCGAACAAAGAGAGTTTGAATACCACTGCAATAGAGGACTCTTTGAGAGCTGGTAGCAGAAATAGTACTTTGCAGGAAATACCAGCTGTTAATTTCTAATGTTTTTTTAATTTAATTGGTTACAGTAATCTTGAGTTTTTAACGAAGGTTGTATCGGCGGAAGGTACCCGGTTGAAATCACTGTCCTTGGTGAGCCTTTCGTGGTTCTGCCTAGTGCTTAATTGGAATCGTGCGTAGGTGAGGATTCAGAACAACACGGTTCGATTGTGCATGAGGCAGGTTACCATCGCTTTCGTAAGCGAATTAGCGTGCTCTTAAATTAAGCCGCCATTCGGTTACAACATAGAAAATTATTTTGTCAGTTGATTGATTGTCTCTTAAACTATATTTCAGCATAGATTTTTGCTTTGAATATGGTCACGAATGAGTATTTGGGATTTAGAAGGATAATTTGGCCTCTTTCAAAGGTATGGGCCATTAATGCACTTGCGGAGACAGGAACCCCGTAAATCTCTTTATTGAGGTATTCCAGATCAAAGTGAAACTGAACAGTGCAGGTCTGGCCAGACATATACATCAGTCTACTCTGAGGGAAGTTCTGAATTATATCCCACATTCGCTTATGCTGAATAAATTTAGCATTTTTAGTTTCTCCAGACGAATTCTGAGGTGAATTAAAACGTTTTTGCTTCGTTCTTTCTGATTAGTTTTCCTCAGTTGTCCTAATATTCATCCTCCTTCCTTAGGCTTCAGAGAAAAATAGCGATATTAATAATATAGAAATAAATGTAATAAAATCTGATTGATCCCTTGGCCTGCGTGTTCTATACCAGTGGTATTTAGCCTGGAGTACGCGTACCCCCAGGGGTACGCGAAGACATCTTAGGGGGTACGTGAAATTTTAAAAAAAATATCATAAACACTGAATAATCAGTAATGTAATTTATTTAATTTATTTTAGATGTAGATTATATACTATATATAAATTGAATTATACACCAACAACTTTGGCGGTAAAAAGTTGAAGAGAAATTATATCTGGGGGTACGCGAAAAAAAAGGTTGAATACCACTGTTCTATACGGCGGTGCAAATATAACACTTTATAGCTGAAGTATGCAGATGGTGTTCGCTTGTTTGTAAAAAAAAAAGTGGATAATTTGTAATGTCAACTCCTAAGTGCGTCTTCATTCCCCAAACACAGAAATACACGAGGCAAGAGTTAAAACATCAGACACGACTTTCCCATGTCCCTTATTAAACCGTGTTTACGTAATGATAAAGGATGTAATAATAGATTTCGTACTTTCTCTTCCCCTAAAGTACGCGAAATGAGTATGTATGGCTTTTGTTATTGTTCCCATATGCGCACGTATGTCGCGAGGATACAGCTGCTGAAAGTGAACCGTTTCCAAGGGTGGTAAAAGCCTTTTCTCTTTAAAAACCAGAAACCTCGTGTTCATTATCAGTCGAATTATACCAACAAACGCCTCTGTAACTCTCAGCGCTAGTGGATATAATCGATTAGGATCGTTCGTGTTCTTTGGAGCTGCAGGCTATACGCCCATGAGCCAAATAGGTGTTTGCATGATGCATCGGAAGACCTAGGTGTGTATGGGAGGATAATATTAAAATGACGTAATGAAATTGGATAGGGGCCTGTGGCGGTTGTAGACTCGTTGGTATATGTTCAAACGTTTTGAAGAAGTAGCTCTGAAGATGGAGACGGTATGTTTCTCAGAAATGTTTGAATCTGTCTACGGCGTCGCAACCCATAACATCGCCATTTGTACATTGTTTCGTATCTGGTTATATTGTTTAAATTAACGTGATATTAATTTTCCTTTAACGAAATTTCTGTCTGTGGAACACTTCCAAGGAATGTGTTCAAAGTTTGTGTAGGTGCAGGTAAGCAAATAAGAAGCTACACAAATATTTCTTGTTACTTCCAACGTTCTAATTTCGCGTATGTAGAATTTTTCGAAGCAAAGACGAAAATTTGTTTGCAGTGACACGCGTCAACAGAATAACGTTATTCCGACCTTAATGTAAACTTGACATTGGCAACGTGTATTAAGTTTCACCCCTGTTCTCTGCGCTGTGGACAGAAAAGGTTTCCTAGTGGGGCGGTACATTACCCTGAATCATGTGCTACATGCCTCGTGGACACTTGATCTAATTACTTGCAATGTCCTCCCCTCTTGAGCAGCCCTCCAGTATAGCGGGGGGGTCAACCTCGACTTGGGTGAGCCATAATTGTACTCGACTCCAACTTTCAGACCTCGTATTATGGTTTCTTCTTATACTGTCTGTTTTAGTAGTATCATTATATTTCTAGTTTTAGTTACTACATAAGGCATATCACAGTTTACAGTTCCCCAAAAATTATTTCAAAAATTTAAGTGCGTGGAGTTGTAACATACTAAACAATTGCTCGCCAGATCTTATTTATAAACACATTTTTATTGAAAAGTGTAACAAAGCAACACAAATATGAGTCATTTTTTTTGTCTTTGCTTAAGTACGAAGCCTTCGAAGCGTTAAGGCGTAAACTCTCCGATATTGCGTTATAAAGTCCATGCGCTTAGTAAGCGTTGTTTTCAAAAACCAACATATAGAAATTAAAATTATATAATTTTGCGTGCAAAAAATTAAAATTATTATTTGTCTTTGCTTCGTATTTTATTAGCGTTGTATATTTTTATTCGTGTTTGTCTATGATAGGCTCTTTGCTATTGGCAAACACTGTAGTAAAAGGTTGGATTTGAATTAAACAATGCAATCTCAGATATTTTATAGAAGCATGAAGCAAAATAACATACTCACGAAGCCCGTGAGTGATCTTAACCTGGACCAGGTGTTATAAATGTAGTATATGGAACTTCAAAGTATTCATTTCGTTGTTTTGTGCAGAAAGGCAATGAATATTACATTGGGTAATACACCGCCTCTAGGCCCGTATATTCCCACGTGATATTCGGAGTTTTCAGTACCTCATGCACACGAAAAAGTAGCCTATACACATCAAGTGCGCTTTGGTTATCCTCAAAGCCCCCAGCTCCCAGAAGTCCATATAACTACTATAAGCTGCCACCGGTCTGAGAATTTGGGAATTAGGGACTGCCATGGTACAGTTCCTGGCCGACCACCGTCAGCTACAACAAAAGACTAGGCCCATTCCCCTCTGCTACATTCTTTGGCCACGGCTTCAGTTCGGTTGCGAGCTAATTGTTATTCAGACTGACTGGTCTGGCGTCGTCCTCTAATGGGATTTATTTTGAGTGTGTGAGTTAGCGTGTGGGTTGGTGAGTGCGTAAGTTAGTTAAATGTGTCACTGTATGCGACTGGGTGTATCATTCTGTCTGGGTGAGTGTCAGTATGGGTTTGGGTGTGAGCAGATGGATGAATTGGTGCCTTAGTGAGCGATAGATGAATGAATGAGTGTGTCATTGTGTGTTAGTACACTGTGCACTGTTTAGGTTCGCCCATTCGAGCCAGTATCTCCCCGCTCTGCTCAGTGGTGCCACCCTCAGTCATACACTAGCTATTTATCTTCCTCGTTCTCTCGAACCCAACCCCTGTTTCCCTTCAATTTAAATATAACGTGAAACGTGAGCCTGTCTGTATGGTGTCATGTTAACAAGATATTAATAAAGTTAATGGCTTATGCTTTGTATGGAACGAAATAAAATACTTTAACCCATCATTACACATGTACACGAAATGTGTATGTTTCCAGTTCATTTTGAAATAGGATATAGAATATAAGCTTCGGAGTGGAGTGGGATATGACAGTAGAAATTGATCTCTCCAAATATCCGAGTTCTTCTCTGAGTGTCTGATACCGACTCAGCAACTTTTCTATTGTAATTGAGGCTTTCGCACAGAATCTAATGTAAACCATGCTTTTGGGTGATTGCACTGCATAGGAGTAGACTGTATGATCGACGTTTCGGAGTTCCCGTGTCCAACTTCAGGATGAAATGAGCACCCAATGGCAGCTTCTGAAAATATCGGCTGTGACCTACTTGAGGCACTGTCCTTTCGTTTATCTGGCGACAGTTCGGAGAACAGGATAAATTTCAATATACGAACTTGTGACCTTACGAATATGAAGCAGGACATACTTCGTCACCACTCTCATCATTTAAGGGTCTTGTAGGTTTTGTTAGCCTGCTTAGTAAAGCCCGGGCTAATTATTTTGTGTTTGATGATTAAAGGGGCTTAAGCCTAGCGTAATTTCCATTGACTTAAGCCCTTCTTGCCGAACAACAAAGAGTTTTCATGTGGAATTACTAATTGTCCGTATTTCTGTTATTTGCGTTGTTGAATCTGGCATAGTTTCTATCAGATAGCACGTAATTCAGAGCTGTCGCTTTGCGTAATGACTTGAAGCAGGCACAAAAGGAAGCCCTGAAAGAACGTACTATAAAAACAGACTCGTAGGCCTACATGTTATCCAGATTTCGTTAATGTATCCTTTGAGAGAATCAACAGATCTAAGATGGGGTCTTATTCATTTGTGTAGTCTTAACGCAGCAGTGCTCTTCAGAAACCGAGAGACGTTCAGCTGGCCAAAGAATCCTTGAAATTGTAAATCGAAGAGCCCGTCATTGGACCCTGTCACCATGCATTTGTATCCAGTCCACATCCCATATCTTGAGCTCTATTTTGCAGTAATGTTATCTTAGTGTCTACGCCAAGGTATTCTGACTGGTTTCTTCGTGTCCGTCTTTTCGACAAAGATTTTTGTATGCATTTTTCGTTTGCCAAATCCATGCTACATGTCTCGTTCAGCTCACCCTCCCAGATTTGATCATCCTAATGTTTTGTAGTGGAGACTGAAAATTAGGAAGCTACTCACTGTGTATTTATCCCCAGTTAAATTATCTTCGTTTTGTCCGAATATCTTCAGCACTTTGTATGGAACGCTGGAGATGGGAACTGGTCCACAAGACATGCGCAGAAGGTAGTTCACATGCCTTAAGATTTTTTTTTTGTCCGTGTGTAATTCGTGCACTGGAGCCGTTCTGCCCATCCCGCTAGCTGTCACAACAGAAATATCGGCGACGCATCCACGCAGGTTCAAGGTCGACGAGGTTTTTCGGGCGAGCGATGCCTGTCTTTTGCGCAAGTGCTTTGTCGAATCTTCGGTTACGACACAGTCGTAAACAGCGCTATTTTTTTATAGATACAGATACCACAAGACAACTGTAGTACAGGGGCACCTGTGATCTGCTGGCAAGGCTCTGTCAGCCCGGAAAGACCTCGATGTCGAGCACAGTCGAATTTTGAGAGTGGTTTCTCTTTATGCGTCTGATAAAATCAAAACTTTGTGTGGGCGTATGTGGGATACAGTACCAGGGCCCATCGCGGTAGAGGACCACAAACTCAATGAGAAAATGATTGAGGGTTTACAAATTAAAGTCGAGAAATAGTGTATTTCAAACATGAAGGTCGGAACTGGTGCTCAGATAAGGTTGCGGCACATTTCTTTACGTCGAACTTTTTATTAAACATTCTTCCTTGCTTTTTGTAATTCTACAGACCTTTGTGTTTAAAGCAGGCACTTCAGAAAGTTGTTCTTTTATAAAACATATAAAACTATTCTTTAATACTTTGAACATTTAACTCAAGTTAGCCGCAAGTTCTAAAAACAAGTGTATCGAATGCAACTTCATGAAATTTTCGAGATCCCTAAGAAAGACTTGAAAAAGAAGAAGTTCGAAGTAACGATCGCCATCTGGACTGTTGAAGGCATTAACCACATTCCTCTGGTATCATAAAGTACGCAGTTGTACCAAGGTAGAACGGTTATTAAATCACGTTACATCCGCGTGAGAATTGCAGAATTGCTTGCCCGATCTTTGTGAATCTCTAAAACTTGAATACGTTTTAATTACACAACTTATGTATTTTTCGAAGACAATGTTGGGTCTTCTCGTTTGTAACCCCATGTGGGCTTGTAGGGAGAGACCAACATTTCGGAGGAACATACTAAGTCCGATGTCTATGAAGTGAGCTTTGCTTAGTATAAACGAAATATTTCGTTCTTAAAATTGAAAAAGTTAGTACCATGACATGATACGAACGGAAGAGAGAACATCAAAGCTTTCATCCCACACACCATTACCCTTAACAAATCTAGTGTTTCCTTGCATCACGCCAATATCAGTCCTTCCTTTCTCGAGGCAACTTGACAATTACATCACGGGCCATAGCAGTGTAACATGGTAACAGGTGCTAACAGTTGCAGCTTTGCCGAAAATCAATTCCGCTCATGAAATAACCGCTGCCGGAGGCAAACATGTCCGCAGAGAGAGGCCGTGAAGTGGAGTGACTGGGATAGACATAAAGAAACGCAGGAGATGGGATAAAAAATAAAAGAGCTCGCTAATTACAATGGGTGTTTCCTTGGAAGGTTGCCTGCAGACTCCTCCCAGCGCACAGAATTCAAGCTTAGTGCATCCAGGCCTGATATACCTAGTTCTTGTTCTGGGATTGGCTACCCAGCCAGAGACGCTTGTATAGTGCGCTCACTGTATCTAGAAGCATGGGTGACGTCATAACAACACGGTGCTGATGTATGTGGTTGCATGCTTATAATCTGAGCTAAAAACACTTATCACTTGTAACTCCTCCAGTCACGTGACGAACTGCGAGGTTTTAAGTAACGATTCTCATGCGTTTGTGGTGTTTTTCGGCAGAATCGGTGGCTCATTCGAGTTCTGCACTTCGTGAGTGACCAGTCATCACAAAAGGTCTGCAGATAGAAACATCAGCCTGACCTTTTTTGATGCAAACGAAAGATGTGGATTTGAAGACTAAACTAGCGAATAAAAATACAACAGTTTTGCATTCACTGGAAACCAGCGATCCACAACGCTACGTTTGGCACCACTCAAGTGTTTTCTGGTCACTTCTCCCTCCCCGCAGGAAGTGATTGGTGGACGCTCCAGCCTCCAGTTCTGAAATACACTACAGTTGTTTCGAACTGTTCCAAGAATACATTTTACACTTTTGAATCGTGCGTTCTTGAAAAACATAGGAAAGCCGGTGGACGTGTTTTTCTTTGGTTTGTTTAATTTCAACGCCTTTCCAGACCATTTAGTACAGACGTACAGATATTTCAAAGGTGTACCTCATCGCTCAATCTACTTTCTTAATGTGTACGGCCTGTAAATAAGCCATGCATTCCCGTTGTCAGTATGATGTAAGAGGCCAAATTCGCGGGGTGCCAGGAAATTAACGTCTTTGAACATTTAATTGTGCTTAGCATTGAAAGCAGCGGAGAGGAATTTTTAGAAAACAGATATAAATCTTTACTTACGTGACGTGTTTACGGCAGCTGTTTCATAAAAAGGTATAACCTTTTCTCCAGACTTCACTACTATTCAGTTTCTGTTGACACACGAGTGCACCGGTCTCCCACTAAAAGGACCAGAGTTCGAGGTCAAGAATTGTGGTCACATGTTCTGCGTCAGATGTATTCGTGGTTTTGCCCGTTAATTAACTTGGCGCAGTGGTGACAGCAGTTGGAGAGAAAACTTTCGTTAATAGTCTCCATATAAATCTGTAGTTATATAACGTTTTCAGAACAGCAGTTTCATAATGAGATACAGAACTAACCCTTCCCAATTGCCATTGAGTAAGTTCGTTCTTAAAAAGTTGATCGTTCCATAGCCGATCAGTAAAGTTCCGTTATTTTTTGAAACACGGTGTTCGCAACAGACTTTCCAAAAGCCTGCAGTTGTTCTTTACCTGAACGAGCTGAATTAAGTGTTCAAAGATCTAGTTTGTGAACATGCATTTTAATAGTATCCTCTATTCTACGTCGCACAAGTGGTCTCATATCTTGAGGTTGACTAAACCGTTGTATAAGATTTCAGGTTTTTCGGTGGTAAAGATGATGTTTTCTGAAACGTTGGCATGAACCGACGAATCTGCACGGCGTCTAAACCCAGATCATCATCATCGAAGTGTTACACGATTTTCTCATTCTTTGTATCCGTGCTACACGTCCGATACAACTCAGCCTTAATTCAGTCAGTCTCCAGCGTGAAGAATTAGCAAATTAATGTACTTTCTTGTCATACAATTTAAGTAAAAAACATCATATTGCTACATGTAGCAACACACATTTTTAGTATCCACGTTCTTGAGTTTGGCTGTACCAACAGATTCACGGACGTACCAAGAAGTGGAGGTAAGGAAGGAAATTGGTCTAAAGTTCGTCTTGGGAATGTGACGGGGGTTGGGAGGAGGCATGGGGTGGGTTTCGGAGTTAGAAAGGGTTGGGTGGGAATAGCAGGAGGGGTGAGGTGAAATCCTCAGCGTCTGCGATTCAATAGTCAGAAGCTCGCGGCCTGAGTCCTGAGTCTTGAGTTTTGTGTCTTCGGGGGTGGTTGGTGGGTGGTTCTCGGAAGACCACTCAAAGGAAAGGAGCACACGCTGATGGAGAAGTGGACCAGTCGGGAATGGCATGGTATGGCAGTTAAGGGATGGATTGATGTCTTGTCTACTTGATACGCTCTCATACCCTAACAATGCTTTCAGGCGAAAGAAGTCGATGAGAGTTCCCGGTGAAGAAAGGCGATAGGAAGAGGGAAGATTGCTCCCAGTAGCTGAAAACTTTTCAGGAAACCAGGGCGAGTTATATCCTGTGCTGCTGTTCTAAAAGAAGGAATATTGAAATCACTAGGTGGTTGTGAGAATATGTGACAGAAATGTGCCGAGTCGACATTCATCGCGGTCAGCGCGAAACAGAGTCCGTTGTGGAATGGAGAGAGACGGTGATAGTAATTAGCAGCACCTGTATGGAGGTTACGTTCCACGCAAAGTGGGAGTAACTTTGTGGAAATGAGGTCTGCTCCATAGGGAGTCTGATATATCCGAGCACTTAATCGATCATAAGAAGTTTAATGTCTCGAGACTTTTCTTTTTTTCTTTAATCCCTCGCTTGCAAACTTTGCTGTGTGGTTTGGAACAGATTCGTTTGTTGGCCTGTGGTCGTTCTGTCTTCCACGCGTTTGTACTCTGCTCTTGGTAAAGTGGAGTTACATTATCTAGCCGAAGAGGAAGTGGATAAAAGGTGGCTTTATGACGGACAGAATGATGAAAATGCTTTTTATGATTTTTTGAAATAAATTCATAGGGAATATCGTTACTTTAGCCCTGAAGATGGAGACGTTATGTTTCTCCGAAACGTTGACATAATTATACCGTCTTAGTAACAACATTATTGCTGTCCATCTTCTATGACACCCATCAGATGTGACATAAGGAGCGAATCTAATTCTTTGTTGGCGTATTCTGCACAAGACTAATTTCTAATCATGTTACAAACTGTTGCAAATTACGCTCGGAAGAGTTGTGCTGCATTTGACCTGGAAGCTGCGCAGCTAGACCTACGTTGTTACCGACTTCTTGAAAGAACTTTTGCCTCCATCGTCAGGGCGATTATCATCGGCAAACGTCTTCGACACTACACGATGCAACAACCCCCCAGAAGACAGCCATGTTCATATTCGACGCCGTAGGTGGATGTCATGATCATGACAATTGCAGATTACTTTTATTTTTTGCATCCGTTTGTAGTGGCTGCACTGCTCCGATCCACTGGTCTTCCCAAGAGCAGCTCTGGGTGGTATGGCGCAAATGATATTTATGTGTCGTTGCCATGGTTACTTGAGGATGAGAGGGGTGAGCGAGTGAAGGGAAGCCAGCAGACATTTCATCACAGCCCGAGTGGATGTCGTCACAATGGTGGAACGAAACGAGCAATAGCAGGCAGACAAACGTATAGCTGTGAACAGGTCAACTGTGCAGCTGATGGAACTCGAGTTAACCATTCAGACAGCGAACTGAAAGCGTCTTTCACACTAGGTAATAAAGTGAAATTGTCAAAGGTAAGGACTAGGATGGAAGTGAAGCGAAACTGTGACCAGTATCTAATTTTCGTTTAGACGGGAGAGCTTCTGAAACTTTGTGAGCAGATGAAGAAAGCTGGAGAAATCGGCCTTATGAAAGGAAATATAGCAGTGATAGTTCGGGGGCGATTAGGCTGTTTCATGAGGTTAAATGTAGACTGCACGTCCTTCATGGAATACAATCCTTCTTGAGGAACTGACCGGACGTCGTGGTCGAGTGGTTGACATCCCTTCGTATTCAGGAGGTTCTGGGTTCAAATTTCGGTCTGGAGACCGGCTACCCTGACTGGGGTTTTTCGTGATTTTTCTCAGTCCCCCCAGGCAAATGCCTGAGGCCATGAGCGCTCTCTTTTACACACTCTTTTATTCACTATCGTCTCATTCGACGCTGCATACTCTGAGCTACTGAAAAACGTCAAATCAACTATAAATAATTTCTTGAGAAACTTATAGTCCCTCGGTTAGTCTAGAAATTCGCGTTCTTCGGAATCCGAAGATTCATTTACATGTTTATAAGATCCCATCTCTGATCCCTATCTTGAGTCAGTTTAGTTCAATCCACAACCTTTCATCCTGTTTTAAAGACAGCTTCAGTATTATTCTCCTACATTCGTCTTGGTTTTCCTATTGTTTCGTGTAATGTTCGTTGTTATTGCACTCCCCCGTTCTGCTTTATACAGTCTGGGGCCGTTGAAGTAAATGGTCGCGGCTTCGAATCCCACTCCGTGTGTGTCGCGTGTCCCTTTGTAGAAGCCGTACGACAGCAGGGTCCCGCAACGAAGTAGTCCTACAAAATGTCGAAAGGCTTCAGAATTAATTCCGAATTGGGTCATGCCATTGACTGTAATCCGTGGAGCATGATGGTCGGTGGGTTCTGACGCATCCAAATCCCACGTTCTCGGTGAACAAATATTCTTTGAGCAGGTTTTGCTGCAACAAGGGATTCAAAATACGCACACACGCATTCAGAACGCGTTCTTTGAGTTTATGTATTTGGTCTTTATGGTGATTTAATGTCGAAGTCTTGTAACTGGACTATTAAAACGGGTTTAAAGATGGATGTCTTCTTCATAGCATCAGGTATGTGATCTCACTGTTATAAATCGTGTATAAGAAGTATGTCTCTAAAATATATTTAACTGGTTCCTCCAGTAATCTTCGTTTACTTTTCCTGTACTTATTTTTCGTGTCAGATTCGCCTTGTTGTTGTTTGGATAAATGAGTAAGTCTGGATTTTTTTCAGCAACAAAACGTACAATGTACGTCAACAAGAACCTTATTGTAGGTTTACATATAAAATGTATGCTATTATTACAAAGCTGTAGACAACAACTAGCCAGAAAATGTCTTTATATTTCACTAAATAGATTTACCATATTTAAAATAGAAATATAAATTAACAGACCTATTAATAACATTCATGCTTTCTGTTTCATCATTTTTTGTACGAGTCGTTTGAAATAAAACAGTCGAAGTTGGATTTAACTTCATATAACAGACTACGGGCTTTAAAGGTGAATCACACTTGGCTGTAGTACCAATATGCGTTCCCAGGTGTAGCTGTAAGACGTTAGATGCCAATACTGAGCTAATTAGCTCCATTTTGAAGTGTGCACTTGAAATGTTCTACGTGTTGCTGCTTTGTTGGCGTGATTGTCAGTATGGAGTGAATTGCGCGTGGCCTCACCCTCAAATGGGGAATGTTAGCGGCTATAATCCCCACGTGATCGGAGAGATTGGTAGAAAATGCAGCAGATGGCGGCTTGCTAAGGCAGTGTGTTGTTGGGAAGAGATTTGAGATGTTTGCAAAGCGATTTAGTGTAAGGGTAGGCAGAGATTGATTTTTGCATTTGTTGTGCTGTTATATGCAGATGAGTTCCGGTCGTTCTGATAAGCGAACTTAGATTATTTTCTTACAAACCGTGGCCGCTCTGCAAAACGCAAATTACAGCTGCACCATTTATTTATGTACTTCAAGGATTTGTATGATTTATTTAGGAATTAAGTGGAAAATAAAATTGTCTTCACATTATTTTGTCCGTTGAAATGAGGAAAATTGAAATAAACCTATAGTAAAGTCCGTACGGGAATGCCTAAACTTTTGTCTGACGCATTTCATATTAAGAATGGTTTGAAACACTTTTTTTTAACTTTTCTATAGAATACGTATCAAGAGGATTCGATTAAACAAAGAGGGATCGGACACTTCTTCCTTCTTGGTTCTTGCGCCAAAGGTGCTTGCTGCCTCCATCACCAGAACATTGACTGATCCCAGAAGGTTTTTCGTGGTTGTCGTCAGTCTCTCCATGCGAAATTCCGTGATGTTACCATATACAGTTCGGACAGCTTTGTAAAATGCCCTTTAGAATAACGATAATTATAATATTTTAAAATAATTGATTCATGTGCAGTAGAGTTTAGGCCGGGCTGAATGTTATTGCTTGCGTATGCCAGGTTTCCCGTGGAAAGGGAATTTTATGTCTTCCAGCGCAGGAGTGCAGAGCGGCCTGTTCTGGGAGCGAACGGGTCGCTGACCCAGCGGGAGTCACAACTTGGGGAAATAAATCAAACTACAAGTTAAATATCTCGTACTGTGTAAGCAACGGACGTTTGTTTAATATTCGTGAGGTCTGACATTCCCCTTTCTCTAGTCCGAAAATCCTACAACTTCCATGTCCCGCCATAGCCACTTAAAACCTTTATTCGTCACTAGTAACCGGGTACCACCTGCTTTACGTTCGTAATTCTATATGTCATTCGCAGAGTCTCAGGTTCGATTCCCGGCGGTGCCCGAATTTATAACTTGTGTTGGGCAAGGCCGTGGTCTAGGCATCACGGGGTTTTCCTCCGGGGGCTTCCCCGGTTTCTCCGTGGCATCCCAACACACAGAAGAAGGCAATGGCAAACCACTTCTGGATCATCTGCCAAGAACGTATATGAACAGGTCCCAGTCCGAGAAAAGGATGGAAGGATCCTGTTCATATGGACCTGTCGTCAGACAGAACACTAAAAAAACGTTTAGTGTGTTGGCGACTGAGCTGCGTCTCGTTCAGGGGATGGAATGTGTTAAGGTGGAAGAGATAACCGTTCGATATGATGTGGAAGACCAATGAAGATGGTGAAAGATGGGTCGTTCCCATAGAAAAGCTTTAGAATAACAGCAGGTTCAGTATTATTAGTGTTATGTGCCATTTCCATATTTGCGGACTAGTCCCTGCACGTTACACAATAGCCTCCAAGTTCCATTAAATATTCATCACCTGCACAGACCTCTTCGTCATTCCCTTGAACATGCAACCGAAGCCCCTGTTTGCAGGCAGAAAGGGTGACACACTGCTTCGTATGCAGTCCTCATCTGCAGAGTTCATTCTTACAAAACTAACTTTCTGATAGCTCTGACGTCGCTTTTGTTGGAAGTCAGTGAAGATTTTCCCATCGAAGTGTTCATTGTCTCTTCTTTCTCGTTGTGTAATCCCTTCATTATCCAAGCAGTTGGTCCTGTGGATGAAGACAGAAATGCAATAAAATTGCCTATGTTCGTAATAAGTTCATTTTATTTTACATTTTGATTGATTAAATAAGCGTAGATAAACTCTTCAATACGTTTTCGTTGATCCACTGTAAATATTTGTAGAAAAGATTAAAATCAACATATCCGTTTCCATTTGTTTTTCAGGTAATGGAGCCCCATCATTGAATGGCTCAAAACCGGAAGTTGTGTCGTATGATTCATAATGGCATGCGGTTGCCATCTATTGGCAAGTGTGAGAATAGTGGTTTGTTATTCGCGGATGGCATTCACAAACCAATGCCATCTGTGAATAACTTTGAGAACCAAGTGCTAGTCTTAAGTTCAACTACCGAGTAGATATGTTATTTGGAGGAGCGCGCAGCAGATATTTCAAAAGTAAAACCAGCAATACTCCCCTTGCTAACTTGTGTCTTTGTACCAGCTGTAGAGCTTATTTAGCAAAAACTAATGATTAAATTGTAACGTGAAGGGATCTGAACAGGCGCCATACTACGATATACAGGCGGAGTTGATTGTTCTACGAACCGAGTACATTTATGAGAATTGCACTACGCACTTGCCACGTTGTTGCGTCAACCACGCTCCGTGTTATTGCTGTGCTGTTTAGCTACGTGTTTACATATTTTTGTGCGTGTTTTATAGACCCCTTATTCAGTTTACTTTTTCGCTACGTCTATATACCTCACGGCCAGAACTGTGTTGGAAATGGCATGAAAGACGATAAAAGACTTGAGGTTCTCACAGCGGTGAGTATGAAGATTTCCGTCTTCTGGGTTATTGCGCTGTGTAGTCTGGTCGATGTTAACCGACGTTTCAGAGGTCATACTGCCTCCGTCATCAGGGCGAGGTTTTCACAGCGGTGAATATGAAGATTTCTGTCTTCTGGGTTGTTGCGCTGTGTAGTCTGGTCGATGGTTACCAACGTTTCAGAGGTCATACTGCCTCCGTCATCAGGGCGAGGTTTTCACAGCGGTGAATATGAAGATTTCTGTCTTCTGGGTTGTTGCGCTGTGTAGTCTGGTCGATGGTTACCAACGTTTCAGAGGTCATACTGCCTCCGTCATCAGGGCGATGAATCTGAAACGTTGGTAACCATCGACCAGACTACACAGCGCAACAACCCAGAAGACGGAAATCTTCACGATAAAAGAAATTTGAAGAAGTAAGGAAGAGAGAAATACGCTGGTTTCATTTTGTTTTCAACTGTAGTAAATCAAATTGTCTTCACACTTCAGAACAGGGAGGTGGAGACCAAATGCTTTTGAAGCCCAAACCTCATCTGAATACTTTTCAAATAAATTAATTCTCACCGCAAAGATAAAACAACACATCATTATAAAGATCATTCGGTTGGTGGTGTTTGTATTCAGAACCATATGAAACCAGAAAATAAGTCCGTGGTAAAACATGAGGTACCACTGGGCTTTAAAGAGTTGCAGTAAGCTTATGGTGTGATGTTCATTCCTCTGCCTAGGAACTTGTCCCGTCAGGTCGAGTGTCAATTTCCTAACTTGTGTCTCTATGATGTTTCGCTGTGATCTTCCGGCAACACGTTCACACATCGGTGGGCATTTCTAATTTAAAGCTCACTGCCATCCCACCCTTTCGAGTCTGGGGAAATTAAAAGTTACTTTGCATTCCGACCTTGTTTCCCCTCCTGTCTTGTCACATGAAACACATTTCTCCCACTTGTACAGTGCAGCGTAGTGAAACTGTTTTAACCGTGTACAGGCTCCTTGAAGATTTCGTCTTAATTACTTGTGGTTGAAGGAGGAGAATAATGCAGCGGTAAGGTCGGTTTAATTTGGTTTTAAACTGTAAGTCGAATTGTCGTTACTATTTAGAAGCGTCAGGGAATAGGCATCCGAGTGAAGTTAGAGAAATTGAATTAAAACATCAAATAGAACAAGAAAAACTTCAGTCTTAATCAACAGCGCGCCAGGCGTAGGGTAGAACTAAAGTCGATCGAAGTCCTTACAATTCCGTTTTTCAGAGGATGACGCTTACAAAAAAATGCCACGATTATTCCAGATTTTTCGTACTAAGTTTGGTTTAGAAACGTTCTTCTTTAGTGGTAGATAAGAGCGTGATATTAAAATTAACCGTAAAGAAATATAATACCAGGATGGACTGAAAACAACAACGAGCTTTAGAGTTACATAAAATACTGAGAATTTCGTGAGTATTTCATGTAATTACGTTAAAAGCCTAATTTTTGTTGCAAGATTTCACTTTCTCACGGTGGCAAGTATGAAGATGGTAGTTTTCTGGGTCATTCCGCCTTGTCGCCTGGTAAATGTTTAACGACGTTTCAGACGTTCCTACTGCCTCCATTTTCAGGACTAGTAGGCAGCAAGTTTCTGCGGTAAGTTGGTAAACTTCTACTAGACTTCACGGAGCAACAACCCAGGAGACTGCCATCTTCGTTTACATTTACTGTAAAGCGGAAAGTGAACGCTGGAAGGAAAGTCGGATGTCGTTCGTATCTACAGCAGGGTTAAGTACCTTATTTTTAAATCAGAGTTCGTGGTCTTTGTGTTTGTGTCCCCTTGTCTGCATTTTAACTACTGAATACTAATGGACAGTGAATGGAACAATCCAGCGAAGTTACTTCGCTGATTTCATTTGTATTTTTTATCATTTGTCTAGGGGGTACGTGTCAACACAATCGCGTCATGTTTACTTGCTACGTATGCTATATCGAAAGACACAAAGGCTATGCATAATGCAGAATTACCCGAGTGACAGGGGAGGAACTTGGGATGAATTGTCCTCGGAGACAGCGATGTGAGCCATATTTACCATTACAGTTCCCTCAGGGCTCGTGTGCCAATGTCAGTGTACCCGGGGACCCTGAAGCACGCCCTAACAATACGAATGGGTGCGTTCAGACCGCAATTACGTTCAGGATTCTGTAACAAGCAAGACTCAGTGACGCAAGATTTTCTGAAATCGGGATAGCTCAGTTGGTATGGCGGCCGGAGTTCGATGTCCATATAGCGGAGGGGGGACATTTTGTTTTTTCGCCACGGTGAGTGGACAGGAGTTACAAATAATTTGCTTGAATGACAACTACAGGGGATATTTTATTTTCGTTCCGTCTTATCCATATTGTGCTGAACTCTTGTGGCAGAAATGTGCGCTATAAACTCGTAACTGAGTTCTGAATATGACAAGTAAAAAATTGTCTGGGTCACAGTTATGGTAGTTATGTAAGTAATGAATCTCTGTATTTTTTTACCATTAAATATTCTTGCGAAAACTAAACAAAATGTTAAATTTGAGCTTCGCATGAAGTAGTTAGTTACCTATATTCGGACCGATACGATTCAAAATGAATTTTTCTTGCAGTGTACAATTTTACAATTTATTGTGTGATTCGTTAATGTACTTTTATTTAAGTCGTTTAAGACTTGCGGAAACGAAGGAATCTCTCGGGCAGACGAAATTGCCCACTCCCGTGTCCTCACATTTTACGCACTCGAAAGTCCTCGTTGGAATGTTGAAATTGCACACCATTTATAAACAAGTTTAATTACGTCGCCGTACAGTACTCTTAAATTGTAATAGTGTATAAATGCATAGTTTAGAATTGACGTTTCTGTTTTTACGTGTTAGATAATAATTCATCCGCAATACCAAAACAGCGGGCAGTTACAATTGATTTATTTTACTTTCTTTTCTTAAGTTTTTGACCGAACATTTACGTAGTTCTTGGCCAAATAACACGAAATCCATTCGAACTGTCGCCGTTTCTTGAACTTGCAATTTCTTCCGTGTGAACTTTGTTTTAATGCGGTAGTCTCGGGGAATCCCCTTCATTCCACCAGCATTTCTGTAATAAGAGAAGGAATGGCGGAAGGCCGAACGTGCCATCTATAAACTACTGTCGTGTTTGAGGTTCTCGCTTCTGCAGGAACGTTATTAACCATGTACGGCGTCACAGAACGCAATTCAACATGGGAGACGTCATATACTGATTGAAACTGTCTTTTGTTCTCGCAGGTCCAACTAACAATCCGCACACTTCCTGACTTGCCTTCAGGAGCAAAATACAAATGCGTGTTTGGGAAGGCAGAGCCGATTGACGCGGTCGTAACTGCGATGGGACTGTCCTGTCCTACCCCAGGCGTAGCTGGACGCCCAGGAATCCCCGATTCGAGAGATCACGTGCTTGTACCTCTTTCTGTGAGATCTTCTGAGACCAACAAGGATTTCGTCAGCCGCAACTTCGCGTACTACGACTGTGCTCGTCATGCGACATGCATGGACTGCGTGAAGTCTCAGTGGGCGTGCAATTGGTGCGTGTATGAGAATACGTGCACTCATAACACAACTTCCTGCCAGCGCGCCGTCATCAGCGGAGAAAATGTAAGCATTCTCCATATGCTGCAACAGGTATTGGGCACTTTTATCTTATTACTCAGTAGTAGGCTAGCCATAAGAAGGGAGTTGAATAGTCTGACTTTGTTACGGCTAGAACTCTCTGCTTTTTATGGAAATTATTGTGGGATATTCCGAGTGACAGCAACAGGTTAAAAATAAAATAAGGGTTAAATCGTCACGACTTAACGAACGAATGTTGTGTTTTTTATATGACTAATGCAAGAAATATGGTGAAGGAACCTTTCTTTCTCTGTACTCCCAACAGGAAGTCACTTCCAGGACCTCACACATGGCCGTGGTTCTAGCTGTAGCAGACAAGAAATACAGCTCTGAAATTGCTCGGTCTTTCCCCTTGTACATGAGAACATGTTCCTACAAAGTTTCGATCTCTTCTCGCTTGTAGCTCAAACCTCTGCTGTACTCTCAAACTCTCTTCTCCTGGCTTGCCTGCTTATACTTCGTGGCGGGTTGTAAGGGTTATCAAGCTCGTACATTCTTACACAACCTTAAAATTAAATTAGGAAATTGCTCACACTTGGTACTGAAAATTAGTTTCGGATACAATTTTCCGTATTCAAGCACGCCTTGTGAGCGTGGTTTTCTCTGAAGATGGCTGTCTTCTGGGTGTTTGCGCCGTGCAAGTCTTCTACCAGACTGCACGGCAGACAGCCATCTTTAGACGTGAAAACATCAAATCGTGCGTGGTTTTCTCTGTTTGCCATGCCTCCTAGGTGTTCTTTTCGAAGAACGTCTCATGGGGTCATCCATGTGTGTCTGTCTGTCGCGTCTTTCATAGAATTGGGGTAACGGTGATCTTGGCCCACGTTGTTGCAGCGATGACATCATTTCGTTTGTTCCCTTTCTTGACCTCCTGACCTCATTGCCCGTGATCTGGCGTGAAGAACGTCTTTAGAATTTTAGTTCGCTCCAAAGAGATACGACTTTCCTGTCTTCTTTTCAGGGTGAAACTCAACGATGTATCGAAGCGGAGAAGAGTTGTGCTTGAGTATGTGAATTTATCTGAGAACATAAAATTGTATATGTGCCACCGAAGACGACACCAGTTATGCAATTGATGAACCAGGGTGTGATTTTTGCTTTGAAGTCATATTACCGCGAGATCAGATTCGAACATTTTTTTTTTGCAAGATGCTAGGTTCTCAGCGGCGAATGTGAAGAGATGGCAGACAGTTTACAGATGTTTCAGATATGTTTGCTGCCTCCATCATCAGGGCTGTTGAAATCTCACCGTGAGATCTCACTCAGAAATTCTTTAGTTTTTGTTCTGAATTTTGTTGTTATGCAGTAGAGCAAACCGAATCGTCTGCTGTCGTCTGCAGAATTTTCAATCTATTTGTGACTGTCGTGGACCCACTCTCTTTGCTGGAGTCTTTAATGGAGTTTCTCGTCGTCTCATGAGCGGAAGGTTTGGACTTCATTGTGGCAATAACTTCCACGCTCCGTGGAATGTCCTGTCCATATTTTCTTCCTGTAACATCTGTGGCTAGTAGTCTGCTGTGGAGGTTAGGGATTTCGTGGTACATTTCACCGTCCTAAGGTCAAATTGGGTAGACATTCAGCCCTACTTTAATTAAGTTTATTTTTCCGACGCAGTTGTTTTCCCGTCTCGCTCCTTTTTACAAGTTCATTCGGTTTTCGTGTTTATCTGAAGGGAACTGTAGACTGCGTTGACTTAATCCCAATCCCAGCCCAAAAAATGATGCTTGCCTTTATGTTCTAAGCATTATATAAAAGAGGTTTGGTATAAATTGACGTAGAATGAGAGGGAGGACTAGAAATTATACGTAAAGGTTTGTTGGTCAGCATTAGTGTTAGATGTCGTCAGGTATTAGCTCCTCTCTGTTCTGTTTGAATCACGGATAATTCACACTGGAATAGATCAGAATTAGACGAAAAAGGCGCATACAGAGATGTACCATAATATTCAGTGCTTTCGACATTCGCCCTGATTATTTCAACCAGGAAGCATAATATAAATGGACCTGTGTCCTACCGAGCACTGTGCTATGTACAAAGCGAAGCCATTTGATATTCTGTCAATAACAGTTGGGTTAGGGAATAGCTAGGATATGGCACGCAAAGCTGCTGCAAATCGTATTGAAACGTTTGCTCTCTTGTGAAGCTAGCCGTACAAGAGCGGACGCTTTAAAGTCGTATTCTTTGGTACGAATATACAGGGTGGTCGAAAATCCACGCAACCCATATTAAAATGTTTATATTGATTGTTGCAATTCAGCGCAGTTCGATTGGAGTAATAATCACAAAAGTTCGTTAAGGTCACGTCAGGTTGTAACCTGTTCGCGCCGGTACGTCACTTGTCTTTCAGCTGTCGAACTGCAAGGATGTCTTTTTTTTTTCACAGATGCAACGAGTATCCACTGTCGAACACTACTCGACGTCTCGTAATTATGTAACTTGCCAGAATGAGTTCAGGGACGCGGTTCCCGATTTTCACGTGTCATATCGACAATGCCTCGTCTGGTGCACTGTTTCCGTGAAACAGGAACGCTTCGCTGAACGCGGTGGACATTTACAACTGTTAATATAAGAGTCTTTTTTCACCCTTATATCTGTGTAATTTATTTTTGACAAATAGAATGCGTGTCAGGAATGGGTCTTGTAATCTTCCTTTGTATCAGACACATACCATAAAGTTGTTGCAAATAATGTTTTAAATCTCAAATTTCCTTGGTTCTGCCATTCAGTTTGATTCGCCTAGATCAGTGGTATTCAGCCTTTTTTTGTTCGCGTGCCCCCAGATATAATTTCTCTTCTAACTTTGTACCCCCAAAGTTGTTGGTGTATAATTCAAGTTATACATAGTATATAATCTACATTTAAAATAAATTAAATAAATTACATTACTGATTATTCAGTGTTTATCATAAAA
>NW_019059887.1:379707-403571 GCF_000696155.1 Zootermopsis nevadensis
AAGCCAGAAGACAACCATCTCCCTTTTCTTTGATATGATCACTGTCAAAATGTTTGCTTAAAGTGCAGTGTGATGAGCAGCAAATACATAAATTATTTAGACAATAAGCAAATAGATTTGGTTGAAACGTTAGGGAGCTAAAGATATTTGGGATAGGATGTTTTCAAATACGAAATAAAATTTGCGTTTAGGTGGATATAAGATTAGGTCTACCTTAATATATACAAGCCCCTTCATGGAGAATCTTGTCGACCCACCATTCACGATCATGTTCTGATCCCGTCCGATGCTGTACAACCTCTTCAGTTGGAACTACTCGGCTAGTAACTTAAGAACCAACCAACACCGAGCTGACTTCCAGCATTTACTACTAAGTAACTTGGATTTGTGTAAGTGTGGCCGTATTTTCGACACCCCTGAGCTAGAGTGAGGATTTTTTGGCGGAAGTTGGCCTATGGTAGGGGAGACTGGGGCTGGTTCTTACAATTTTCAATTACGATTTTTTGTGCATTTATTCTTAAAGTTTACAAATTTAGCAATTATGGCTTCAAGTACTATTACTATTTGGCTATATTAATAACATTTTTTCAAAGGCCTATTCATTTTTGTTTCATCACAAAACTTGTTTATTTAAGAGAAGGCGGTTTGTGTCAATGTTCCCTGTTATGGTGCTAGTTGTTAACAGTGAAGGGGGAAATTGTTACAACACATTGTATTAATAAACAGAAGGAACGATTCTGACCTTTATTAAGTAATTAATTACAGACAATATACCAATTAACAATTAATTACAGAAATTAACTTCAAACATACGAAACATTTTCATCATATATTAGCAGCTTGCCTTAACGAGATTCTTCCAGAAGAGACTTCATCAGCTGCTAACTTAAGCGTTTTCAAACTTGTATTCCTTTTGTACGTTCGTACCGTCTTTCCTGATAAAATGTAATCATTTGCCAACGCGTGTACGATACCTTGGGTAGAACTGCGCACAGGGGAGACGCAGTAGATACGAGACTCGTGAGATGCTGCTGCTAGTGAGTGATTTTTAAACTAAAACTTGCCGTGTAACAACTAGCCCCTTCTCCCCTACATGGTGTTAATATGGAAATTCGTGGGGTTTTGGAACGGGGGCGGAATATTAAGTTATAGCAGTAATATAAAGTAAAGGGACTTGGGTTCGGGGCATAGTTGGGCGTGTGGGTGGGGCGCAAGAAGACAGTAGCGTTGAAAGAAGCAGGACATTTGCAAGATCTGCAATTAGTCTGAAGTGTCCTCGCTCCACCTTTACGTTCATTCTCGTGATGGTTATGTATGCGCATTGGGAATAGACCATTTACACGTACTGAGGGGAAGATGACATCTTTTGAGAGCACGGCTACAGTGTGCAAAGCCTGAGGTGTTAGGTCATTGTCGGTCTTGTCTTTGAGGGGAAGAGAGGGTAGATGCAAGTTCATGAATTACTCTGATTATCTTAACAAATTCCAAGTTCTGGCAAACTTCCTGCGTTTTCGAAATTACCATATGTAACACCGAAAATTCTGTTGTGGGAACTTGGCATAAGAAATCAGAAAGCTTACAACTACTAAATGTATTATAAGCGCTTTGTGAAGGTTGTATAATTTTAACCCTCTTCATGATACGAACGAGGTTTATCGATTTTAAACCGCCATCTTCTGCCCTGAATATAATTTATGACTGACATACCGAGTGAGACACTATCTACCATTTAATGGAAGTGAAAATATACACAAATGGTATTTATATCTCTTAATGAAAATATATAAACAGGAAAAGTTTGTTAAAATAGTTTTGTCATAGAAGCGGTTAAGAATCGGTACATTAAATGAAGCTCATATATGGACCACATCTTTTATCTGCTACCCCTCCCAGAACTGATCATCTTGCAATGGTAAACCACTTCTGGATCATCTGCCAAGAACGTATATGAACAGGTCCCAGTCCGAGAAAAGGATGGAAGGATCCTGTTCATATGGACCTGTCGTCAGACAGAACACTAAATAATAATAAATAATAACTCCCTTAAATATTTTTCTGTGAACTAAAATACGAATTACAAAAATATATGTAGGCCCATATAAACGAAGAGCTTAACGATGCACGGAGAACAATATGAACATAGTTTGTGACTTGTTCTGTAGTAGCCATCACAAAATTGCATGCTTCAAGGCCACAGCAAAGTCGTACAATGTTATATAACGCAGCAGCGGAGGCCAGGCGAATGAAGACGGTTCAGACCTCGCAGCGTAGCAAAGCTAGCATCGCTTTGCAGCTTCTGTGACCTTGCAGCATACAGTTTTGAGAAGCAGGAGATTAGAACTTTGAATGGCTGATCAATGACGAGCGATGTGGCTGGAACTTGTATCAGAACGCTTGTTGGCAGTCAGTACGTCGAAAGTATTAGCATAAAAACGTTAACGTTTCTGTAGAACATTTATAAATAAACGTTTTTGCTCTACAGTCTGAGAAAGGAACTGTAGAGACCACGTCCTCATATATCACGACAAATGTAATAGCTTTTCAACTCATTCAAGATAGGAGATATAAGAAATATGACGTAATATTCGTCATGCGATTCGGTCGTATTGCTAACAGATGATGTATTGTATCTGTTAAGCCTTTACTTTTCATCCGTCAGAAATTATAGGCCTCTCCGCAACATGAGATTATGTCTAAAAATATCTTAATTTTAGTTACCGTTCTGTTTCAACGTCAGTTTCTACAAACGTTTTACCATTGTTTGTTGCAGTTACACTATCATGTCACTGCCCTGTTTAATTGGTGTCACGTTTAACGACATGTTTCGACCATCACACCGTCAGTCATCTTCAGATTCACTTTACACTTTTTATGCCAACTACTGCGTTATCCCTTTATGCAGTTGATGTTGGAGACTTGAAATGAGTAAGACGTCGTGTGTGCATTAGAACGTCATTAAATATTCATAGGTGTTTATGTTGTCCATTTCTCTACTGAGTAATCAGTTTGTTTGTCTCTTGTCTGAAGTTACCGCTAAGCTAAAGTTTGCTTGGGAACTTCCAGGCTTCATTCGCGAGTTAACAGTGACGTTACCGGTTACATAAAGGCGTAGTTCGTTGTTTTCCTCATTTCTTCCCATTAATAGCAAGGCAGTGCCTTGAAATACAGCGTCCTTACAAATATTTACATTCTCGCAATTTATAGCCAAACTGAAACAGAGTTGTTAAATTTAAAAAGAATTAATGAATAAGTCTGGTTCGTATTTAGGAGTTTTGTGTTGGGCCCCACACCTGCTTCTTTCTTACGCGGCTAGGTATTTGTATCAGGCGTTGCTGTCCGATAGTTATCGCCCTTGCTTCGTGTTTGGAAGGTCGCTGTTTCGAATTTCGCCGGAAACTCGAGTGCAGGTGACTCTCGTCATACGCGGGGTTGCATTTATTTAAAACGCATACACCTTAAAACGGTTAACATTCCTTTGGATTTTCTAAGTGATACACCACAAGATGCCTTTGTTTGTAGTCTCAGAAGTCGAAATGGTGAGGTGAGTCATCAAAACTGCACCCGCGAGTCAGTGGGCCTTCGGAGCAGCTTCTACTGAAAACTGCGAGTAGCGTAAGCTCGTATAACGAGAGTCGTTTGCAGGCCGACTTTGGGGTTTCGGGTAGTTGTCCTCAGTTTTTTTTTTCCTCGTAAATGTTGAGGCGGTGTCTTAAAATGGGCCACAGTAATGAACTTCCACAACCTTTCCACTTCAGGCTAGCGTTCGACGCCATTTAACCAATGTAATTGAAGATGAAGGTAAAGCTATCCCCGGTGAATTAAGCAGCACGCCATGCATACGTAATCTCTGCAGAAGAGTGGGACTAAGATAGAATCAAGGTCATGCAGGCGAACCTGGGAACAGCATCTTAAGATATGCCGCAGGACGTTTCTCGACGGTTCGTCATAGATATTCTTCCCCCATTTCCATTTCGATACTTATGAGGCAGTTGTCATCTGCACTGTTTGAACCCCATGGATCCACGTATGTGGTCCTTTAACCATTCTGGTGTCTGGCGGCCTGGGAAGCCTGTATTTTATTTATATTAAATTATTTAACACGACACTCACTCAGCTTTTGAAGTTATATGGCATCGGATGGTGTAGGAAGATGATTGGGAAGGAGATAGCTTTAGCCGGTTCGAAGATACTGTAGCATGTTGTCCTGCTGAGACTGAGGAAAACCACGGAAACCATGACCCCAGTCTCTAACCCATGCAGATGTGAAGGTAACAGTCCGCATTGTAGATGAGCGGGGTTGCATTTTAACCCCCGATGACAGTAAAGGACGAAGGACACCTGTGGAATCTTCGTAATTTGTACTTTTCTGCTGATTTTTAAGGGTGGCTGAATAAATGATGAGCATGTAGCAGCATGAGTGGGGGAAATAAATGCGTACAAAATTATAATAGAAAGGGAAGGGACCAGTTCGAATACCTAGGAGGCATAATAAATTAATTGGTCCACTCTTGCGTTTTAACAACGCCTTTTCAAATGCATAGGTTGTGTGGCTTTTTACGTTAGGGTGGCTTTGAATAATGAGTGTAGACTCATCGGAGATATACTGCCTCCATCTTCAGGGCTGAAGTTGGAAACAGAATGTTTCTCCGGAACTTTGGCACATACCGACGAGTCTACACGGCGCCAAAACCCAGAAGAACTTCACCGTCCTTATCGCCGTAAAAATATCAACTCTCATATGAAGTTTCTTGGCCAGCTAAGTAACTAACAGCTTTTCATTGAGGATTTTGTACCTTAAAGGAATGCAGATGTGTGAGAAGTGGCATCCCGTTGTCTGGATTACGAGATAGTGGAGATTCAGTGGAAGGCTGGTGTGAATAAGGAGAGAACCCGTACTTTGTGATTGTGAACAGGAGATTCGGAAGGTGTGAACACGAGGTGTACGTATGAACGCGCTCAGACACTGACTGGTGGACGTTCCTAAGTGCTCTGTCCTGTCTTTGAAGCCTCGTGTAAACGTAGAAAGGCGTGTGACTACTGGCAATGTGTAATGTTCTGGTCACATCGTGTAATTATTGATCTCTGAGCAAGTTGTGCGGGGAGAGAATGAGATTGAAGCAGAAAGGAGAAGGATTTGAAGAACGTCGAGGGGTTGTCGGCATGCTATAGCGAACTCTGGGTGAAAGTTTGGGTGAACAAAAAGTACTGGGTTGTTGGGGGGGGGGGGGGGGGGGTAGAGAAGGGAAAATAAAAAGGAATAGAAGACGGGGATTTGTGAGGTGATGCTAGTCACAAGGGAGGGACAATGTTAAAAACAGGGCTTAAAGAAGACGAGAAAAGTTAGGGTGAATGAAGAAAGGAGGTGTGTGTTGAAAGAGAACAGGGTTATAGGTTTCCCTTACAACCAAATGGGGGATTTTTTTCCCACAATCAAATCACAAAATAATATAAAGTGTCTTGTAAATTAAAAAAGAAATGTGGTTGTTCAATATTTTACCTTTCTGAGTCACTTATTTAAATTTCATTTCCATGTTATTTTCCGGAAATAATAGAAGCATTTTAAAGAAGTCTCGGAAACGATGTAATCGCTTTTGGAGATTCTCAGCAAAAGTTTAACATTTGGAATGGAGTCTGTGGTGCTTCTTCCTTTAGTTTTCTGCTTCGCAGTGTCACGTATTTTGTTTTCTATATCCCTCTTGTTTTTTTTATTCTGTACGTTTGATGGTGTCCCAGTTTCGTTTTAATGAGCTGTTCAAATTCAGTCCAATAAAGTAGCCGTTTTTGTTAACTTTGTTATAATAGTGTATACCTCATACCTTGTCTTTTTTCTATGTTGAATAAATATAAAATTTCCCATGCAAGTTATTATTAACCTGAAATTGTAACTTGTTTGCCTGTCCCAGTAGCCAGGTGGTGTGAGGCGTGGGTTTTATATGCTGGAATTCTAAGCAGTTGTACCATATATGAAAACAAATAGATATTCGAAAAGGTGAGAGAAGAATTCTCCAAAACGGTCAAGGCTCATAGGGAGTTGTAGGGCCTAACCCAAAATTAAGGGATCGAAGTATATTGCCTGCAGTAAAGTTATACCAGAATACAGGTCGGTGTGGAATATGTAGCGCTTATTGGTGCGCGTATGTGGGTTAGGTGCTGGTAAATTAATAGTGGTTAATGTGTTAGAAATATTGAGTTTAAGAACAGAAAGGCAATGCATGTAGCCAATTTATATGGCAATATGACGACATTTTCCCTTATTAGATGAAGCATGCAAAACCCTCATTCAAGCCCGACAGCAGACATTCACGTCTAGTTGTTTCTTCAACAAAAGCAGATCATTAATAAGACTTATCTATAAAAACCTAGGAACGAACTCGTTTATCTTCCCAACATGATTTGTACGTTTCCAGGACAGCAAACGAATGTAAGAATTCATGCATCGTAAAACTTTCAAGTTTCTTTTCCATGCGATACTTTTGTGTTGTTCATATCAAATAATCCTAACCTCTACACATCGCTGTTTTGTGATCACATAGAGTGTTGCAATTTTAGTCGAGGGACAGGTTTCGGAAAGAAGAAAATCACTCATTTGTCTGTTCCTACGAAGACTTGTACGGATCACGCTTTGAGAGTCTGAGTAAATTACTAACATAATAATAAGATAAATAAAGTGGCCTCCTGTGTCGAAATGTCACGCCATTAACACGTGACATTGGAACCGAAGTATAGTTGGCGAAGTAGTTTTTGGCCGGTGGAATTTTCAAGGGGAAGGCTAGGAGCGAGTCTCTTTTGCGATAGTCTAATGCTGACTGCACCGAGGAGCTTGGGTGACTGAACGCCCAAACAAAAGAAATACACTGACCGTGCCACCTCAGGTACACAGACTAGGCCCGTCCGCCAGCTCCGCTATCTTCTCCACCGACTAAAAACTACTACGCCGACTATAAAGCTCCACACATTCCTTACCTTCACACTAGGTTGAAATGTTTCACGTTCCGGTTGGTTTAGCCCATCCATAGGCTAGGACATTCTGGACATGGAGCCAAAGAGAAAATTCCCTCATTTTGCCAGGAATCTAACCTTGGTTGTCTAGCATGTGGTCAGTTTCTTTACCGAGTATCCCGGCTTATGACATATTAATAATGCGAATCACTATAATTAAATTAATTTATCTATGTGTTTGACAACTGCCAGACATAACAACAATGGTCATGATGATAGAGATAGTAGCTAATTCTCATGGCAGAAGAGGGGGGGAGTCTTATTTCTATTTTTATTGTTGTTGAATATTCTTCCAGAATTGTTATAGAATGTGATTTTCTGGCAGTTGGCAATCTGTCTTTGCATGCGGAAGTGACTGGGTAGGAAGTCCTCGTCCATGGAATTCTCCTGCCATTTGTAAAAATCAGAAGTTAAATATTGATGAATTGATGCATTCTGCGTACATTTCGTACTTGTTTCATGTGACCATAAGTCGATCGAGCTGTAACATCAGGAAGATTCAATATCCAGATGCAGTGATATTTGTTATGATCTGATGAGGTTATAATGATGTTTTTCTAGATTGTGGCACCATGTAAACTTGCAGGTATTTGCTGGGGATAATATGTTCTTTGAGATGTTGGTCTCGGGGTCCGCAGTGGCCGCGCAGTCTGAGGCGTGGGCCTTTTGCCGCTTGGTCGCTGGGACCGTGGGTTCGAATCCTACTCAAGCCATGGATGTTTGTCCGCGTTTTTCTGTGTTGTGCTGTCCTGTGTACAGGCAGAGGCCTTGCGACTGGCCGATCCCTCGTCCAAGGAGCCCTACCGAATGTCTATAGATCAAGCCAACGAAAAAAAAAGTTTGGGACTCGTAAAAGGGTACCGGAAAATGTATGAACATTGTTAAACTGGAAAAAGAAGAAGAAATGTTGGTCTCTGCCTGTGAGTGTACATGGTTTCACAACCCAGATCATCATCATCACCACTACCACTATTACAACCTCAAATCTAATACGAGGTTAAATTTTCGTTACAGTTTGCAAAAGTTGATGTTTCTGTGTTATTTTATTCTTTGTGTGTTGTGGTTGGGAAAACTTTTTGTCAACCATAGATCTCGTGTTTATAAATGGTCAGTATTTATTAAATATGTTTGAATTGATATATGCTTATAGAATCCTGCTCACCTTATGTCTCACGGCGCTAAGTACTGTCCTCGATTCCGTCGTCCAGCAGAGGATATTCTATTGCCAAACAATGTGCCAAAAGAAATAGTTCTTGAAGTTGAAAACTTGCCTCATCCACAAGTCGGGCATACAGGCTTCCAGTGTATTGTTAACATTGAAGGCGCAAAAATGATGGTACCAGCACGAGTGGATAATCACTTCATTGTCTGCGATAAGACAACAGTAAGTATGTTTTGCTTCGTAATAACTATTAATTATTTTTACTTCGTGTAATTGTTCTTTATTTTTAAAACAGGGACAAAAATGGTGTTTCCTCCATTCAACCATCTGACACAGTGCATAGCCCGAGAAGAATTCATTGTACTTATTTTCTGTATATTTTGTATTTTGTTATTATTCCTGTTTTATTGTAGTATTGTTTAATATTTTATCTGCCAGTTCAAATCAACTCCTCCTGTAGCTTTTGGTTGCTTGGCTTTTATTGATATTACTTAAGATATTGTAGGTGCGTCATAATATATTTTAATACTATTTTGATATTACTTAATTGACGACAGAGGTAGTAAGACCTCTGAAACGTTGGTAAACATCGACCAGACTACACAGCGCAACAACCCAGAAGACAGAAATTTCCATTCTCACCGCTGTGAAAACCTCAAATCTTACATCTTAATTGTTATTGTTGTTAATATAATTGTTACTGATACAAGTAACTAACTGAGTCGTGTTTTTTCCACAGTACTCATATGAAGCCAATACAGGGGAATATCAAGCCAGTGTGACAATTGTTTGGAATCGAAATCACCACGTGGACACGATTAATGTCGTGCTGTACAAATGCGACATCCTAGGATCTCATCGGGAACATCCAGATTGCTCTCTGTGCGTGACCCGTAATGTGAAGTACCAATGTACGTGGTGCACCAACACATGCAGCTTTAGTGAAAGTTGTCTCCATACGCCAGTGAACGAATGTCCCAAACCTCGCATTGACATGGTAAGCTCCACACCACTGACTCGTCGTCTCGCTGATTATCAGCCAGATCAAGAACTAATTCGAAATTTATGAATTAATCGTTTAAGTGGGTAATCATTATTTTAATGTCATGTTTCCAGATCAAACCACTCAGTGGTCCCATCGAAGGTGGTACACTCGTCACTATTGAAGGAAGCAATCTGGGTTTGAAAGAAGATGACGTTAGAGGAAAAATCAGCATAGGAGAGACGCCATGTGAACTGATACAGTATGAAGTGTCTGTGAGGATTGTGTGTCGCACCGGAAGATCAGATGGAGAGATATTGGCCCCCGTCTTCGTTGGTAATGAAGCTGGGACGACCGAGTCTGCTGTTCACTTCAGTTACAAGGTTCGGTGGAAGAGGGTTTTTCGGCATTCTGGTCATGATTTGATCCTGAAACATGGCTGATGGAATGTGCTTATACCTTAACACATTGTGTACCACTTACAAGATTTCTCATCTTGTTCAGTTTAGTCAGAATGGATTAGTGATGATACATATTTTTATAGGTCATGTTTTTTTTTTAAATATCCTACTTTCAATGTTGAAAGTTGGTGACCCCCGTTACGGGGTTTTCTTGCGAAGGTGCCACAGTGGTTTCGCCTTGCCTTCCATGGCCAGTCTTTATCTGTCAGACTGGAAGAGAAAGGACGCGGACAAACGTCCATGCCCTGAGCGGGACTCAAACCCACGGTCTCATCAGCCAGGCACGCGAGGTCTGTGGCCACTGCGGCCGGCATAGGTCATGGTTATCTGGATATAAATGTTCTTGTTTACATTGTACTGTTCTTTTGGTCTCCTGATGCTGTGAATCTGCCTGTTACCTCGACATGGATTTGCTCATTGCAGGAGCTCGTATTTGTGCAAGGATGCAGACCGGACTACAAGCTTTGAGAATTTACTTATAATGTCTGGCACTATTCCAGATGCTTTAAGTTCCTTGAAATTACACTCACGTATAGTCAGCCAGCCATGACGTATGCGGGCAAGATGTTTGGCTGGGATGAAAGGGGGGGGGGGGGCACCCATTATAGTTGAGTTTTGTGACAATATGTACTTATTTTTATTCTGTTCTTCCTGAAATATGTGCACTTTGATGTGTATTTAATAATATATTTAGGATTTACTTTATTTTGCCTTCAAGTAATGTACAGAGCAGGTTGGTATTGTGATAATGTTATGAACTTTATTCAAGATTGTCCATAATTTTTCTGTCCAAATAAATGCCAGGGTAGCAACTTCCGATGGATCGTGACTGCATCCTTCCAAACTCTTACATGCTTATCATAAATGATCATCTATCTTCCTATGTCATTTGATGCTATATAACCTGTGAAGTTGAAACAGCATCTTGAAATAACCTAAGAATCAGTTATTAAAGGAAAGTGGCTGATGCAGGCCAAATTATTATCTTATGAATTAGATATATCATATAAAATTTTATTCGTAAGTAAGTTCAAGAGTTGAAATTTATGATTTTATTGTAGGTAATGATATGTTTTTCATGTATTACACATACATACAATATCTAATAATGTCAGCTTGTGAAAAGTCGTCGTCCTTCACACTTGAACTGAATAGCATTTCCGTTTCTCCAGGATGTCTTGCTGGAGGGTGTGTTCCCACCCATTGGGCCCCAAAGTGGAGGCACTCAGCTGGCAATTACAGGACAGTACCTGAACATCGGCAGCACAATTTCTGCATTCCTGGATGACTTACCATGCCAAGTGAACTCCACACAAGCTTCTAGCAGTCGCATCACTTGCATGACGTCACGCTGTAACGGTCCCCACCGAATCAACCGTCTCACTCTCATCATTGATGGTGCCAATAGGACGCTAGAAGGCAACCCTTTTAACTACACCATGGATCCTACAATCATGGAGATTAAGCCTTTAATAAGTTTTGCCTCAGGTGGCCGAATGATTACTGTCCATGGCACTAATTTGGACACCATACTAAAGCCAGAAATGGTGGTATACATTGATGAAGAGCCTAACCCCATAAACAAAACAGTAAGAAAGTCGTTTTATTTACAATTTTAAAATAGGGTACTTGAAAATATTTGGTTGAGAACATTTTTTTAGCTAAATAAGGACTATACTAACTTAATAATATTCTGTGAATGGGTTATTTTTTATGCCCTTATTTATTTTTATTTTTTTATTTCTTATTACACATTAATGAGATCTGTTAATCATAATTGTTTGTCTTTGATCATTGCTGTTTCGGTATAGCTTGCAGTTATTAATTTTCATTTCACGTGGTTCATATTTGTAATGTTATTTTTATTCGTATTATCATAATCAACATATTGACAGTTGTAGTACTAACAGTAATTATTATTAGTAATACTAGTGTTTATTATTGTTAAAAACAATACTTTCCAAACTACCAGGAATCTTTTGTTTGTCCTAGAAGTAATCCATTTTAAATTCCTGTACTAGGGGTTGCTGGCTGAACTTTAACTGTGGTATTAAGACTTACTGTGATGCATGGCCATTGCATGTAAGTAGTGTTGCAATCAGTAAAGGCTAACAATCAAAAAACTACGTTTTACAATAGTGCAACAGTCCAGCATGATAATCTCCAGAATTATGACTACAGGATGAAAGAAGTGAGACAGGTAATAGAATTTATGTTGTGGTATCTTTATGTTGCAGGTGTGCTCTGTCCTGAATAGTATTCAGATGGAATGCCCATCACCACCAGTTAATGGCAAGTTCAGGGCGATGCGCAGACGAAAACGGCACTCGACGCAGAAGTACACAGTTATGCAACTGCAGCTTCGCATTGGATTCATTATGGACAATGTGGAAGCTGTGAAAGATCTTGAGAAGCACTTCCATAATATGAGATCAGATCTGGTGTATGTGGATGATCCAAAGTTCTTTCAGTTCCCAAACCAGATCAAATTGTACAAGGGAGACACTTTGGTTATCGAGGTATGTACTCGATGTTTGGTATGCCGCTGTGAAATCTAAAATTGTAAATATCAGCATTCTACATAAATTTTTCTTCTATGAAGGTTATAAGGGACATCACTTGTGTACTGACATTCATTTAAAAGGCTTTAAAGACCAGGAGTTTGCATTGCATATGCATAAGGTAGTTGACATAGAAAGACATGAAGGTCTTTGTAGGATTAATGGTACACCACTTTCTAAATAAAAAAATAAAATTATCTGTGGCGTAACAGCTCCAGAGAGCCCAAGCCGACTAGCTTGACTGCTGGCCTCACGTTCACATGCCTAAGCAAAGGTGAACGATCATCCAACCAGATATAGGGTGACGTGTGGTCAGCACGACGAACCCCCAGCCATTGCTAGTTTTCATGACCGGATTACGCTACCCATTGTAGCTCCCCAATTTCCTCACGATGCTGGGTTGGCACCGGTCCCATACACTGGTCGAAAGCTCATGAGGAAATTTCTTCTCCCCCGAGACTCAAACCAGCACGCATTCCATATCGCCGGTCCAAAGCATGATGCCTCAGACCGCGCGGCTACAGCAAGGGGCACTTTTCAAATAAGTTACCAGTATATGATGGCAGAGGTTTGGGATGGTGACTGTGGAATCTTGTGTATGCCACCAGCTACATATTTTTAATAAATTTTTCAATAGTTTCCCCTTGCATTGTAATATTATGGGTTCATAGTTACGGCCCATTTTGAGTATTGTAGATAAACACAAATTCTGTCTCCCATATATTTGAGAAAGTGAAGTAAAAAGCTGTTTGTGTGTGTCCGTGAATTATGCTGCCACCTTGCTGGTGGGAGCGGGTGTATGAAGAGAAAAGGTGTGAAACCTCGTAAAACAGCCGATGGCTTGCTATGGTGTCTAGCAGCGACTTGAAAGAGAGATTCATTGAAACCATAAGACTAAAAAAATTTTATGGATTATTTATAATGTGCAGTTAGATCACATTATGCAGTCTTTCAGTAAATATTGCACATGTCCAGTCACAATGCACTACTTATCCAACCCTGCTGCATAAGATAGCCCAAATACAGAAAAACTATGGCCTATTTTTAATTAATTGTACAGTTTCTTAATGTTTATCATAGAGAAACAGGGAATTAGAGCATCTGTACTATGGTACTGCCTTCCAGAAGTAACTCCAGGGTTAATGGTTTAGCAGTATGCTGGAATAATGCACAGCAAATTGGACAACACATTATATATGATGTATAGACAGTAAAGATTAAAGACGTAATGTAAACAAATGTGTAATTTTTTTACATGCTGTATCGTAACTAGTGCACTTCTCTTGATGAAAAATTGTAAGTAATTTTAGTGTTATGTTTATGTGTACATTATAGCAATTGATATATACATAAAATTGACTTTTATTTTCTAGGGTGAAAACTTGAACCTTGCAAGTGATGAATCTGATGTAAATGTAACAATTGGAACACGTCCTTGTAATGTTACATCCCTGGCCATGACTCAGTTGGTTTGTACACCACCTGAAGTTCAGCCATCTGGTACAGATGAAATTGGAATAAAAACAGACACTAGTTTGCCCTTGGTGGTGGTCCGCGTCGGTCGAAGTCTACGCTTTCCAATTGGATACCTACGTTATGAAGTCATGAAACCTTATTCATTTCCTCCTGAAGCAATTGCTGGAATTGCTGCAGGGACTTTCTTCCTTGTGTTGCTGTTTGTCATCGTGCTGGTCGTGTACCGACGCAAGTCCACGCAAGCAGAGCGTGAATACAAACGTATCCAGATTCAGATGGACACCTTGGAAAGCAATGTTAGATCAGAATGCAAGCAAGGTAAGTCTGTGCATGCTTGCTTGTTTTCTTTAGCATAGTTCTGTACTTTGGTTGCAGTTCACTGTTTTTAACATGCACTTGTAGCTGGTTGTCTTAGACATGTGGTGGGACCTGAAAGCACGTATTGGATATGCAACATATATTCAGTTTGCTATTGTTCTATTATTTTGAGATCAAACTTTATTTACAAAATTATTTGTTCTTTTATTATGCTTTTATTTGGTTCTAAACAAAATTTTTATATCGGCATTAAATATTATCTTTTACAAATTCATTCACAATTCTCGATGTATTTAGTTATAATACAAGTAGTGGTAAAGGGGTCTTGTTTTCCATTTCTTTCAGCTTTCGCTCAGATGTGCACCTGGGACCCACGGCGCAATGGTGGTTCACGCCTCCTGCATGGTATTGCCACTGCGCTTAATATTGTAGTTTCTTCCGTCTGCACATTGCATTTGTTTCATCTTGGAAGCTTAACTTACTAACTGAGTGCCTCAGATTGTTTTGTTTACAGCCTGAACAGCATGAACTAATCCTGTGGACAGTGCTTTTCTTCTAGGAAGAATGCTAAATAATGATACTGTTGCATGACATGTAATAATTGGCTCCTGACAGCCAAGGGCGACTTGCACAACTTTGCACTGGTCACATAGAAGTGCCACCATGTTATCTGGCTTTGTTCTTATTACCTACATATCCAGGTAGCGTGTCAGAGAATTTAACTGGCAAGAGAAGCAACATGAATTTTTACTAATAAAACTTCTTTTTAGGCAAATAACATAACATGGAACACCCTTTTGGAAAAGCCATGAATGTTACAATTTATTTATGGTTTTTATTTCAATCAGTTTTTGCTGATTTTAGATCAGCTTCTGGTTGCTTAATGCATTCACAAGTCAGATAGCATCATGTAAATAATGCACATGTGCACGTACACCGCACTTACATTTATTGTATACCATAACCTACATTTTGGAGTAAGTGATGTTACAACTTAAGTTCTGACTCATTACTGTTAATCTTGCAGGAAATCAGATGTTAGAAACAGCATATTCAAGTTTCGTTTCAGAATTATTTATTCTTAAGTTTAACATTGGAGTAACTCAGGAGATACTCTGTTAAAATCTTGAACAGCATAGTACCTGCTTTCTCCTGTATTCTGTCCAATTCACAATGCATAATCATGTCTCATTCAGTGCTTTATAACATCAGCATTTGATATAGCACTTTATAATAATCATTTAGGAAACATATCTAATGTAAAATTACATTTATGACCTTTCTCGTAAACAGCTACTTGTACACCAAAATGTACGTATGTGCATCAAGTATATCAATATTTATCTTACTAATTTCCTAATAATTTGTTTATTTCAGGATTGTTAAGAGGAGACAACTGCATTTAATTCACATACACTTCATATAACATTTATTCTCTTACATATTTAATAGAATAAAAGAGTAAAGAGTCCATTCTCTTCTTTCTTGCAGTCAGCCATACATGTTACGTTAGGTAGTGCATTCAAAGGCATGTTGAATAAAATTCCGTACAGTTGGCTAATCAGAAAAATTATTTTTATTTTGAAATGTTTTTTTATCAAGTACTGTTTCTTTCACCAGAATATTGTTTTATTTGTTGACCATTTAACAAGTTAAATATATAGGATTTGAGGTTTTCACAGCGGTGAGTCTGAAGATTGCTGTCTTCTCGGTTATTGCGCCGTGTAGTCTAGTAGATTTCCACCAACATTTCAGAGGTCATACTGCCTCGGTCATCAGGGCGCAATAACCCAGAAGACAGCATTCTTCAAGTTAAATATGACCTTAATAAAATGACAGCCCAGATTTTGACCCAAAATACATTTCACTTTCATGTTTCAAGAATTTTCAGTATACTGATTTTTTTCTAAAATGATGTTTGATTGACTGAGTTTCAAATTCAGAAATATTTTATTGTCATAGTCCAGTGTTTAATAAGGTTTTAAGATTTTGTGGTGACAATACAGTTAAGTCTTCTTGGGCAATCAGCTACATATGGGATTAGTCCCAAAAACATAGGAAAATTAATTTTGCTGTCATCCAAGAAGACTTTATTCCATTGTATGACATCTGATCTATCTGCTTTAAAGCCAGCAGTAGGGAAATTTGAACACAAGTTCTGTTGGGTGAATTACTTTCCAGAATAGTTTGTTTATTAAAATCAAATTAATTTCTATGGACAGATTTATTATAAACAGTTGTTGCAATTCCTGAATTTAAATGCTTGTCTTGCCAGTTTCTGTTATATGGATATAGTTGATCCTATCCAAAAGCAATTCCCTATTTCATGTTGGATAAGCCCAGCCATCAGTACATGATGGAGGGAAATGTGCTCTACTGTGGCTATGGGGAGCTGTAATACAAATGCCGATGTGTTCCATCCTGCCTAATGTATCCTACACTGTGCATTGTAATTGTCCATCATTTCATCTAGATGAGTAAGGATTATTTCATTGCATTGAAAGAAAGAGAAAGGTGAATGATGAACAATTATTGACATTTTAATTATAAGAAAAGAAGTGAGAAACCTTTAACATCAGTAACATATTTTAAATCCTTGAGATGTTAGAAATAGTTATTAATATGTAGAGCATAACGAGTTAGAGGCTGAAGTGGCTACGTATATAACTTTCATTAGTGGTAGTGTAATTTTTTTTAAGAGTAGGGAAGGGTAGTTTTCTGTTACTACAATGAACCTCAATTAACCAGTGTGAAGGCAGAGAAGGGCAACAGATTCTTTTAATAATTCACGTGGTGTGCAATTGTAATGGTTTTGCATTGTTAGTCATAAATATGAATTACTAGGCTAAATTAGAAATAGCATTTAAAGGAATTGTCAGTCTTCCACTTTTGTTCTTATTGAATATTAAGATGGCACTGACAATTTTGTTCTTAACCTAATTTAACTGGCAAATAACCATTTGTATTATATTGAAGGTTGGAAGTCATAAACTTTTCAATCTTGCCGCAAAAATGTATAATGAATGGTTTTACATTTACATCTTATCTATAATCATTGGGGAGTATTACAAATGGTTTTCATCAACAATGGTCCACATCGCAAGAAAAACCAGGAGGCTGTCATTCACATATTTATTATCATAGGTATTGACATTTTGTTCAGTTGTGCAGTTTCAAAATTTCACAGTTTCTATCAACATGTTGTCCATTCTATACCGAAATATTAAAATACCAAACACAAGGGAAAGAAGCAGAGATGTAACAACTGAAATTTTTGGATAATTGAGGTTCCACTGTATTTAAATTAGTGACTCCTGCCTTCCACTTTTATATTTGTTTCTCTGTGTTCCTTCTGTGTCAAAAGCTGTAGCTCATAGGTGTGTTTATTTCTAAAAAAAAAAAAAACAAGTCTGTAACTACAAGTTCAAGTGATGTGATGCTTATTTTGAAATTGTAGTTTATGCAGAATGAAAATGTACAATAATTGTTCATTTTGATGCTTTTGATCTTGAGTTATGAGAGGAGTACTGAACTTAATGTGCAGAGTTTTGAATTTTTCTTCATTTGAGTGTTTGCTTAATTTCTGGGGACTTAATACAACATCCACTACAAGGAATATTATTTATTTGGGATAAAATTATAGATATATGTGCATGCTGCAGCAGTAGGGAGCGTTAAATAAAATAGAGCAAAGTATTGATAATTTTATTATTTTGTCTAGCATTTGCTGAACTACAGACTGACATGACAGATCTCACAGCTGACCTGGAATCTTCAGGAATTCCAACTCTAGATCACAAGAATTATATTATGAAGGTGTTTTTTCCTGGTGTAAGTGATCACCCCATTCTAAATGATCCAAAGGTAAGGAGGTATTTAGATAAAGGCATTGTAGCTTAAAATTATGTATTCCAAACTTCATTGCATCCTGCATGATGCGGTGTTATTTTTTTTATTTTTTTCATTGTTGGGTTTGAATTTTCTGTTACCTGGTGGTGTCTTCACTGCAAATAATATGTTTTCAGTATATGATATATTACGCTTTTTTAAAATTGGTTTCCTTACTATTTGTTTACAATTGAATCACACTTGTTTCTTAAGGCTTAAATACCTCCTTGGTTTGTTTTGTTGGCTATGGTTTGTATATTTTATAAGTGAGTGCTTCAATAATTCCCTGCAAATCCTTTTCAGCATTCTATTTATATATATGAGAGTTTAAACTTTTTGCAGTCAAAAAACAAGCATGTCACTTGGTTGTGCATTAACCAGTATTAAATGATTGTCAGTCTTTGAACATCCATGCAATATTTTATTTGAAACAAATCTCTCTGTATACAGAATACTCATTGCAGAACTGTTTTCTTTCCTTGTGATGAACAGTTTGCTTTCCCATATCGCTAGAACTATTCCGTACTACTGAAAGGGTTTAGCAGCTGTAGACATACAGAATAAATGCATCATTTGTATATATGTCACATAAGTATAAGATAATACTATAGTACAAAGTACAAATTTGAAATTTGTGTTGTAGCAGTTTTTTTTTCTCACATGTTAATTTTTGCATTGTTACAACTTAAAGAACATATTTATAAATTTTGTGAATTATGAAAAATTTTAGAAAGTGTATAAAGTATAATGTTTGAACTCATATAAGAATAATTTTATGAATACTCTACATTTAAGTACTGACAGAATGTGGAAGCTTGTGCTAAACTCAAAGAGCTGAAAATGGTTCATTTAAATTATTTTATTTGTTTCATGGAACTACGGTAATAATTCCCAGCAGTGAGACTTAATCTTTATCATCTTGTCACATCTTATGTGCTGTCCAGCTGATTATGCATCTCACTATCATATTGCAATAAAGGTTAATTTTATATAATGAATTGCAGACACTTGAGAAAGCAGGATATTGATGGCACTTACTAATTTTTAGTAAATGTTATTGTTTCACGTCATTGTTACTGAATGTTGCGTACTGGAAACTTCTTCAAAATTTAGTTCACATCGGAATGAACCATTTGTTCATAACATCACATAAGGACTCATAAAATATTTTAATGTATTATTTTCAGAAAATGCATCATAGAAAAAATAAGCAAAGTTTAATATCACATTGTTGTCATTAATATCTTTCTTGTTGCTAGCAAGTCGCTGAATCAAGATATACTGGTCATCTCGGAATAGCTGAATTATTCATTTTTATTATAAGGGAAATTGTATCTAGTTGACTGTATGTAAGATGCAACACAAGGATAAAAAATATTGTGTCAACATACTCAGCACATAATAATGCACTTTTCTTTTAAAATTTAATATAGGTGCGAATTAATGGACCAAGAACAAATTATGATGCAGCAATGCTTCAGTTTGAACAGCTTATCAACAATAAGTGTTTCATTCTAACCTTCATTGAGACACTGGAGGCACAGAAATCATTCAACATTAGAGACAAGTAAGTTGTAATTATTCAGGTCACTTCAGAATGTCATCAAATATTCATTAATGTCAAAGATCTGCATAAAAACACTTTCAGGTATTAAAGATAATTCAAACAAGAAGTTAACCATTCTTAACATATGGTAAATTATACTTCCACAGAGTTAATGTTGCGTCACTCTTGATGGTTGTGCTTATGGGTAAGATGGAGTATGCTACTGATGTCCTTAGAAGCCTCTTACTACGGCTCATTGACAAATCTGTGCTCACCAAACATCCGCAACTAATGCTCCGGAGAACAGAGTCAGTGGTGGAGAAAATGTTAACAAACTGGATGGCTCTTTGTATGTATAACTACTTGAAGGATTATGCTGGTTCTTCCTTATTCCTGCTCTTCAAAGCCATCAAGCACCAGATTGAGAAAGGCCCCGTTGATGCTATTACACATGATGCTCGTTACTCACTGTCTGAAGAACGCTTGCTACGAGAGCAGATAGAACATGGCATGGTTGTAAGTAATGTTCATGCCAAACATTTTTATCACAATACATTAACAGTTTACTGTACAGAATATGCATTCATTGTTTATTGTAGGTTTTTTGTAGCAATATTTTTTATTTTTGCATGTTATCTCAGAATTGCAAACGTTACAGTATTGTCTCATTGTTTATCAGGGCTAGACAGTGGCTGCTGCTTTATTTGCCTCGTCTGTGATATTTCTTCATATTATTAATAATACAATTTCTTCTAAGGCATATAAAAATAATTTCTCATTATTTAGATACATAATTTAGTGAATTAATGCAATTAATAGACTCTGATTTATACTACTATTTTTACATGTTATGTTAAGAAGTTTCTAAATTGGAAAAGTTGCATGCATTGTGGTGCGGTGTGCTGACTGGGGGAAACAACTGCATGTTTCAAATCCTTTTGTACTATTTTATGTGCAGACTTACTTTTAAAGTGATATCAGCACTTCATAGCTCAATAAAAATGTGCTTTAATGTGAGTTTTAATTACTTCACATTGTCATTATGCCACATTCTCTTCTGCAGAAAGTATTCTGTTTGTACATCCAGAAAATGCTACAGGTGGTTGGTCACCCCAGTGTAACATACTGCATCCTGGGTACCATTGCTCAGCAAAGCCAATGCTTACTGGTTATCATTTGTGGTATGGGAGTTTCTGTACTGCTTATGTTTTATGTTTGGTCATCAATATATTTTTCCTTTCTTTTTTTCCCTAGACAATCCATCTTGTGCAAGAGGATCCACATTATGAAAAAATCCCTTACCAAACATATCAAGTATGTGCAATGAGAATATCATTATATTTCTCCATTCCCAAAACTTTCTTGTTGCTTGTAATGGTGTTGGGATGTTGCCTGTTGCTTTGCTGTATTGTTTGGAATTCAGGTTATGGTAGCTGGAATTGCCATATAATTCTCTGTGATAGTGAGATCAGATATAGATGGGTGGGTAATGTTGTGAAATGTATATTAAGGTCTGTCAGTTCTTTAGGATGTCTTTATTATTCAGAGTTAAAGCAGTTGCATGTTCAGAAAAATTCTTGGGAATAATTAATTCTTGCGTAATTGTCTTTGTGTGATATTCTACTCAATAGCTGAAAATGATGATGATGATGTGTAAATGTAAGAAGCTGAATTTGTAACTTCAGTAGGGACTATATTATAATTTTTGTGTGTTATCTGATATTTTCTTTACAGTGTGGCAATTGTTTTCATGGGAAAACTCAAAAGATGTGGCTGTTATCTGGGATGTTCTACCATGTATTTTCATAGATACTGACCAGCGTTTAAGATATATTGGCCAGTATCTACCAAACTATACAATGCAATACCCCATAAAACAGTCATCTTCATATTCCTCATGATAATCAGAAATCTTGCCACATAACCAAAACTTTGCATAACAGAAGAATCATGATTTGTGTCTTCTAGCCCCCTTGATACTTACATACTCTTGCTTGTTCAGTAATCTATCTCTTTATGCATTAATGCATGCAATAACAGAAGTGTTTATAGATACACATTTTTAAATATTTTTGAACTCCAAATTTCAAACAGAACTGTTGCATTTTTACAGACCCTTCATGTGGTTCAGGATGATCTTGATGAGAAGATCCAGTGTAAAGTTCTGGATTGTGACACCATTAGTCAAGTTAAGTCCAAAATCTTGGATGCCCTGTATAAAAATACGCCTTTCTCAATGAGGCCATCTATCCATGAAGTAGATTTGGGTAGGTATCTTATACTGTCTGAGTAAGTTATTTTGTTGACATTTTTTGGGTGTGAGGGTGAAAGACAAGAGAGAATGTAACTCACAAAATTTTTGACCTAAGTGAATCCTGGCACACTGATATTCTTAACCAAAAATATTTTGTCTTGCACCATGTAAATAATCCATGTTAAGTGGGTCCTTTGTCCTAAGGTTGTGGGTCAAGGAGATCAGTAGATACAGAGCATAACTGTAAACGCAATGAATAAGTAGTCATGACAGGCAACAAATGGTGGTTAAGTTATATTGTAATACTGAACATGGGCTTCTATAACTTTTCACGTTCAGTATTTGCATTCAATATGTAGGAAAACAATGTGATACACAGTAGTTAATATGAGAAATATGAGAAAGTACTTACCATGTTTCTTTCATTATCCAATAAAGGATTACCAGATTGTTAGTATCTTTCCCATAAATGATATAAAGTGTTTTATTCATATTTATGCAGAACTAAGATGTATACTGTAACCTTGAACAGAATTTTTGATAGTTTCTTATTATTTACACGTTAGTTTAGTTGATGATATTGCTTTATATTGATTCAGAATGGAGGCATGGACGTGGAGGTCATTTGACCTTACAGGATGAGGATTTAACTACCAAAACCATATGTGGTTGGAAGAAGCTGAACACATTAGCTCATTATGGAGTAAAGGAGTCTGCAGTGATGTCTCTGATTCCTCGGCAGAATGACAGCTTCAATGCGAATTGCAAACAGCCTTGCCAAAATTGTGAGTTTCAGCAAGAGCAAAACACTTTTCTTTTCTGCTGTATGTTATTGAAGAAAGTGAGTAAAATTTAACCATGACTGTCATATTTAGACATTAGAAGCTACTCATTTGTGGACTTGCCATAATGGAAGCACATTAACCATGAGAAATGCAAACAAATTAATTATTTAGTTTTTTGCTTAAAAGCACTAAGCATGAAGAGGATTGATTGTAGTTGGTATGTAAATGTAGTTTATTTGGGATTGTAAACAAGTTTCAGACATGTATTAATTCAAATTCAAATTTGTACTATGTAACTGAATCTGAATTATCTGACTAAGTTTTGTGAAATTTACCTTTAATCCCTTCAGAAGGCTTTGTGGAATGTCTCAACAGTGACAAAATAAGTTGCGTGTTAACAATATGGAATATTTGTGTCTGGAGAAGAAGATATACATATATGTATGCCATGTGTCATTATTATTTGCGTGCACTCTCTCATAAAGTGGTTTCTATCCATGATTACAGGCACTGGTACATACTTCACGAACTCACTGTCCCCAATTATTACAGCCAATGGTGATGTGGAAGCAGGATCGAATCTCCGCATCTACCACTTGGTCCGACCGATTGATGAGCACCACTACCAAAACAATAAATCCTCAGAACGCACACACAAAGCCATCCCTGAAATCTTTCTCACACGGTTACTGTCCACAAAAGGCACAATTCAGAAATTTGTGGATGATTTCTTCAACACCATCTTAACAGCTAATGAAGCTCTCCCTCCAGCAGTAAAGTGGCTGTTCGACCTTCTGGATGATGCAGCCAAGAAGCACAATATCACTGAATCTGAGGTGGTTCATGCCTGGAAATCAAACAGGTGAGTCATCTACATATTAAAACAGTTCCCACTATTAAAATAAATTTAAATTTGACAGAAGTGCTGCAGACCCAGACACAAAGTTATAATGTGCTTACTGCTGGTAGCATTCCAATAGGTCAGTTACTCTTTTTTAATTATTGGCTGCAGTTACTTTATAAAATGGCATTTTGTCATACAGTGATAATCATTCATAGTAAAATGTGTACACCTACTCATTGTAAGAATTGTAAAACTGTCAGTGGAAATATTAATTATACTAATTTGTAATCACCTTCAATAGAACTTTCATAATTTATGTAAGGATCTGTAAAGGTGCATTCTCAGGGCTGTCACACTTTCTGCTGCAACATCTTAAAAATGAAGCATCTCCTTTCTTATGGTATAAATGTCTTCACAAATATAGTTAAATAAAATGTGATTTCTTTTACAGTCTTCCATTGAGGTTTTGGGTAAATTTTATCAAGAACCCTGACTTCATATTTGACATCAACAAAACAACAACAGTGGATTCTTGTCTGTCTGTCATTGCTCAGACATTCATGGATTCTTGTTCCACAACAGAGCATC
>NW_019059887.1:412004-451463 GCF_000696155.1 Zootermopsis nevadensis
CAGGATGCTTCCGCGGTATTCTGCCATATTAAATCGAACAGAGGATGATGGGGTTGGCATGGAAGATCTTGATGCTCTACAGCTTGAACTGGAAGCCTTGTTGTCTGCTGTTGTTGTTCGGACAAGAGTATTGCAGGTAATGTTACTGTATCTACTTGTTATATTTTATTATTCTTTGCTTTTGAAGGTGCACAAGCTACATATCTGTGTGTGTGAATGTGTGTATTGACAGTTTGGAAGCTAGTAAGAGTAAATCAGGTGGAACATTGTAATGAAAAGCAAGTTTTAACTTTAAAATAGTAGAAAAATTAAGAATAGAATAATTATTTAAAGTACCTTGGTGAAGTTGAGTCAAGTCGAAGCAGATATAAAAATTGCTGTTATCTGGCAACATTTTGTTACCAGCCTTGGAATGATTATCTTCTTACTACTGGGTCATCAGTGCAGTTAATAACTAAAAATTAATTGTTCCGCTGTTAACTGACTTTATAAATGTATGATTTGAGGTTTACACAGTGGTGAGTCTGAAGATTGCTGTCTTCTGACTTTATAAAATGAGTGTTGTTACATGACTTGTCCAAACCCTAAATAACACATTAATTCTGTATAAGAATATGCATGGAGTAAACATATTAGGAGTATTTAGTATTATTTGTAGGAAATTTAACATTAGTAGGGGTAGTTTTAAATCTACTATTTCTAGGTTAGGATTAAGTGGTATTTCACACCAATATAGTAGAAAGATGTTCCAGTATCTAGATACAGTTTTATGTTGCATTCCTATGCCTTAGATTACATTGTTGATACCCAGATAAAATATGTTTTAGTAATTGAAATCATTTGAACTGATGTGTGATAAATACCTCATTCATAATTTTGAGTCAGGCAATTTGTAGGCACAGTTTTGATTTATTTCCTTTCAGGAGGAGATTCGTGTGTTGAGCAATGCTGAGGAGAAGCGTAGTGGTGACAGTAAGAAGGGAAAGCTTAATAGTATTAACCACATCCACAAAGCACCTCTATCCCCAGGCAAACGAACCAAACAGCAGGAGCGGCCAATGAAAAAACTGAAAGAAGCCAGCTCTTCAAAATCTCGTGGCGGTAGTGAAACAAACCAAGCTCCATTACCCATCAAATTCACCAAAGTTAAAAGTATTCCATCTTCAGCCTCTTCCAGACCAATACAGAATCATGTCTTACCAGAACATGATCATAATGATCAATCTCGTCATGATGCACCCAAAATTGTCCTTCCAAAAAATGATACTCCGAACAAATTCTGGCTGTCAGTGGAGCCTTATTGTACAGATATATCAATGGATGATATAAAGTTGCTTGATGACCTACTGTATGAACATGAAAATGATGTTGAATACCAGAAAGTGCCAGTATTAGGTCGCCATTACAGTCTGCGATGGGCACAGGAAGACTTGGAGGAACACCCTGATGCAAATACAAGCAAAGCAAAGCTGAGACCCACAGCAGTTCCAGTGGATGGAAGTAATATGCTAAAAAGACCAGATAGAGGAAATGATATTGGTAACACAGGACCACTTACTCAAAGGCTGTTATCTTGTTTGATGGAAGAGAACATCATGGTTCCTACAGAAGATTCCTTTGATGTGAAGAGGTTTGTACAGTGTTTTATGATATAAGCAGAACATTTCTGTTTGGTAAGGTGCGGTGTGTTCGTCTTACAAGTTTTAAGATGTGCTTCTATCCCAGAATGAGAGTGCTTTTCAAAGCAGATGAAAGAATAAAGTTTGTAAATAAGGCTGGTTTTCTGATTTGCTGCATGTTTCCATTTGTGCATGTGTTAGCTGGGGGATGCTCTTAAGACATTAATGTGCCCGTCAGGGCATTAGTGAGTATCGATTATAGTTTGCACTAGTATGAATTAATAAAGAAAGCTAAAATAATTTATACTTTTATTCAGTTTTTTACCTTATAAGGTAAGTTGAATCAGAGAATAAGAATTCACATTGCATTTTAATTTTCCAAAATTCTTTCCCACTGCTGACCCTGTTAAGGAAGGGCATTGAATGATGTATGCAAATAACTGGTATTGGTAATATTTTATTGACATGTATGTAACATGTGAGTAGTTAATTACTGACTTATGACAGGAAATTAACTGACTACCTGATGGTGGTGGTAAATTTATTTATTTGTTGACGATTGTTATGTTGTATATCATTTTAATAATTTCTTTCCCTCTTCAACTCTCTCTAGGATTACCACACTTCACAAATGATTTGTGTTGTTTAACAGTGTGTTGAACCATACCAACTCACAATGATAATTAACACTATTGCAGCCCTATTCATTCAGAGGCAAATCCAATACTATACTTATTCATCAGAGTATGCATCATTTCAATGGTATTTGCTGGTAGTACTTTGAATCATTCTATATTTATATCAAAATGACATGGCAGTGCTTATTCAGATGTAAGCTGTCACCAGTTGGTAGTCGTGAAAAGCTAGAAGAGTGCAATATATCAGGAAAATGTGCTATATAAATATCACATCTGAACTTATCTGTGAAATTATTTTAGATTATTTATACTCATTACCTTATTGCATTCTTTCTGATCAAACAGTAAAAGGTTGGTCTGAATTTGGACAGCCATTTACTAGTTATTAATATAAACACATTTGAATATGATGTTATACATTAAACAGGAGTTTAGTTCAGGTAGTGATAGTAGATGTTTTTCTGTTGTTTTTTTCATGGGTGTCTACTTGTAACTGTATAGTGTCAGAACAGGAAATTTTTGAGTGAGGTGTAAAATGAGTGTAATTAAATCATAAGTGTTATATAAAGGGAGTTAAGGAAATATGGGAGGTTGGTTACAAATATGTTGAAGAAAAGATATTCTATAAATGTATTGTGTTTTTAATAAGGTGAATATTTTAAAGTTTTAAAAAATCGTGTTATAAGGGGAATAATGTCTTGTGTAGCATATTTGCAGAAAGCCTGACTGTTTTTATTAAACAGTGTTTATTAGTTAACTGATATTGTTAAAACCTAACTTACAGTAAAGTTATGTAATGATGTGTTCTAAATTTAATTAATTAAACTTTAAATGTAATGATGGGACTGCTCAGTTAATGTATTTTTATTATTTGTAATCACATCTTGTTGGTACAGACAACTTTTTTTAAACTGCTATCCTAGTGAATGAAACTTTAGATTTAATATTATATTTAAGTTATGTAATTCCCACAATGTTAAAAAATTAATGTAATTTTGTTGATAGATACTGTGTTGTATTTATAATTTAGGTGGATTTTGACTTCAGCAAACCTTAGTTATGTAGAAATTCTATTATAGTGTGGGTATCATTCATGTCCACAGATGCACATATTCATTTTGTATTTGTGCTATACAGTAAAGCTTAAATGAATATTGAGACTGCTGGGTGCCTTGAGAATAGTGATTTTTATCTGCCCCTCCAGACAAATTCCAGGATAGTAACGTAAATTAGACCATGACTCTTTCCTTCCACATCCTTCACAATTAATTATCCATTAATCATCCTGTTCATTACTACTGAGTTACTGACAGCATCATTAAATAAACCATAAATAAATAGTCTGTCTTATGTTGTAATGCAGATGTAGGGGCGGTGAAAATACTAAACCAGCAAGGAACTTCACTATATCCAATGCTTCCTCACTTGAGCGACGTGTCAGGAAAGAATTGGAAGATCAAGGCATTCTGGACAGTTCTGAGCAGAAAGAACAAGCTGATGATGAAATTCTAACAGAACTTAAAAGATGTCAGACAGAACTAAAGGTGAGCATTTGCCTTCTTTCAACCAACTTCTGTTATTTATATCCCAAGGACACCATTGCTATTTCTCAGTGAGAAGGGGAGTAACTGCATGAAAAGGCTTGTGATACAAATCTTAGCAAATGGTGAGAACAAAAAACATTAGTTAAAATGCTTTATAGGTTATGTTGTATAGTTTAGTAGTTATTCATAATAAAAGATTTGCTTGAGTATGTCCTTGCCTAATTTTAAAATGAGCTAATTGATTTTCTTACAAAATAAAAACACAGCTTCTAGTCCCATGGTTTAAAAATACATGTAGTTTTCCCACTCCTGTTATAGTCATTCCTTGTGTGTTGCTTAAGCATAGGGTACTAACCTTTTAAGACTATAAGTATTAAATTTCATTGTTAATTCATTACTAGTGAATTGTAGTGGTTGTTAAGCAAGGGATGCAGTTTGTATTATTTGAATTGGTGGATCACATCTTACAGTGTTTTCATAAACATGTGTTTGAAGAGAAAATATTACAATTTTTTTGTGATGTTGAAGGTTATATCAAACCACAACATTCATCAACTGAAACGCCTGAGGAAACTTGCGTGTGATGAAATGTCTCGGCAGGAACTGAAAAGGAGACTGCAGCTAGCTGATAATGATGTTCTTGACATCTACAGAAAGATAATGGCATCAAAACAGAAAAAGAAGCCACCAACAAAAGAGGAAATGGATCTAGCTTGGAAAAGTTTGAAAGATAGGGAATTACTGCTTAGACAGATTGACAATATGTAAATCAGTTTCTGTATATTGTATATATGCTTTAATAATGGTTTTCAAAGTCCAAAATGTGCTTTATTTGGTAAGTTGTTGCAGTAATAGATCCAGATCATCCAGGTGAGTACACATAGTCCATGCTGCTATGATCTTCACATTTGAATAATAAATACCTGATATTTCTGTCTACTTTATTCACTAATGTGGATATACAGTAGGCTAATGGCCTCCTTTTTAAATGTAATCTGTTTGTACTTTAAATAAAATATTTTTAACAAAAGCTTATTATTTTGGATTCATATCATCTTGCCTGTCTTCTTGCATTTTTTGTGTTCAAGAGTGTGGATTGGATTCGCCAGATTCGGAAGGGACTTTGGTGATGGTCCTTGTGAACATAGTAATGAACCTTTAGATTCCACAAGAGATGAGCAATTTCTTAATAAATGGGTATACCAATGGCGATTTCTCTTGATACATCTGAAATTCTGTATTTTCAGTGTTCAATCTGATTGAAAACTTTTGTGTTTCAATGGTTGAAACCCTCTATAGGTCTAACAATAAAACCCAAAATATCAGCCTTGGTATCAAAGATGAAGGATATCTGATTTGATTTTGTGTCTTTGATCTTTATAGATCTTCATATATTTTTATTGTTACAGATAAATAATTTATTTAGAAGTTACATTTTGTTTTTCAAATGTTAACTGAAACTGTGGTACATATGTTTTTGCAACTGTGGCTGCTTGGATTTTTTTGTTTCTTAAATTGTAGTTTATAACCAACTTGAATATTTATAATTTTTTACTTTATAGGCCTATAACAGCCAGAGGGATGGAAGAAATTATCAAAACTCTAATTCTAGTGTTAGAAAGTCCTTTGTATTATGATGGGACATTATTATTTAGAATTACTGTTTAGCAGGTGTGACTTTGTTTCTATTCCAAAGAAATTAGGATGGCAAAAGAACCCTAGTCTAACTTGTTTTCCTTTTTTTTTGTGTGTGTGTCTTTTTCTTTTCATCACACAGGTATTCCTTTTACAGTTGGGAGGGGTGTAAAATATAATGAAGTCATGTAATTTTTTTCCCTGCTAATAAATGTTGCATGATAGTTGCAGATTATTTATCATGTGTCATGCTTCATGGCGACGAAGTTAGATGATAAAAATTAATAGTGATTTCCCAGGATTGATGGCATCATCTAGGTTATTTTATAACTTGTTTGAAGTGGCTGAGGAAATTCTTGGAAACGTTATGCTACCTAGATATGGGACTTGGCACACGGACTTAATATGAGGCAGGCCTACCCACGCTTCAGGTACTTCAAAACATACCTTTTTGGCAAAAGGAATTTATATAATCTCTCCCTGCACACGTTTTAAAGAATTGTGAAATCTGAGGGCGGGAATTATTTTATTTTTAAGTGGTAACGCAACGGTAACTGCAGAGTCATCTGTGACCAGTCTTTTAAATTGACGTAATATGTCACGGTAGAAAACGTAGAACATGTGATTTGAAGCTGGATTATTGATTTCATGTACGTTTGTATTTTGGTCATATTACAACCTCTGAACTGTTCGTACTGTTCAGTTCTCAGAGTAACTAACATCATAATTTTTTTTTACAAAATATTCACTAAAATCAAATTCGACTTTGGATTTACTTATAAGGCTTTGGTCTAAAGAAGCTTTAACCAATCATAACTATAAATCCAATTACGAAATGTTTATGCCAGGCAAAAATCGATATTTCAGCCGAATCAGTGCTTATAAGCAAGCAACTTCCCAAATAACATATGCCAACGGCCTTATGGGTAGTAATGGGGTTGAGAAGTTAACAATTTCAAAAATGGGACGTTGCTTATTTTAAAACCAAGAAATAAATTATAGACCTTTGAATAATACATTACAGAACAGGCATTATTTTATTTTATTACGATTGGTAGCATACAATTTTGTACGTAGTGTGAAGTAGGGTGGTTGACCATTGGTCATTTATAATTTGAAAGACAAAAAATAGACCTGTATATTGGCAACTAATTTCAGCCTCCTTCTCATACATAGTAATTAACGCCACAAAATATACTTTTAAAATATTGTTTGAATTATTGATATTTTACAATTGTGATTCATACTTCCTGTTTTATAATACATATCATAGATAATAATTCAATTTTAACAGCTTTAGCTCGGAGTCAAATCTCGAGGCGGGAATTTAACGCTATCTGTGCCAACGCGATTGAACTACCTTCTTGCGAAGCCGTCATTGTGTACAGTGGAGGTAAGGAGTGATTTAATTTAGTCGGTTTACATTTAATATTTCCTCTGAGGAATTTTCTACAGTTATTTTAAAAACAGTGTCATATAGATAATTTTTGAAGTGAAATTTTGGTGTATTTTATTTGTCTTGGTGTGAAGTGAGTGGAAAGTAAAAATTGTAAGAGTGTATATTCCGTCCAGATTCCGGGTCTGAAATACAGGGATATGGCGTCTAGTGAGATCGAAGAGCCGTAGCTAGGCGGCAAGCCAGAAGCTAGGCAGAGAATTTTACTGGAGATTCCGATCACGTCTTTAATTTTATTTGGGGCTTTGAAGATGATATTAAGTTAATAAACACACGTAAGATGTTTAATATTTTTTGTTTACTGGTCCTTTAGGGATAATTTGTCTGTTTATGCGTTCTAAAAATAGAGAAAAATTTATGAGGACCGAACTCGTTATTTTCCTTGAAAGATGGGTTCGATTTGAAAATGGCGGGCGCGGAACTTCGGTTATTTTATGAATAGTATCGGTTATAAATGTTCATTAAAAATTACGCAGCAGAACAATTAAGATATGATTTGAGTCCATTTTGACGTTCTATTGCTTGGTTGTTTCGGACCATATTCATAGAACATGGCGTTATTGTAATATAACAGTTTGGTGTCATGTAATATGATTAATTTTTGGAGACTGGCAGTTGTGTGAAAATAGTGGTGATTTGAGAGGAACGTGAAGTATAACTAATATATATGCAAGTGCATATTTATTTTACGTATATAACAATTTTCGTAAGTTTGAAATTTTTAGTGAAGTATCATCTCTAGGAAATGTTTGTACTATCGGTTTCTTGGCCATATGCTGTGTCTTGTACGAAATGTAGTGCCTTGTACCGTGATTTTATATTCGACCTGTATTCAGTGTGTAGAAGGCCTAAAGAATTCAGTACATTAATACATGGACTATCTGCAAAATATTTGGGAACATGAAATAAATTCTGAAGCGAAATTGCTGGTACCAGTGTAAAGAGGTGTGAGTTATATTTTGTGAGAAAAACATTTTTTGTTCTCTTGAATCAGATGTATTTATTTATAACAAAATTGTACAAATGTGCTTGCACAGTTTACATAACTTGCTATTTTTGCAATATTTCAGTTAATATGAAATAATGTATGATTTAAAACTTTCATGTCTAATTAAATTAATAAAGTCCTCTTGGGCTATAAGCTGTGTCAGATGATAAAAATTTGCTGATTCAGAGACCATTTCTGTCCTTGTTATGAAGGTATTTGATCAGATGGTTCCTGAAATGGCTGAACATAACATACTTATCTGCTCGCATGTGGTGAGTGATTTTTTTTAAAATTCATATTCTTTTTTGATTACTGTACATTAAATTTGTAACTGGTATGGGTATGAGGGCCCTTGTTAATATAACACTGACATGTTTGAACATTGGGATGAAGAAAAGATAAGTATGATTTGCTTTTTTTAGTTTTATTGTTGATTCGCTGAATGATTCATCATTTGCTTTAGCTTTATCATACAGCAGCAGTGGATTTAAAAGTCTGTATTATGGCACTACTAACCATACTTTAACTTTTGTTTAACAGTTTAGTGGTAAACTACTGTGATGCATGGTTAGCTGGACTGCCTCCACAAACCATGTAAAAAACATATCTTATGTTCATTTTAGAGTTTAAATAATTTGGTTAAAATGTTATTTTGTTTTTTGGGTTTGTAGCCACATACTTGAGTGTCTGGTACAGTGTCAGTTACTGGCATCATGTCTGACAATGAGGCACCAGCTCAGGAGGAGACCAAGAGGAAACGTGGTCGACCAGCCAAGGCCGGTGGAGAAGTCAAAGTGAGAAAATTTTATCAATAATGTGTCTTGCATGGAGGGTTTAACAAGATAGGTGTGTATAAAGTGAAGCTTTCGCTGTGACAAAAGTTTATGAAAGACTCTCGGACTACAAGCCACGTCATGTGGCTGAATGGTGAATACACCATATCCTATGCCAACGTTTCGAGAGCCATCTCTGCTCTCATCCTCAGCTGCGTAACAAACTGGTCCTCTGTAGTGTGCTCGCTGATGGGAACTGGCGATGGACGGCAGGTAGTAGCATGGTGTTGCTGGTGGCCTGTCCGTTGCAAAACAAAGAAGTATTTTGCTGTCCAAGAAGCAAAAACTTAAAATGTATCCAGTTTATTGTATTGATTGAAACACTGTTAAGTTGCAGATCTATATAGTTGCCGTATTGCATAGTTATGAGGCACTGAGGAGTTGGTTTATGTGCTGTAGGAGTTACCAGGAAAGGAGGTGAAAAAGCGTGGGAGGCCAGGGAATGAAGAGAAGAAAGAAGTGAAAAAGGCTGATGGTGCTTCCCCTGCCAAAAGAGGGCGAGGAAGACCAAAGGGCTCAACAAAGAAGAAGGGGAAGGCTGCTGCTAAGGTATGTTTATGATGTTCTGTTGCAGTTCTGCAGTTTGACATAGCATGTTGTCGGTCAGATGGAAGTTTATGTTTTTACAAATATAGTAAAATTTGCTTTTAGTGACTTTGTAATACAGCCATTAATAAGCAGTTTGATAATACAGGTATATCCCAGTTCTCATTGGAGAAACATTCCAGAAAAGAAGAATGTATGAAGAAGCAATTTTTTCCGTAATGTAATTTATTGGAATGCATTGATATTGAATTTTTTTCTCTATACATTTTGACCATTGTTGACTGTGCGTCATAGTTTATATTTGACCCAGTTGTCCATGCATTGCTCTAACACATCGCTTACCTCAGAGTTAAAGTCCACCAGCCATCTGTGGCTTGAAAACTGCTCAGTCAACCAGATTCAACAGAATAGATGTCTTCCCCCTCTTTTTTACCTGAAGACAAAGGAGGATCCACTCTTCAAAATATATTGATATTTAATTTTTTCTGATTTTTAAGACTTTTAAAAACTAGACAGTGGCATTATTCTTAAGAGGGAAAACAATGTGTATTGATTTTCATTGTAAACCTCAAAATGATTTATATTCTAGGCAGAAGTAATTAATCAGCATTGTCTGGTGTGTAGAAGAACAGTTCAGGTGCACATACGTAATATTTTGAGCTTTGCTGGTGTAACTTGACAGCAGTTATCTTTTAGTGCTAAAGATTTCTTGCAAACAAACTATATATTTATGTGGAGTCTTGCATTTTTGTTGGTGCAGTGAGGTAGTTAAATAGGACCCTGAAGTGGTTGTAATTAACTTTAAGTGGTTAATTTGCAGTACCAGAAGAAAATGTAGAAGATGAAGGAACTTTGAGACGTAATGTCAGTATTGTGCACGTGTTGGGCACTGCTGCCTATATTATTACACTCTTCATCCATCTCATGAGTTGTCGAGTTGTTGGTAACTGGTATTTTTCGTCTTTACACTTCTAGGACTAACTTTGTGTTTGGCTGTTTCACCTCTTGCTTCCAGGCCAGTTAACGAAAACAGAATTTTACAGGTAGAACCATAATTCTTGAACTATTCCACACATGTCTAAGAAAACCTACTGTAATACTGTGTCTGTGGGCACATAACAGCAAGTGGTGTCACGTGCAATGATGTTATAGTGGACCTCAGAGTGTCAATTGTACTGAGTAATTCTGAAGAATTTAATTGCAAGGTTCACAGGTATATGCTGTTACGTGAACAGTCCATAATGCTGTGATTGCCTTGCATCTAAGAGGAAGCCAATTAGCCATGGGAACGCTGGGTGGTGGATTGAGAGTCGTTGAGGATGCTCCAGGGAAATTGCCCTGTTATTTAGGCAGGAGTCACAACTTAATGATGGGAGCTTCTGACAGGCGATAATCAGTAAATCTTGAAGAATGCACAACAGTAAATGTTGTAATTATTGTCTGGTTGAGCAGAAGTCTGCAGGAAGCACTGGGAGGGGCCGTGGTCGTCCCAGGAAGGAAGAGAAGAAGGTAGAGTCAGCAGGTGAGGATGAGGAGGAGGAGGAAGAAGAGGAGGAGGAGGAAGAGGGAGAAGACTAAACACAACCATCATCATGATTGGGAACCCAGACTTTATATAACCTGTAAAAAAGTGTCTTCATCATTTTAACATGTATTGTACGAAGATAATGTCTGCAGAGGGTTAATGCTTGGCTTTTATGTAGTGTGGCAGTTGCCAGATTGATGTTTCTTTTAGAGTGGTTTTCTGCTTTGTGCTGAATCCACTTGGAATATCAACTGCACAGGTTACAGTTCACATTGGATGACTGTTTTTCACTGTTTTAGTGTGTATGTAGGGTGTGATTGCCCTGATTTGTTCTTGAGTTTTTCATAATTGAATGAATTGTGTAACTGGAAAGGGGGAAATGATGCAAGGCCCTCTGCTGTTATTTATTTTTTGTGTATGTTTATACTATTTATCAGATTTTGTAATGCGGTGTTACAGTAATATAGCTGCTCATAGTATAAATGGTGAAAATTCTTCATAGTTGCTAAAATACTTTCAGGAATAGCAGCATTTTATTCTCTAAGGATTCTGGCTTCTAGAATGCACAAACTCTGCTAGCATTTGTTCACACCAGTACCTTTTTGGACTTTTACACAACAAATTCAGTTTTGTGTTTTTTTAGCATTTTCACTGCTGCTGTGTCAGGAAATAGGTTATGCTTTAGTCAGCTGTAACTGAAGCTGGTGTTCTCTGCTTTGTTTATGACTATCAGTGTATGTAGCCCTGGGCTCATATTCTGCAAATTTTTGACATACAGGATCCTGTGTGGTGCCATGTTGAAGAACATCATTTGTTGTTGATTAGCAGTGCTTCATATCAACAAAATATTGGAAATTCTGATGCTGTAATAACAAAAGCAAATCTAGTATCATGGCACATGATCCTTTCTAAAAGATACAAGTTTTCATTGCTTACAGTAGTAGAGCAAAGGCATGCATTAACACGCATTTACAACTATGAAAATCTACTGACAAGATGATACTATGACAATTTATTGCTTCATGTTTGAACTTGTAATGGCAGGTATGTCATCGTTATTGCAGCATGTTATTAACACATTTTTGTATACAATTCCACTCATTACTTGTAACACTTCATCATTTATTCACCCTGAGGTGGATCACTACATGTCTGAGTTTTCTTTTAGAAATCACTTATTAAATGGAATATTTTCTGGGTATTTGTATAATTTACCAGTTAAGGAACTTGAAGATCTTGGTAGCCATGTGACTGAGGATAATGTATCTTTGTACAAAAATGCTGTTCTAATGACATCTTTCCAGAATATTCTTTTTTGAGGTTATATATATTTTAGAGTTCCCATTTATAAAACATTTGAGCAGCAGAAATCTCATTAATGTGTAATTGTCACATAAAATAAATATTTTACCAAAGCATTTGCTTTCAAGTACAATTGTAATATCAGTTAATTACAGGACTTAATTAAACATTATAAACATACAATCCTCCTTTTTCCAGGAAGCATACTGTTAATATTTGGAGCTTTGGTTGTATATCAGATGGTGAGGAACCTGTCTTGTGGTTTAAGCTAGTTGTGAAACTTGCACCATTTGGAGGGGGTTGAATTTTAATTTTCAACTTGGATCTTATTTATTGGAAAGGTACACTTGTGGGGAAATAAAAGGGACTTTCTGTTACTGATCCTCTTCTGTTTTGTTAGATGTATCCAAATAACTAGTCCTGCCTGATACATTAAAAGTTTGTGTTTGTTCTTGGGACCAAGGAAAGTTATCACAACCCTGAAAGTACTTGACACGTTGGCTCCCAGACATCTTTTACCGGGCATAAATTTCGTACCATGATCCACTTGTGACCCTGACTGTATACTGTTAAAAACATTCAGAATTCTTGTATGAACCATGTGACACTTGTAGCTCACAACAGACCTCATGCATCTTTCCTGTCTCAGCTGTGGTGTTAGAAATACATTGTTTCACTCCATGAAGACAGCCTCCAATAAATGACTTGCAGTATTAAAATCTATTCTCAGGTGACCCTCATGGGAACCAATATATTAATCGTGGAAGGAAAATCTTTGTGTTTCCTTCTGAGAGTACTTCAGCAATTAGACTTTTAAGCTGGAGTATTTTGTTCATTTTACCTTTATCACATGGGAATAGGGATTAATTCCCTGTAGTGTGGGGCTGCTGGCTGGTTTTCAACTCTGGGCTATTCACATAGCAGTATGCTAGCATTAAACAGATCAGCTATATTGTAAGCAAGGTGGTAGTCATGGATGACAAAGTTTTATAGATGGTATGTAAGCAGGAACCTGCAGGTTGTATTTTTATCAGCTGACTTATGTTAAAACAGCCAGACTTTTGTTAGTGGGACAATTTATTGTCATAGGATGATGGTAAAAACTACTGCCATGGATTGCTTAAATTTGCTATGTGCAGATAAGGAGCTATAATGGAGATCACCCTTCAGAAGTCTCATTTCTGGTATCTAGTATTCTCATTTCCTTGCTTGTTTCAATGCCATTTAAGTGGGCTGTTGATCCAATTATTCCATGTAGTATTGACAAGTCTTCAGTAAAGTTTCAAAGTAGTTCTTGGCTTGTGTGCCCATTTTAGGCATTTGTAACTTGTGTAAAAGTGCACCATAATTTAGTATTCTGGGATTTAGGAGACCCACAGGATGGTAGCTGCAAGGAGTTATGAAAATAGGGGACTGAGCTAATTGCCATTTGCATTGTATGACAGAACCCATGAAAGTGGTGAAACATGGAGTATTAGCACAGTAGATATGGTCCTGTTGCACTGTAACTCCATAGATTATTTCTGTAATAAAGGTTTGCGGTGGTGTAGCAGTCTGTTACATCTCATTTAACTCCTGAAGTGTGATCAGTGCCAGACACAGGCAAGTGATAAAGGAAATTCTTTTGCCACCCATCTTCATGATGGGGGTTTGTATGTTTATGAACAGCAAAATAAAATTACCCTGAATTTTTTTATGTGTATATGATATTTAAACTGCCTGAATCAATTGGAATGAGAGATTGTATTTTTAGATGTAACATGGCTCTGTTGAAAAATGATTACCTAATACCATGATGGAAAGATTGTTATGTGAGCCATTGCTACTATAATTATATCACATTTTTTTATGATATACTTTATATAGTGCTAAGGTATGATGAAGTCCTTTTCTGATAAAATAGAAGTATGTAAATGTTCATACTGTAATTTTAGGCCTCCAAATATTTAAAGCCTTGAGGAAGTATATTGGAGTACTCTGATCTAACATAGAAACCATATTTATATTGGAATAGTTATGGTATAGTTACATCTGATTTACCATCTGTTGTGGGCTTCATCATGTCTCCTTGTAGAGTAAGTGTTTACAATGACAGACAACAGTAATGTTAGCTTGTGCAAGAACTAATGTATATTTGCTGAAGTATAAGTGCAGAAGAGTTTAATAAGGTATGGTGAACAAATAGTAGGTTTAGATGTAGGAAGAGTTGCACTGCTAATTTGATAGTCATCAATTAAGTCTCAGCTGTTACAGTTCCTGTCAGTGATAACTGAAGATGTCACTGTAGCATGCAGTTCACTCAAATAGGTGTGTGTCTCTGAATTGTCATGTTCTAATTTTTTTCCACACCTTTTTAATTTGTCATACATAGTCACGTCAGAAAAAGATCTTAATTGAAGCACCATTTTTAATGTTTTCTTTTGTGTGATCTTTGGTAATAAATGTGAATGTTTTTAAAAGATGCCAAATTAGAAGTAGGTACTTTTTAAAACAAATTCCAAGAACTTCTTGACAAATGTGATGGTTTTGATTACTACATTTTCTTTTAATCACATCATGTTTATTTCAGTGCTGTGGAAAAATCTGTTCTTATTAAAAATACTTGGGAAACAGTTATATCAGAAATGTTAGAAAGGAAAGTTTGTATGTGTAATTATTGTATCATTGGATAAGATTAATCATTATTAGTATTCAATACAATGGATTTTTGTGCTAGCTGTACTTTTTAAATTCTGTTAAATATATGTTAATGTAGTAATCAGAATTAAAACTCTCAGAAGTAGATTATTCATCTTTAAGTAGGTCTGCAATATTAGTAAACCTGTGCGACACTGAAGAATAGAGGCCGTATGTTGTGAACAAAAGGAAAGTGGTGTTTATATGTATCACAATACCACTACAAGCACTACAATTTTTCCTTTTATAAATAAATGTTCAATTTAAGTAATGTGGCTTCACTTTTTTAACTTGCATTATTCACATTTCCCAAACGAAAAAGAATAAATTCCCAGTGAGCATATTTTACCATCTGTGTTTATAAAATTAATGTTTTCAAATCTTGTCATGATTTCTGATTTGATATTGCCTCCATCAGCAGATTGCTGTGATGTCTGCTGTGCATTATACGGTTTTGGTAGCCAGAAATAACAGCTGGTGTTGAAGAGGGACTTTCTATGCATTTAAACTTTTCTTTTTTTGGGGGGGGGGGAATGAGTTGGTGGTTATAGAGTAAATTAGATCGTTGCAACCATCTAATCGTTTAGTACGTTTGCTACCGCTGAAGATAGATGCCAGCATAATACATTTACATTTACGTAAGCTCGTGAAATACACCACGTGTATTGCCAACCTGTAGCACGTAAAATCACACTTGGTTTTATAACGATCAAGTTTTGAGTTTGTCTTACAAGCCATATCATGGATTCCAGTTTTTAAGGTTAGAATTGGAAGGCAAGCAATCTACTTTATTTTACAGGTTTCATAACTAATATTACTGACTTTATATAAGTAATGTGACATGCGTAGTATTCATATTGCTTAATCAACGATCGAAGTCTACTTTTGCACACATTGAATAGCTAAAGCAAACGAAATTAAATCGCTGTTCCTCATTGCAATGAACACACATCAGTCAGTCTAATGTTGATACAATCTGTGGTGAAATAGTTTCTCGTGTAATTATTATATCTAGCTATTTGTAATGGGTTAAAAAAGCAGTATATACAAGTACGTACGGGAATTTCTTTCCGAAGGTTGGGGGGGGAAGTGTACTTGTAATATGTATAACTTTAGCTTTCGGTTGAGAGCAAGTGTTTGGTGTTAAACGTCAGTTACCATTTTCATTGTGGATACTGGTGATAAGTTTGAGCAAACTGTAAAGACCATGAATTGTTTACAAGCTTCAGTGCTTGTGTTAAAAAGACTCGGGAGATAGAGTGGGATACCATATTTGATCTAGCCCTTTTAAGTAATATGATTGTTATATTGTAAATTATGTAATGGGGAGGTGCCATTTATGATGGAAGAAAAGTGCACAATGTGGAGAGTACAGATATTTGTTAGGTGTCGTTTGTGGAGAGTGCAGTTTGTGGGTTAGCAAGCACTTCCAGTATGTCATAAAAACTGGCTGCAGAAGTCAATGACCTAAATAAAGAGAGTTATATATGCAGTGAGGTCACAGTAGGGTCTGAATCATTCTCTGTTTCTTGCCCAGTGTTTTTAATTTTCGATTTTTCGGGCATGTTACTGGTAATGGATATTCTCCCTTTCATTCAAGCCAGGTGTCAGATTATGACATCCATGGATTACACAAGTTCTGCAATGGAAAATCCATTACCATTACACTAGGGCTCAAGATAGAGTCCAGTGGCAGGCTTTTGTGAAGGTGGGTTCCTTAAAGAAAGTGGGTTATTCTTTGACAAGCCGAGTAACAATCGACTTTTCAAAGAATATTCTGTGTCATTGAGTGAGTGACCTTTAGACCAGTTCTTTATTTAAAATACAATTGATACATGAAAAGATCAGTTGCAACTCAACTGTATCACAGAAGTATATACATATTGGTTGATTACCTGGCTAGCAAATACAATAAAAGGAAACTTTGTATGTAAACATAAGTATACGTTTAATACTGAACTTAAGCTAATTTTAATTGGGAGTTGAAATTTTTCATCACCACCTTGGACGGCATTTGGGCTTCAATCAGGCCTGCTGACAGTCAGGGTGGACATTTGTGTTTTGTTGCATGGTACAGAATGTGCTTTTCAATCTGTATGTGACAAATCACTATAAATGAAATCTTTTGTTTTACAAGGTAAAGTTATCCTGAAGCTTATTTGCCAAATACAAATAAAACTATAGTTCAGGGCTACCGAGAACATATTAATACTTTTATCAGGTAAGGAAATATGTGTGACAGTGAAAGATATTATTATAAATAATTCAGACATGTCAAACAGAAAAAGGATTGACTTCTGTGAAATCAAATATGTCTGACAGAATAAAATACTAGGCTGTCAGTCATTGTTAAACTCAATTAGATTTATAATACAGTATAATTGACCTTAAAATGAAGTTCTCATTCATAACAAACGTTTTGAAAAACTGTCACATACTAACCAAAAAAAATCAGTCTTGAGGGGTGACTCAACAAGTTGACGATGCCATCACTACTGACCCAAGGGCTCTATAAAGGAAAGCCTTCTTGCAGGAACACCCTGAAAAAAGAAAGGATAAAAATATACAATAGTATTTGGGCATAGGTTATCTGATGTTTGAATTGTCTGTGGCACTGTACGTCCTGCAACATAAGAGGGGCCTTGCTATAGAATTGGGAAGCTGGAAGTGTGGATGCATCTTCATAAGTTACCTTTCTCTAAATCTTGAATGTCATGAGATTTTTTATTGCAATATGTATATAAAATGAGCCAGTGTAGCTCAGTCAGTATAGTGACTGGCTATGAACTGGACAACCGGGGTTCGATTCCTGACGGAGCAGAGGATTTTTCCTGTAGACTGCATCCAGATCGGCTCTGGGTCCCACCCAGCCTCCTATCCAGTGGGTGCCAGGGTCCTTTCCTGGGGGTGAAGCATGGCCGGGGCATGATGCTGACTACTCACCCCCATCTATGCTGAGGTCAAGAATGAGTAGGAGCTATACCCCTCCCCCCCCAAGCACCTACATGGCGAATAGTGGGACAGCTTAACTTAAATGTTATTTTCAAACATAGTGATATTTTTTTCACAAGTCATTAAGCTTTTCAATATGGTTGTCATAAAGTAGTAAAAATAAAGATGTGTAATGAGTATGTTAGATGACAGAATGAAATCAGTCACAACAAATTTGTGATTAATTTTAACTATTTATATTCATGAATTTGTTTCACTCTTTATTGGCCTAAGTTTGAATTTTATTTCTGGTTCCTGCCTTCAATATGTTTTGTGTGCATAACAATAGAAGAAAACACTGGGCTAAGGAAGCATTGTAGTGTCGAAGTATTCATGTTCAGTTAGCTGAACACATGCTGCCATCTTAATTGATGTAACATCTGGCATCAAGATTCAGTATTGTGTTTGTTTCTTTGTTTGCTTGTGGATTCTGTATAATGTGATTTATAATTTCTGAGGGCTGTGGAGGTAAGCAATAATAGATTATATTTGTTTAAATCAAACTGGTTATTACCCATAGTTAAAATACTGGAAGAAACATAAAAAAATAATTATAGTATATTTTATAGATAGCAGGTATATCTGGTGTCTGGTCTTATATTTTTTTCAGTAACAATTCAAGGTGGAAGAAAGAGAGGGAAGCAGATAAAAGAATTGGAGGTATTTTCACCTCATAATGAAGATGGTAAATAATTGAATTTGGGTTGAAACTTTATAACTAAATACAGTAACTGTTTGGCTATTGCTGTATTTTCTTTTACTTTTATTTAGTATGGGCTCTTCGCCATATTTCTGCATGCAAGATCTGTTATGTGGTCTGAAGTTTTCTTCAAGTGTTACTTTCTTATAACTGAATTATATTGATCAACATTTGGAATTATTAAATAATAATCCATGGCGTAACAGCCCTCTGAGAGCCAAAGCCGACTAGCTGCAGGAATTACAGAAAACTTTCACCATCTGCATTAATTCCTACAGACCAATAGTATTTGCACTTTTCACATATATTTACCAACTGAAATTTAGTTTATGGGTAATGCCATATAAAAGATATAAATTTTAACATGACACTGCTCTGTAGATATTATGCATATACACATGTATCTGTGTGTGTATGGGTTTGTTTTTGCTGAGTATTTAATGACATTTCACTTCTCCCTATTGCCAAGATCTAGAATGCACACAGTTTTCCTGAACTTCAGAGTTTGCTTAGCATAAAATCACTTTACTTCTAACAAGGACATTATTCTTACTTACTAATGTAAATTTCATGTCAAGTGCTTTGTTATACAATCAGTGTTCATAATAACTAATTTACCTTTGGTCCTTTCTGTATTTAATAAAAAGTTTATTCTTGTGCATAGTCCAATCCAGTATCATACCCACACAGTGGCAAATCTTATTATGAAAAAAGTCATCATTGAAAACTGTACTTACTATGAACTCACCTGTCTTGCACTGGGTTTTTGAGGGAGGAAAAGACGTTGAAGATGACTGTCTTGTGGGTTGTAGTGTGTGGTCTTGTAGAAGTGACCAATGTTTCAGAAATACTTACTGCCACCATCAAGGCACAACATCCCAGAAGACAGTTATCTCCATGCTTGCCATCAAGAGAATCTGAAATCTTACTAAGACTGTTCTTTCTTTGGCACGGTTTTATTATTTATAAAACTAAATGTTTTTAATACTTTGAGTATTTTAATACCTAGCTGCATATCACACAGATATAATACAAAGACATTTAAGATTTTATATATTTTAAATGTATTCCATTTTTACAACCATGGTCATACCTACTAGAGATGACAAATCTGATACAAAAACTGGTGCTGACTGGATGTATGACGTAACATTACACGTAGCAAAACACTGTTTAGTGAAGCTGACTTTATTCTTACAACATGTCCAAATAAAACATTAATAAAATGTTATTTACATTTCCAGATGAAGTATAATGTTGGTATCCAAGTCAAAGACCAAACCCTGTTATTGATATGCAAGATTAATCTTTCTCAAAATCACATACTCTGGTTTACAGCTGATATCAGTTATGGGTATTTTATGAGTGTGGGACATAGATATAAACAAGCTGTAATCTGGACATTTCAACTACATCCTCGACGCTACCCTATGTGGTAGACAGATTTTAATTACACACCCACAATAGTGAAAATATGAGAAAATGTTTATATATTCAAGTAAATTGTATTTGCTAATACTAACAAAATTCAACATTTCTCTTAATACAATGTTATGGTGCCCAAAATGGTTATTTGGTCTGAGGTTTCCTAGAAGTGAATGGTAATGATAGGTATTCATGACACATTTTTCTCTTCTGATGATGTGACTGTCCCCTCCCCCAAAAGTCCTGGTTTCAAAATGTGTGGAACTCCCCCATATGTCTGCATAGTAGGGTACTAATATGTTGTCTCACCCAAAAATGATCCTGATATAAGCAGAAGGGTGGAAAACTCAGCCACACCACATGATTGATAGGAACTCAAATGTGCTACACATTTTTAAGTTTTTGCAACACTACCTTGTATTCTTGTCAACTGATAATATGTGTTTTGTCCAGGATGTTTAAAATTAATTCATGGGAGAATTGATAAATTCTTGAAAAACATTGAAAATTTAATGAAATGATCTGTAAAATCCCCAGGTCAATATATGAAAGAGAATTGATCATTAAATAATGGTAGTATTTCTTGTACATGTACAGCAGGTTGACATAAGCATACAAGTCTCCTTCCATTTGTGTGGTGGGCCTTTCCTCTTTGTTTATATCCGGATCATTCTTGAGTAAAGAGAGAATAGTTATAACAGGGACATCTTTGCCTTTATTGTTACCCTAACCTTAAACATATGCTTAAAAACTAATAAGCCACACAACCTATATATTATACACACAATGATATTTTATGGGTCAACTTTAAGAGTTGAGGTTAATTAAAAGTTTTTTGTAATTTGAAACAGTATTAAGATGTGTTTATTTCCATCAATCTACTCCAGAACTTATTTCCTTCTAATGCTTTGTTCCATATACAGTTTTTAAGATGCTCACCAATAATTACATATTATTTAAAAACACTTTCACCATTCCAACTTTAAAACTCAATTACTAAATTAGTTCTGACTAAGAGAGCTGGAAAATACGATTCTTTAATATGACAAAAAAGTAAACACTTTGATTTGGATACCAGGCACATAAACACTAGAACAGCAATGGAAGTCATTTGAGAGAAAATATATTTTTATTTTAACAAATTTCTGTGTGTCATGAAATTATAGAGAAATTCACCTCAGTCTACTTTATTGAAAATTATAAGGAACTGAATTACAACTGTTAATATCAAAGTTAAATTCAAAATAATTGTTTTACTCTTATCAGTTTTATACTTTTTAAATGAACTGTAAACTAATACAGCGAATTTTACAATGTATAGGCACTCTGTACTCTTCATGTAATAAACTGGTATTTGGTCACTTAAGTATGGTTGCATATTCTTAATATGCAGTAAAAACTTAGAAAGAAAATTAAAATTCTGGCTAAAGTGTACTAGTATTCACCACTGAACAATATAGAATTTCACACTACACATATGGAGGGCGTTGATTAACAAAAATCAGTTCCAAGTCTGCAACCTCTCATTGGGTTGGAACTTTAAAAAAAAAATATTCATAATATCTCGCTAAGAAAATAGTCTAAATTGCAGTAAGCAAATGAAGACATATATCTGACCTCTGGAAGAACATTTCTCTAAAGATAAAAGATTTGTAGACATCACTGACGATTGTTATTTACAGGAATTCAAACGCATGATATTAAGGCTTGCATTTACATTTTTGTTTCTTTAATTAAAAAAAGCTAGCTTTTTTAACATGTGGAATCAGCTCATCACAGAAACAGTTTTCTAATCACTGTTAAAGATGAGTGGAACTTGCTTTACCTGTATCTTATATGATTCACTAGACGTTTTATTCTCTGTTTTGAATGGAAAATGACAGGCCAAAGTAATTAACAAATGTATACAGCCTATTAAATATAAATATGAAATAAATTGCAATGTATGGTCAACTGAACTACTCATAAGCTGTAACACATGGTTGAGAAAGGTTAAGTGCTACACACACACACACACACACAATAATTTTTCCACTTGGTTATGGACTATAGTTGCATTCAAACAACATAAATTACAATTGTTAATTTTTGTCTTCATGGTCAACAGTGTTTTGAAGGAACATTCTGCCTTCATATTCAAGGTCCATATAGACCTTGAAGATTCAGAACACTGTTCATTTGTTAGGTACATTTGCAGCAGTGAATTACTTTTCATAGAGTTCAGTAAATGTCCATATAAAATAAAACTATGCTGTTAACCTGTTTGTGAAGAACAGTAAGCTGTCTCACATGGAACCTCCAGACTTAGAATATTTCAGGGGATTTCCAATGTATGACAGAGGGAATGTTCAGGCATGACCAATATCTTACTTTAATTGTTCTATTGGTTAAGGGGAGGACCAAAACTTGGGATTTGGTATGCAATGAGAATATGATGATAAGGCATTTCTTTAACAATAAATATAAGTGTAGCCATACTTTCACTTTTGTACTCAGCCCTACACAAGTTTCTTTCATTTTTTATGTTTTTATACTGCACTCACTCAGTTCCTGTGCAGAGTCATCTACAGAACAGTCAATGAAATTCTGAAAAATCATTTCTTTGTTCTTTGCAACCAATTTCTAATATTGCAGTGAAGTTAAGAATTGAGGAAGGAACCAAACCAATATATGGGTGACTCTTGTTATATGCACTTTTGCTATCAAGTTTTTTGCATGTCTGTGGTTTTATTTCAGTATCATATCCTATCTGTGGCCACGGTCGAAGTGCCACACAGGTCCTCTGAATTGTGCTCGCAGATTCACTGACTTGTCCCAACATTCTGACTCTGGGGACTACGGATTAAGGCCTCTTATGGTGGATCACTCAGGAAATCCATAGGTGTGTAATATGATTCCCATTTTACACATTCTCAATATACATGGTGAGTTGCAAGAGTCACCTGTGCTGTAATTACATTGCTGTTAAAACACTCTTTTAAAATAGAAGTTTTATCAGTTTTGATAATTAATATAAAAACAAGATAAATCAAGTCATTAAGTAACTAGTTTCTCTACATATAATATATGGTTAATATATTTTATAACACACTATTTCTTTATAATGTTTTTTACTCTTAATAAAACACATTATTTACACTTCTCTTTTAAGAGAAAATATTTATAAATAAGTTCTTCAGGTATGTTTGCACCTTAGTTATACAATACTTTGGGGGGGATCAGGTTCTTTTATGAAAAAATAGTGGAAACACTTGACATGGAGAAATGTAGGAAGCAATCATAATTTATAAATCTACTATAAAACTATTTAGTTACTTAGTAAGAAAACAGATACTGATTAATATACACAGATTAACGTGCTCAGACTGTGGTCAACTTTGTTGTATAAAATCTTACATACCATGACCATGGCACATGCTATACTGTTACAATTGACTAGATCCTTTTAGGATTGAAAAGAAGCAGAAATGTCATGTTTTATTAAAGGGGTGAGATGATATTAGCCTGTATAACAGAATAATAGACTCATGGTATTTCTCATTTTATATATATATGTCATTTACATCTGCCACATGAGAAAATTTTGTCCCATTTGACAGAGGTTAAGTGTTGTTTATTATTTTATGTGTATCTTTAACTCTTCCAATATAACACTTCCATTGATTAAGGCCGGGCGCAAACGGAGCCACTAGTGGCTAAACACGACCACTAGTGGCCGCCACTTGTGGCTAAACACGACCACTAGCGGAATAAACAGTGGTCGGAGGCAGCCACAAGTAGCGAGACACGGCCACTACCGCAGCGAGTGGCCCGGTCGGGCCACTACGAACGCCGTGTCTGCGCTGAGTCTATTAAAACTCCGTACAAAATACAGACCGCAGCTTGTGGCGGCCACAAGTGGCTGTGGCTAGTGGCTCCATTTGCGCCCGGCCTAATACTATCTTTTCTTTTGGGTTCAAATAGTCATCACAGGATGAACAGACTTGACATTAATTTCAAACTATAAGTGCAGGTTTCACCCTGAACAGCTTTCCATTCTGATACTCCTACTCTTCTTTGCACAACAATTACTGATAACTGAATAACATTTAAAAATATATTAAAACTAGGAAACAGCACATTGCTATGTTCAACAATAATGAACATCATCTGATTTATTAATTTTAAGAACTGATATCATTTTTATCTACCATTCTGAGAATTTGAAGAGAAAACAAAAAATTTCACTGTAAGTGTTCTTAAAAGGATGAATGATTAGATTTAGACCTGTACCTCTTCATCTATGCATAAATTCATTAGTTATACATTCAGTAAAAAATTCTTAACACTCTACTGCCATGTGGGAAATTTCTCCATAAGTAAGATTTAAATGCTGCAAGATGAAGGTTGAGTGTGCAATAATTATTAGTATAATACTTATAACAGTGTAGGAATTAATAACTAACAGTCTCTTGTCTTAAATGTTTTTTAAAACATGAAAAAGAACATTAATTTTGAATACATTACAAAGAAACACATGATACAATACATCTTTAGTCATTATTATGTTCTTGGAATTTTAAATAAAAGTTACATTCCTTCAAACATACTAAGCATGTTATTAAAAAAGTCAATAAAACACTTCATTATAAAGTTCAGTAAAGAAACATAAAATTATTTACAGTATAACTAATGTCCTTAGTGCTGCTGTATCCATATTCTGTACCAGAAGTAGGTGCAACAGAGGTTGGGGGTTCCCTTACTCTTTAAATTTCACAGTGCTTTAAACTTCTGTTCAAGGGTGACATTTCTCTTTGAAAAATATCAATCAAAATCTGTTTAATTGTGTCTGTACTAATTAATTAAGATTAGCATTTATCTTCTAAACAGGTCTGTGTTTTCAGTTGTTGGGAAATCCATTGATTTGTAATCCTAAACAGAGAGAAACAAAGCACTAATTTTAGTATTTTACTACAAACATACCAATAAATGACATGCAGCTAAATAGATTAGACTCAAATCTAAAACTGGATTCAGATTGTTGCATGCCAGGAAAATTGACTAGATTACTACAATGTTTCTAGTAGTTCGGGCCGTCCCCAACAATGCAGGCAGTCTAAATGGCTTACCTAGGGGGAGGGGAACATGTAACTTTATGCTCATGAAGGAATTTTGATTTGATGAAATAACCATAAGACGCAATTTTTAATGACTGCCATCAGCTAATGGTCACTGTCAAAATATGGGTAACAGTGTGGAACATGGTTTGAATTCCCTTTAGCTGATCTGACCTAATTAGAAAAGAATCATGGGAACGAAAACAGCCTCAGCATATGGCATGGCACTGGCAAGAAATTTCTGCCCCAATCAAAACTGAAATTCATGGCACAGTGGTCTGCTGAGTACATTATCACTCATTTATATTGTTTATATCTTGTTATAAACTCTGTAATTACAGACTTAATTCTGAAATGGTCTAATAATTATTGTTTATGCTGAACAAAATAATGAAGTCAGAGAACTGCTGTATATGCATTTTTACTGTGGTGGAAGAAATGTAGCATTACAGAAGTTCTGGTTTTTAAAAACTTTAAGCATGCATGTGTTAGGACACAGGAAATGAAAAGATTTTGTTTTGCTGTGGAATTCACTTAACCGTTCTTCTGGAAGCTCTTTAATAATTGATGATCAAAAGATTGCCTTCAATGTACCTTTCAGATGAAGTTCTTGTAGTCGATGTGTGATTATATTAATAATTTCAGGGGGCTGAGTAGTAACATATGATAAGGTAACAACTGGTAAAAGTTTTACAGAATATCAGGTAAGTATTATAGTGATTTTACACCTGAAGAAGATAATGAAAAAAGAGATTTCTTGGTAATATCTGTTCCATTTTATTATGTTAGAATGTGAGTGTTTGTGATGCAGGTTGTAAGGAATTCGTATAAAAGAAAGAAAGGGAATATGGAGGTTATATAATATATTTTATGAAAATGATAAACACTATTGAAAAGAATTATGTATTATAATTATTACTATTAAATAATAAATAAATATTTACACATTTATGTATCAGAATTGGCTGAAAGAAAAGATTGTCAGGCACTGAGAAATAAGAGGGAGAAAAAGGAACTGTAGGACTTGATTTAAAAACATTCAACTGGGACACTTTATAAATGTAATTGTGAGAGTTCACAGTGTATAAAACTGCAGTGCAGTAACTGAAGTGAATGTATCCATACTGAGAAAGATAGAGATCCTATGTAAAATTCCCAAAAAAAGTGCATTATGTGCTAGTGATGGAAGTTGGGAGTGATGTTAGTGGTGAGAAAAATTACAGTTATAGTACACAGTTTCAGTAATTAAAGCACAGTCATTCCACCATATTCCACTAAAGACTATTCCAAAGATGTGATTAACTGTAGATTTAAACAGGATAAAACAGCATCTAAAATAATGTTAGTAAGAAGTAAACCAAGAATGGTTAATATGTACAGTAATCAAAAGTTATATCTCTTGTTCTTAAAAGCCTTTCTAGCTTACATAGTTCAAAAGAATTTCATAGTCTTTCTCAGTTCCATACAGTACTTCCACTCAAATGCTTACTAACTGTTAATATTTTTTAAATATTGTTCATGTACTCCCTTAAGTCTCAGAATAAAATTGTGGGCAGTAATGCTACAGAATTAGACACAGATGTAACAGTTTCATTTTATGATTATTTACAAGATTGGTAGCAGCTGTGTAAACATGATACAAAAATTTGTAACCTACCCGATGCATGTTGCGGTGATCCATGCCTTCTTCCAGCAATTCTACTTCCCAGTCTTCCCCATCCTCTGTTGGGTCAAAATTATACAGTGGCATCAGGTGGTGGCGTAGACGATCTAAGCGCTTCTTTCGTATGATGAAGTATACCTGCACCCAACAAGTGACACTATGAAAAGTCATATGGAGTCCATGGAGTAGTCTTCCTCGAGAAGCTGATAGTCATTCAGATATTCATAAAATTACCCACATGATATTGAACCTGAAGGTTATGATGCTGGTCGTCTGGATAATAATGCCATGTGGATTTGTAGGTTCATACCGGTGTTACTCCAAAACAGTGGTATCTACCCACAAGTTCACACAGCATTACTACCCAGACCAACTTGAAATATTTTCTGCCACGAGAACCTCAGATCTCAAACCTGAAGGTTCATTAATTTGTTCACAAGTGCTTGTCACCAGCCTGAGAAGAGTTTGTTGAAAAAAACTAGTGAAAGTAATAGCCAATGAGAGGGAATGAACCCTGGGCCTTGTGAATATGAAGTAGCATTGGTAATTCCTATGCAGCACCAGTTTGAATGTTGTCATTACTTGACAAACTTTGTGATGCTCTTTCAGAAGGGCATTGGATATCCTATTTTCACCTTCATTAAAGTATAGTACTATGTTACACTGAAGTATACTAATGACACAGTAGTTATTTAGTTCCCCAGAGAGCAGTGTGGTATATCAGTAATGATCTAGACTTATATTCTGAGGTAACAGAGTTTGAATCTTTGCAATATTACCAGATCTCCAACTGACTGTAACATGCTTTTCCTTATTCTCTTCAGATAAGTTCTGAGATAGTACCTTGAACACCTCATAAATCCTTTGCTATTCATCATTCATAATCATTTATCTGTTTAATTTAATTCTACATAACCTCTGAAAATGAAACAGCATCATTTACCTAAGAATCAATAAAAACAAATTACCATAACTGCTAGCAAGCAGAGGAGAATGAAGATACCCAAAGGAATGATTATGTATTGCATTCCTTGTGATTCATCTACACTGACAGTAGGTACAGAAGGCATGTTTGTAGCATTCACATCATCTGTGGATTGTAGAGGCGAAAGAGATGTTGGGACTCCAGTTGAAGAGGTTAGTATCATAGTAAAATTAAGTACTACATCACTCATTGCCACCATGGTATGACTAGCTGCAACAACAGCAGCAACAATAACAACAATAAATGAAAAAATGACGTCCTAACTTTATATTTTTAATATGAATTGAATGAATGGCTCCTTAGTTTTTAGTTGGCTCACTGAATAATTCAATACTCAGCTCTAAGAAATACAAATAATATTCCATGCAGCTGTACTTGACTCTGGCTACAGCCCCCATGCCAAAAGGATATCTTAAGTTAATGCTATACTGATGACTATAAATGATGTGCTATTAAGAAATCATCACTATCACTTTAAGAAAATGAAATTTTTACATCATATAAGTGTATAGCTGAACTTGAATGTCTATTAAAATCCATTACCAAGAACCAATAGTTCATCAAATTTGCACCAACCAGTACAGTTCAAATGCCACTTCTGAACAGCAGTAACCATGAATGAGTCTCACTTAACAACTATGCTAACAGAGACAATTACATTCTGTGAAGGAGTTGAGATATCTGCATCTAGCCACAACTTTTTATTGATTATTGAGCAACTAACATTAAGCATAACAGCTATATGCTAAATAAATTTATGATAAAAACTACCATCAGCAAAAATAATTAGTTCATGTCACACATGTACATCTATATGTGAAATAAGTTCTGTACTTGTATTATGACATATTCAACATCCTTTGGTTTAGCCTAAAGAAGGATCTATGGAATGTAAAGAAACTCACAACTCTCCAGAAGCACTATAACTATCACTTACTAGGACAGTGATATGTAAGAAATGTTTAATTTGTCATTGATTTTGCACACAATTACAAAATATACATAGGCTGACAAATTCTGAAGCTATATGGCATTAAACTGTGGATAACTTTCCAAATGTACATCAGAATTATTCAATAATTACAAACATATCAAAACATCCTGAGTACCCAGAGAAAATTTTCTGTTTCACATTTCTTTGTTAGGATGAATTTATAACCTAACTTCTCAGTAAATTTGGTTTGTTACATAAATATATTATGGATAAAGAGGAACCCTCAAAATGAAATGATTGTAGTAAATATGTGGAGATAATAATATGGCTCCCACCTCTGTGTGGACCTCTCATATTGAAGGAGAAAGCAGTTTAAGATTCAAACTAGTAACAAAATCTTGTCAGCCATGTCTTGATACATTACTTGTCCATAACTGACAATCATAAAACAGAACTAAATAACAACCATTAGTAGTTATGAGGGAATGCAAACAATTACAATCATTTGCCAAGGTGATATGGCATTGTACGTGTATACTCAGAAGGACAAAACAGGTTGTGCATAATGTAACATCCCACAGCTGAGATAAACTTTCAAGCTCAGTATGTTCTTAGTCATCCATCTGTAGTACAATACAGTACTCAAACATGTTATTTATTAGGTGAAAAGTAATTTTCACAAGATGGGCATAAATAAAGGGCCACATTTTTAGATGTCACAGAAATAAGAACTGAAAAAATGCATACCAATCGAAAGTATGATTCTCACACACTACTACAGAATAAAATTACAGTACTACATATTCTTCACTGGCTTGTGAGGAATTTATAGGTTAATATTCCACTTATTTATACAATTGCCCAATAAATGGGAACGGCATTCTTCATACCACACATAACATTAGTCACTGAGAACCTACTAGCTAAAATAACAAATTATTAATACCTGTATTTCATTATAAACTGAGTAATGGCTAGATTTTATTTCAGAACTATTTGTTTACTCATTTTTAACCACCATTATTTATACTGCTTTGCTCATATTATTTCCGCCAGATAGGATCACAATCGTATTGCAGAGGATTGAATAAAGGTCGGGGAAGTTAGGCAGTGTCCTTTAAAGCGAAAATATTGTAAGTTTCACAAATTTAATTATAAAAATTGTAACTTCTCTGTGCCATATAGGCGTACGTCTTCACAGCGTGTGAGAGTAAATGTAAATGATCATTATGGATTGAATATCTGTAAATTTACAAGCAGTTTTCTGATGCAAGGTTACGCAGGGATGGGTCTTTTCTACAGTCGGCTCGACGTCATTTGTATAGAAGGCAACGAGCTATATCAGCCGTATTTTATTTGCATTGATTTGGGTGCGTACTGTACTAGTTGCGGATTAAAAAGTGATGAAGTATTCGGTTAATGTCTGAAAAAGTATTTGCACCATTGTTTTATGGTCATTAACAGTTTTTCCGCGCTGTCATATTCGATTTTGACACATGTGAACACGTCTATGAAAAATACAGTATATGTACGTGTTCGTCACATGGAGTCATATTTAGACGAATAATACAGCATTTTTATTTGTATGTAAATAGTGGAATTCGATGAAGTCAAGACATTGTTTTACAGCATATTTACGAGATGATTGGCGCATATGTTGTCAAAGTTTATGCAGTTTCACACATATTTGTACTTTGCAGAGTAGCTGACTGGTCTTTATATAATTTTCGTACAGTTTGTTCCATGTAGAGTATAGGTTTATATAAAGGGCTAATAAGAAAACTGCTTTTATATGTGTTGGTTGGTTGGGTTTGTGCCACTCTGCAACTTCCGTAGCTATCATGCACTGAGATCATGGTAAAGTGGTTAACACTCATGTTTCATATTTGTGAAGTCACTGGTTCAGATCTCATCCTAGAGACCTGATCTTTCTACTGAAGTGTTTCGTGGTTTTTCTGAGTGCCAGGATAGTACTTTATGTTAGGCCATGCCCCAATTTCATCTTTTAAATTAATCAAATAATTTGATGCTATATAGTCTGGCAGCATTATTAAATAAACCGCAGATAAAATCAAATATCATATTGTCAGCGTTGGAAATAATTTTGGCCATTGCATTTAAGTAGTCAGTGGTATTGAAATTTAAGTTCTTCACTTCACCTTAATATTGTAAACCCAAAGTGGGATTTAATAATATAGAAGAACTCTAATTTTGACTGGTATTAGGATTTATGGTTTCTGTGTTGACAGCTGTTTCGAGTTAAAGTGCAAAATACAGTTTGTATTCCATTATTATGCCATTTGACATGGTGGATTTGTATTCAACAGTCCTCCTTCCTGGCTTTGTTAGGTTTGGTAAGACCAGGTCAGCCTAGCCGAAATTAGATTAGGGGAACTTGTGCACAATTTTAGAATTGTAGTAGCCTTCAAAGTCCATATCTGGTTGCATGTGTAAATGGTAATGGTAATGTTACCAGTTTCTAAGCACCAAGCCATGAAGGTATGTAGTGAGTATGGATATAAGCTCTGCACATTGTTGGTCTTGGTGGAGGTTTGGGGGTCTTGGTAGGCCCCATAATGAGTTTGGACATGATGGCAAAAAAAGAAAGTTGACAGTGGAACCACAATTCCGGAGAATCCGACGTAAATATGTCTCTGTATTGTAATAAAATGTAATAATTATTATATAAGATAAGTACTTGTGATATTCTAAAACGTTTTTACCAGCACAAAATTATCTAGTCTACGACACACTTCTTCTACAAGCGATTCACAGCTCAGCTCTTTCCGCAATAACGAAAGCGGTTTGTTGACGGCAGTAATGTAACACAACAGTGCCAAGTAAACAGATGACGCAACAATTAGTTTATTAGGTAACATAACAGTGCATGCAGGAGTTCATATAAAAGCTGACCATTGTTGTCAGTCCATATTTACACATTGTTGATATGGATCTTACACAACTTCGTTACACATCTTCGTTATGCTTCTTTGCCGAATGACCCTTCCGCATAGACATATTTACATCAAAAAAGGTTCATTGCCAAGAATTGAGCCCCAGTAGTCTGTCCTGTAGCCTATCATTTTACTGATTGTTCTATCTTGGTTCACATTATGCATATTTGATTTACAGTACTAATTCTTGCTCTCATTATTATAATTTTTAGTGGACAACATAGAAAAATTTCAGACAAACTCAGATGTCCACAGTATAAGTGCAAGATATATAACTTTCATATGCCAAGTACTTAACTGAGTAAATATCAACAAGACGTTTACTATACTAGAATTAAGCTATTCAGTAATCTTCCCTCCACTATAACAAGCCTGAATCTCAATATAAAAGAGTTTAAGCCAGCACTAAAAGAGTATAGAATAGAATTTATTTACATTCCATAGATCCTTCATTGGCCTAAGCCAAGTATGTAGAACAGGTCATCTACTATCTCACTCCTACTCCATAGAAGAATTGTCTCAATCATAAAACCGTAGCTATTATAAATATATGTAAGCAATGGTGGTTATGTTTTCTTGTCATCCACCAGTCACACGGGGCCGGAGCAGGTGTGTGTGTGTGTGTGTGTGTCAAGAACAGAGATGGACCTCAAAATGTTGGTCTCTTCATGTTTTAACCACTTGACGCAACTGATGGCCTGAGAGGATTTTATTGTACACAGTCATTGTGAAAGCTCAAGATCATACATTCTTGTATAATTGTTTTTGCTGTAATAATGTAGTTGACTGTAAATCACATATCTATGTAATTTATATTTGTACTAGAAACAGATATTGTATTTGTCCTGTGACATTCTTGGCATAGGCTGTATAAAATGTAAATATATTCTATTCTGTAATTTAATGGGTAATCTTTGGAACCAGGATCATCTTTTGATTGTGAAGGTTAAGTCCACAGCATGAACTAAGTGAGGAGAAAACTCTCGGTTCATTTCTTAAACATATTTTGATGCAAGTCATCTTTATGAGTTTAAGTTAGTGTGTTTATCATATTCCTCTTTATCACTGCATATTTTTCAAGAGTGTAAATAAGAAATAGTCACTTTGGTGTGCTGAGATCCAGTTTGTTCAGTATATTGATTGCATGTGACATGCCTAAAAGACACATTGCTGAGGGATGCTATAACTGCACAAAAATACCTGTGCAGCCATCTTAGTCCTGGTTAATTATTAATTTGTTTAAGTTTAATTAAATTTCTTTAAGTGAGTAGGTTATATAGTGTCATATTTATGCTGTTTCAATACTGACAATCTCAATCACATTGACTTCTATAGAACCAGTGTAAAAGTGGCAAAATAGGTACAACCATGAATAGAATGGGTGGAATCATAATGAAGGTGGTGTGTTGTGAGCTGGTCATAGCAAAATTGGAATGACACCATTATAGAAACAGAGCCAACTACAGGATACAGAAAATACAAATAATCAGCATATGTGATTTGGTCGAAACAGTAAATTGTCAACCAAACTAATGTAGGTATATTGTGTGTTTAGATTCTCACTAATGCACTAGGCACTTTCTTGGATGTGCAGAAGCATGTCTGTGAAGGTCCTTAGCAGTTTGGCTGTCCAGTGTGAAATTATAGTGGTGGTTATACTTGGTCTTGGAGGCTTGCAGCAACTTTCAGCAACATTTTGATTAATCCTCATTGATTCTTGCTTAATTTAACAGCCCTGTATCAACTGAAAAGTATATAATATTGGTTGGTGATGAATGAAATGGCAGCTGCTGTATGAAAGATCAGTCATCATTTACCAGTTGTCATCTTCATTCCTTGAAGCATCAAAGCTTTTTGTACAATCCTTGAGGTTGATTGATGACCAAGGCTTGATTTGTCTTGATGTTGTTATTCTGGGCTTTGGAACCATGTAGACTCATAGGTAGATGTCAGTGTTTTAGAGTAACATCTCCATCTTCAGGGCTGATTTGAATAATCTTGTTCAGAGTTTATTTAAAACTCTTATTGCTCACTCATAAGACTTAAGCTTGGTTGGCTATTCATAACAAGATTGTAAGAGCTTTTAGAAACAGTCATTCTCTGCAGATGGCAAAGTCTTGAAAGTTGTGAACCATGTTTTGTTGGAAGTTAGCCCATTGGCCCACCATTTAACTTTGTTTTTGCTTCAAGGGAGGAAAATAAATAACAAGTGTATGAAAATGAAGTTGTCAAAAAATACTTGATGCAGAAGAAGGATGAAGAAGTGAATGTTTTAGGATGTTTCATAATGAGGAACCTTGTGGTTTGTAAAGGGTTTTTAGTATTGTTAGGTTACAGAAATGAGGGAGGCTATTATGGGCTGGTCTGGCTGTATAATTATATTGTTTGTTACCTTTTATGTTTACTGTTGAAATAATTCTGATTTTGAACGTAAAACAGTTATATAAATTTTTCACTAACATTGGACATTTATCCACTTTACGTGAAAATGATTACCTGTAAAGCACTACCATGTGAAGCAAATGCCCTCTATGTTTGGTTCAATTGATATGATATCTCATCACTTTTCTTTCAGGAATGTTATCTTCAAGGATGTCATCCATATGGACTCTTCCAAGAGATAGTAAATAGTAACAAGTTGTAAAACATCAGTTCCCTGAACCTAGAGGCAGATTGTGAACCTTTCATCTAAGTCTCAGTTAAGCAAAAAGGTGGAGGACAGAAAAACAGGGAAAGATGATTCAACATATCAATATATTTTCCACCACTTTTCTACTAATGCATAAAATTAGTAAAAAATTAGTATTGTGAAATTATAGAAGTTTAAAATACTAAGCTTAGGTTTTGATAGAATGCTGTTTATGTGAATCTGCATCTTTAATTTATTATGAGTATTAAAATATCTAATTACATACATTTTAATTAAGTTCTGTAAATACACTGTGCTTTTAAGTTAGAAGACAACACAAAGTTTATAATCAGTTTAATATTATAGTCTCTATTATTAAATTGTTATACTGTTGCTGTGTGAGAAAGTCAGCTATGAAAGTGTTGCTGTCAGAAATTCTAGAAAGAGTTCATTGTGATGTACTCTTCAATTGAAACAACTTCTGTGTAGCAAGAGGAGCCAGCAATAGTGTGGGTCTCCATGTGCCATGAGCAATACCCATAGGGTGAGTACATTAAATAGAAGCAATATATCCTGGGAAACCTTATCATGCCTCCTTTCCTTAAACTTTTTCTTACATTAGAGATGCCTACAAAACTTACAGTTTAACAGTTATTTGCTTAATGATCTGTCTGTATATAGAATTTCTCTTGGTATAAAGCTCCAATGCATGAAAATTTACAATCATTACCTCAAATGTTCAAACTGCTGCAATTTTTATGTTTTGTCTCACAAAATATTGCCATACAAACTCTACAGTTGTTTTTATATCTATGGCGCTGCATATGCTAGGCTACAGAATTAAAGTGACTAGAAAATATAAACATTTTTTATGCATCTTTTTTAGAATATTTTGTTAACAGATGGTGGTATGTCCCTACGTCCTTACCTAAGAAGCTCATATGAGCATCACGTTGGAATTTTAGATGGTGAGGAATTAAACAATAGAAGGATGGGGTTACCTCCAGTGGCAAGACATCAAGTTTCATGACAAATCACCCATTATATAGATAAAATTATTGGAGGAGAATGGACACTTGCAGCTGCCACCACATTTTTGTCCCTCCTCCATTTTTTATTGGTGTTTAGTGGATTAATTACTTTGTTATTTTGTGTTCCTCCATTTCTTATGTGTTTACACCTTCTCATCCTTTTACTGAACATCATTGTTGAGTGGTTAGGTCTCCTGCTTTGTATTCAGTAGGCCCATGTTCATATCTTGGCTCTGACACCAACTATCTGGATTGAGGATTTTCATGGTTTTCCTAACTACCTCTTAAAATGCTAGGATAGTAACTTAAATTTGTTTCACCTGCTTCCATTCACCTCCTATCTAATTCATTTTTCCTAATTGTTCTATCATTTGATGATATACAATGTAGGGTATTGGTAGCACTGTTAAATAAACCACGAAGTGATAAACAAAAATAACCTCATAATGTTATCCAAATTATTTTATATTTCTAGGTATGTAAGGTGATCATTAGTTAAAAAATACATATTGAATAATTTTTGAAAACAAATTTTTAGGCACCTCCCATTGGAGTAAAAGTAGAGGTTATACAGTATTGGTTGCTTTATACTGATTATCATAGGCTTCAGTTAATACAATTTAAACCTTGTGTTGTGATGAAATCATGAATAAACATAAATTAAATTATCAAGGAAACTGAACGTGAAAAAAAAAGGGAATGCAGAGAGATGCGTGGTTTCCCTTTTGTCTTCTGTTATGTGGACAGTTGACATTTCAAACCAGCATTTTATGATTTTTTTTAATACAAATTCAGAATGTTTTATTCTTTCAGATTCGAAGTGGAAACAATAATATAAGTACGAATAATACAAGCACAGCTTCAGCAAATCCAAATTGTCAGGTGGAAACTGACAATAACAGAGACATTTGTGGTGAAGTGTTAGTTAAGAAGGTACAAGAAACCAGCATTTGCAATACGGGGACCGCAGGCAGTCTTATAACAAGAAGTGATGCTGGTGGTGGCACCACCAAACGAGGTCGAAACAGTCACGCCACCTCCTTAGCCTCAACAGGACATGGTTGCCGTAGGTCAACACATGAACCAACTCCCAGCCCAACTAGAAAGAGGAATTCGCTTGGAAGTACTGTTCGGAGTTTGTTTCAGTCACGGAATAAAGACAGGTTAGAGAACTTTTTCCTCTTTTTTATGTAGTAACACAGACATGTAGTGTGATTTCTCTTTTTGTAAGCAAATTACATTTTTAATGTGCGATACCATGTTCTCATGACAGTAAGTATGAAGATGGCTGTCTTCTGGGTTGTTGTGCTTTGTAAACTTGTAGAAGTTTACTAACATTTCAGAGGTGCTTGCTGCTGCTATTAATATTAGCTGCCCTAATGATGGAGGCAGCAAGGTCTGAAATGTTGGTAAATTTCTACCTGACTACACAGCACAACAATCCAGAAGACACTTTCAGCATTTTTTATATTCCAGAAACTTTTATTAAAATTATTGGAATATAGTCTACATTTAGGTTCATCCATTTTATAGCATAATCAGATTATTATATTTTAGCAACTGCTGTAACTGATGTGAAAATTATGTAGATTGATGAGTAAATATGGAATTACAGAAAAATATTGTTGAATCTAACATTCTTCTGTCAAGGTTAAATTCATATGTAGTTAAAATTAGGGTGAGGACCAACAGTGTTTATTTGAATGGAAAAGATCAACTACTGATAGATACTCTGCATTTGTCAGATACTGAAGAAGTAATGGAAGCATAATACTGTTTATAGACTTTTGTTCTGATTGAAGTATTGTATAGCATTCACATTGAATTTGTTATTCCCACGACACTTTTTAGGCTAATTGAAATGTGTCATGAAAATGTCAGATCTCAGCCTCTTATATTATAATTACATATTTATAATTTCTTGTAATTATACTGAATATCTAAGTATTTTCATATGATTTGTGCCGTAGAATTTATTATGCAGTGATGTCTTTAGGGAAGGTCAAGGCCTGAAAATGGGCCGAAGCACCAAAGATGATGATGGTGTCTTCTTATTTAGAATAGGAGATAGCTAAATATTGAAATAAAACAATTTTATGTGAAATGCAGTCTTTTATTATATAACATACATGCAAGTGTTGAGGAAAATTTTAGGAAGTAGTAGATAATAATTAAATAGGGAATAGAGAATATCATATAATTAGGAACTGTGTAAATTGTACTGCTCACCTAATACAGTTAAGAGTTATCAGTTCAGTAAGGTAATTATGTGCTGAGTGTGTATTCTATAATAATGAAAACAGTGGTCCATATAGATTTTTTGGAATCTTCTTACACTGCAGCCACTCTAAGATTGAGGAGATGAGAAACAGGATGCAGGGGTTGCAACTGGACTTATCTGGTTTGTGGCATGCTGTATTATTAGCATTGTTATACCTTTGGTTTATATTATAAGAGAGTTAATACCCATTCATATCCATAAGCATACCTACATATTCTCATACTTCGGGTCTCAATCACTGCAAATGTATGCAAAACCTTGGATAACTTGAATTGGTCTGTTCTGTAATTTTTGAGTGACATTGTGATATTGTATAGTTTGGTATATTTTCTTGGTGACAGGTAACATTTGGAGATCAATGTTAACTATTTTGATCACTTTTAGGCATATACATATATTGTTTTAATGGTTTAAGATTTAAAGAATCTAGTGCTTTAATTTACTGCTGTAGAAAAAGTAAAACACTGCTAAATTACGTAAGTGCTCTTCTTTCTAGATAATATGTACCTGTTGATCAAAGACTGTACTGTATTACATTCTGCATGATATATTTATTTTTCTGCAGAGTAACCTCTCAGGTAGTGACTTCATACTCTAGTCAAGCATCTACCAGTCACCGCACTCAAGACCGGAATTCTGCCAGTCTGTCTTGCTCATCTAGAAATCGACATAAGACCGGTACTCCATCCCCCACACCCTTACTTTCTGGTGGTGACAAAAAGGTGGGTACAAATTTATTTTCTCTTTTATCTCCCTAAAATTGATAGATAGGTCTCGGAACTTATTGCATTTTTATGCTTGATCACAGAAAATTAAATTGGATACCCAAATTTGAAGAATGTGTATTGTAAATGTAAGAAGTAACATGTTGTTCCAGAGCACAAAGTACTGGTTTGCACTGGAAGCTGATTGAACCCCTATTACAAATTTTGCTCTTTAGTTTTCTTTTTAAGGGGTTGCAGACTAATTAAAATATGTTTCACCCATCCATTTACAATGTGTTATGTATCAATGCTGTTCATAATCTGTGGTGGTGAATGGAAAGAGAGGATATTTACATTTTGCAGAAAATGTGTTAAAGTTGTGTGAGAAAGCTGGTGGAATTTTATATGGCATTTTCCCTTCCTATAATAGTGCCCAAACTAGTATGTTGGTAGCAGGGAGACTGGAAGTCTTATGTTGTCATCTGAGGTCATGTTTTAAATAAAGTAGGGGGTGAGAGTATGCCTAAGTATTTGAACTCGGACTTTGTTTAAATGTGACATAGTGTTATTGACTTAATTGCATCCAGTCCTGAGGAAGTGTACTCACATTGGTGTATCCAACATCAGGTGATTGCTACTAATTGCAGGAGTTCTGAGGTAAGTTAAAGTGGGGCTGAATGACAAAAAGAGATCTGTATGTAGGGTGACAGTTTTGCTTTCTCAGTTTGAATCATTATAATTAATTAACGCATTTGTGTTTATGTTTCAGACATCTTTGCCAGATTTTTCTGGCCGCATATCAGCACCAGTTTCCCGCTGTGGCTCAAGATCTGTATGTCCTAGTTCTCAGAATCTAATTGCTGATACTCAGGAAGTTCTACCTCTCATCATTAGCACCGTGGCATCAAACAAACAAAAAAGTAAATCCCACCAGCTTGACACCACCTCTACATCTGAAGTTCAGGAAAATACAATAGCTGATGAAATATCAAAGGAGGTATCAAGTATATTAACTCCAGGTGACAATTTAGCACAGGTGGCATCATCACCACCAGTGTGTGCAAATTCTGGATTAGTGAATAAGCAAGAAGTGTTACCACCTTCTGCTTCTGGTGTTACAGTCGGACCCTTCAAACTAGAGGCAAAGCTTCCAGAAATAGTTTCACGAAATCCTGTGAAAGCAAGTGATGTAGAAGAAGCTACTGGTGCTGCTCAGTTAGTGAAAGATACTTTAGATTGCGTAATTCAGTCATGTTTACCTACAGATGATGACGGTATTGTTGTGGTAGAGAGAATGGGTAGAG
>NW_019059887.1:452131-491103 GCF_000696155.1 Zootermopsis nevadensis
CTCATTCCAAAAGAATGTGCTGGTTGGGCGACATAACAGGTTATCGCTACTGTGTATTCCAAAAACATTGTGCGTCTTTCGGAATTAAATTCTAAAAATATCACGTAAATTTCGTTACAATTTCTCAGAAACGATCATTGCGGGAAAATTGTGTGCTGGGACTAAGATTTTTTAAGGATCGATGCGATAAAACGATAGTTCGAGGAACGATAGAAGCGGGAAAATGTAACATTATTTTATATGGGATGTATTCGGGACCGAACAAAACGGACGATGCATCCGGGAAAACGATAGTTCCGGGAACGATGGATAGAGGTTTCACTGTATAAGAACAGTAAGGGTGTATATGGTCCCACATGGTCTGAGGCATCATGCTTCAGACCGGCGATATGGAATGCATGCTGGTTCAAGTCTCGGGGGAGAAGAAATTTTCTCATGAGCTTTCGACCAGTGTATGGGACTGGTGCCAATCCAGCATCGTGAGGAAATTGGGGAGCTACAATGGGTAGCGTAATACGGTCATGAAAACTAGCGATGGCTGGGGTTCGTCGTGCTGACCACATGTCACCCTATATCTGGTTGGATGATCGTTCATCTCTGCTTAGGCATGTGTTGGCTTTGGCTCTCTGGAGCTGTTATGTCACGGATTTAATTTTAAAGGGTGTATATGTACAAGCAAATGTGCTTGTATATGCGCATGCACACACGCATGCCTGACAGCATAGTGGACCTAACTATTCCTTGTCAGAAAACATGAAAATTATACAATGCCTCTAATTGGAAACTAATACAAAATGAGAATCAGCCAGTATATTTATTTTGTGTGTTAGAATGGTTTTGCATATACACACTATGAATTTATGCTTAAAGGTTGAGTTGTTTATTTTCTTAGACAGTCCTTTGGATACTGCTTACATATACATACCTAACCAGGCTTTCTTTATACAAGAAAGAAAACTGAATGCCTTAAATTGATGTGTGTCCTTCCATGTGGTAACAACTTGAGAATGACTGAACACATTACTATGTAATTTGATGTTGGGGAGTTTTATGAAAAATTACTAAGCCATTTAAATTTTGGTTGAAATAGGCCAAAAAAATTGGAATTTTACATGAAGACCTACATACATTTCTTCACTTTGGTTGGGTGTCTATGTAATCATGGAGACAGGATCTAAAATTTGATCTTGGACCTTGTGAATGGCTAAAATTTCAAAATTTAAAGTGGGTTTATTAGCTAGAAACCACTAGAGAAAAAATATATATTGTGTTAATTTTTTGTTGAATTTTTAATTTGTTATACTAGTATGATCAGCATAGAGAGTAGTTTGAAGATTATATTTATAGTGGGCGCAGTGTCATTAATATATACTAAAACAAAGGAGAGAACCATATTGGTTTAGTCAGTCATTTATTAATGAAATGGAAGTAATGTTTTCTGATGTGTCTCATCTTTGTAGGAGAAGAAATTGAATAAGACTGAACGATTGAGATTCCGAGAAGAGGCAGAGATGCTAAAAGGCTTACAACATCCAAACATTGTCCGCTTCTATGACTATTGGGAGGTGACTTTGACAAAAAGGAAGTACATTGTTCTTGTTACTGAGCTCATGACATCTGGAACACTCAAAACGTATGTACAGATTTACGAGTCCTATTTTTTTAACCTGTCACTACAAGAACATTTGTATCAAAAACTGATATTTCACTCAGGTGTTCTAATTTAGATCCTAAATATATACTTTTAGTATAGTTAATTTGATTGTATTTAAGCAATAAAGAGTTCCGAGTAAACATATATAACCATGTTTCAATGCATGTAGCGCCGGTTTGACCTTATTAATGATTTGAAAAATAATAAATAGTAGTGTTGCTGTGGATGTTATTGACCCCAATTTTGATTGTTGGTGAAATGACTCTGTTTATGTTTGTAATTTTGTATTTTGCCCTGCTGAGAATGCTGAACACTCAAGGAAATGTGAAAATAACATTCTTAAATCTTTTCCAGTTACCTAAGGAGATTTAAGAAAATCAATCCTAAGGTTTTGAAGTCGTGGTGTCGACAAATCCTAAAGGGTTTAAGCTTCCTGCATTCAAGAACCCCACCAATTATACACCGTGATCTGAAATGTGACAATATCTTCATTACGGGAACAACAGGCAGTGTCAAGATTGGTGATCTTGGTCTTGCAACTCTTAAAAACAGGTCGTTTGCTAAATCTGTGATAGGTGAGTTATAAACTTCTTGCCCTTATCAGAGTCATTGCTGGGATTTTAATTAGTAATTTGTGGAATAGAATGTTGTAAGATTTTAAGGAATTAATAAATATGAAATTTAAGTTATCTCTGTTCCTGAACATTTTGGCTTATAGATACATAATTGGTGCCAAGATAAAACTCCATGCATTTATATACATGACATCAGATGGAGGGAAATGGTTAGCTTCACAGTCAACAACAAATTTTGTTCTCTGTATGGAGTATGTTATGTGGAGGTTTCAATTCTGAAAATTTAATGTAATGTGTATTTTCAGGATCTAAGCATTTCTGTTGTACTTGGAGGTCTTGATTACAGAAATGTTTACAAGGTAGTCTTATTGTGTAATGTAATGGGTATACAGTTAGAAATACTTTTGTTTCTTAGAAGTGCTTCTATATAGGATAGTTTCTTATTAATATCTTGATACAATTTTAAAAGTATATGATGTATTATTTTTAGGAACTCCAGAATTTATGGCTCCAGAGATGTATGAAGAACACTATGATGAGAGTGTGGACGTGTACGCATTTGGGATGTGCATGTTGGAGATGGCCACATCAGAGTATCCATACTCAGAATGCACAGGACCTGCCCAGATTTACAAAAAAGTTATCAGTGTAAGTTCTACATAAAAACTTAGCTTCCATATTTTTCACTGTTTTGTTCTCTCTGTAAGCAAGGGTGCCAGTGTTTGAGAACTTTAAATGACTGAATGTTTTACATCCAATTCAGTAATTGGAGGAAGTATTTCTTCAGCAAGCTATTTAAGCAGGAAGTTAGGAGAGACACCCTTGCAGCCAAAAGGCTTTGAAGAGACTATATTTGGACTGGATGTCATAAGTGGGTCTGTTCTGTATTCAGGAGAGCATGGTTTCAAAATTCAGTCTTCATACTTGGTATCGTAACTAAGATTTATTGTTCTTTTCCTCATTTCCACCAGAAAATGCCAGGATAGTATCTTAAATTAGCGTATGACTGCCTTCTTCTATATCCTTTTTAATTTATTAATCACTGTATCCCTTAACACCAAGGTAAATGTTTCAAAATATCTGAAATGGTAAATCAGAGTATAAAAAGTAGTGAATACAAAATTCTGCATGGGGTTGAACAGTGTGACAGGTTGCACCACTAGTGATAGTCTGAGTTTGCTGTTTCCCCAGCTTCCCTTTGTTTTGGCAAAAAATTGGTTTGGAGATGCTCAGGTTTTAATTTTTGAGGCACTATGTATTATGCATAGGGTGTATTTTAAAAATTGATCTTCCAGCACTACCAGTCTAGGAAGTATAACAAGTGATTAACAGCTGTTTGGCACTACTCTTTGTCTAAATTGACATAATTGATTGATGTCTGGTGGAAAAAGTGGTTAAATATAAAAATTACTCATATTGTGTGAGAATGCAGTAAGAAATGTGATTAGTAAGGCCAGATATTGGTGCTACTAGCATTCTCATGCACTACACTCTGTTCTGATAAACTGCCCATAAAAGTATTGACATGCAGATCTTCCACATTTTCTGTTGTCGGTAACCTCTCTGCTCCAACAGAACGTGACTTGATCCATGATATTTCTGAGTCTGTGGCATGCAGTAGCTAGAGGTTGGTAGCAGCATGTTTGCTGTTTATGATGGTTAATCATAGGAATAGTTGCAGAAAAAAATGGTCATATTTGTAGTTTTATTTTCTGAAAGGAGTCTTATAGAATGAAAATGACATTACTCTGCTAAGACCTTTTATGCACTATGAATGTTACCCATGGTTTTTAAGAGTATGTAATGTTTTAATATTTTTTCTTTTCAGGGAGTAAAACCAATGAGCTATGAGAAAGTAGAAAACCCAGAAATTAAAGATATTATTGAACACTGTATAAGGCCTAGGAAAGAAGACAGGTGAGGTCCATATGTTGGTTCTATGTTTGCTCTGAAAACTTAGGTGAGGTTGGAAAGGATAAAGCTGGCAATGTGAGCTAAAAGAGGGAGTAAAATTTTCATGTACATCAGCCTTATTTTTTTTGTGTTCACAGGCCTGGCGTAAAGGATTTGTTGGTTCATGAGTTCTTTGCTGAAGATCTGGGATTGAGGTTAGAGATTATATCACGAGAAGAGGCGATAGCTTCTGCTTCAGCAAAGGTGGAGTTCAGGCTGCGAGTATTAGACCCAAAGAAACGCAGCAACAAGCACAAAGAAAATGAAGCCATTCAGTTTGAGTTTGACATTCAGGCAGATAATGCAGAAGAAGTGGCTAGTGAAATGGCAAGTTATTGTAAAATTTAAGTATTCTGTAGTACTGCATGTTAAGTGTTGGTTGCAATTTATTTTCATGTTTATTTGTGCTTCAATTAGCAGTTTTGCCCATAGCTCAGACTGTATTGTGTCAACATATGTCATGGCTGAATTAAGTTCTGATTATGGCTGAGATATAAGTAATGTAATAAATGAACGTTTATTCCTATTTTTCATTCCATTTTGCCATTTCAATAAAATTAGTTTGAAAAATATTAATTTTGTGCTGTTGTGTTCCCCAATCTTTTTTTTTTTTTTTTTCGTCTTTATTTGGAAGATGATTATATTGAATGCAAGATTTACTGGACTAGGACTGCAGGTTGTTTTCCTGTCTTTTCCTACATTATAAAGGACACTATAAGATTATATATGATGATCAGGTAATATTCTTGATATAAGAGATTCAAGGTTTTCATGACAGTGAAAATGTAGAATTTGGTCTTTTGGGTTGTGACACTAGTCTTGTAGGTTACCAGTGTTTTGGAATACTGCATTACCTACATCTTCAGTGTGTAACCCATTAATTTTTTTGTTCTTCTAATTTAATATCATTATAAATAATTACAGGCAAAGTCTGGACTCATAATGGAAGATGATGCCAGAGCTGTAGCCAAAATGTTAAAAAATAGTATTTCAACTTTGACTAAAGAGAGGGAGGATCGGAAACATCTGGAACGCGAGGTAGATGTTGTAGTAGGTATGTTGATCCCACATGTAAGGACTAGATGTATGAACTTTTGGAACGAGTGACAGCTGTGGTCAGCAATAAAAACATACTTAAATTGTGTAACATTATTAATTAGTACTGTGTGGTTCCAAGTACTTGTACAGCAAATTCTGTACAATTAGTTTGAGTTTATGACAGAGCCGTATCTCTTATAATAGAAGAGTGCCTTCACTATGTTTCTTACATAACAACAGTGATATTTTTATTACAAAAGTCCCTTTTTTGTGTGTTTGGTCTGATAGTCAATTACCCATGACTGTTTCTGTATGATTTCTGAGCTAGGTATTTGACTGACAGGTATTCCCAACTCTGCTGTCTTAATACATTGATAACTGGATTTAAATATTGTGCTAAACTGCTGTAAACTTGTGCATCTGTGGGGACTGTCAGCAAGAGAATTGCCAAACTTTGGTGGACCTGAAATGGAGAGAGAGTATTTAACTAACATGGCAGCACAGTATGCAAATTTAAATTGGGTGATTAACCATTCTGATGAAACTACAGTTTTACTAGGCTCTATTTTGTGAAAAAGCAGTATGTCTGATTTCTGTACATTTTGTCATCTAACATACCAACCATATTGCGGGAATGCTGTGTGATTTTATGTTTGTTTAATTTCAGAGATATCTCCAGACTCCAGTTATATGTCTCAGAGCAAACCAGACAGGGCACTGGCAACAGGTCAAACTCTCTACGTGCAACAGCAACAAGTGCTGCCTCAAGTCCCACCACAGCAAGTGCTACCACAACAGGTTCTTGTAGAGTTCATCCTCTTTTGTCTTTTTTTCCTTTCCCCACTGTCAAAGAATTGGCCCAACATGTATTGCTTAGTTCAGAAATCTCATATCTTTGTAGTGATAAAATAGACAAAAATTAAGTGTGATACATTATTTTTGTGATAAATTCAAATTTTCTTGTTACGCTGACATCAGAAAATAACTTACTCTGTTAAATCAGACATGTCTTTTTATAGTTGTCATATAAACTTCCTTTGGAGTAGGTGACAAAGACCTGGTTTTTCTTCTTTGTTGTCTTTTTTTCCTTGGGATTATCTTGCAGAATTGTTGGATTGGATGCGAATAATTTTTCTGTTTACTTAAACACTTTGTCCAAATTGCATTGGTTTGATGCCTGGATTTTGCTGAATCATGCTGATGTAATAACAGGACATAAAAATGAAACAACTACAAAATAACAGGTTTTATACAACTGTCCATAATTGATTAGAGAAAAATTGAAAGAATGATATTTGTCTGAATCCTAAAGAAGCATTTTAAATATCCACCCATGTGAGGAACATCTGAAAGAACACCTAAATATTGTAAAGTCTGTCTTATAGTACCCACATCTAATGAGTCATTTCTGGTCTTTTGATTATGATGCCATGTAGTCTTGTAGGTGGTTGTCTACAAGAGCACTCATTATCACAACCCATAAGACCACAGTCATCGTGTCACTGCTGTGAGAATCGCAAATCTCAGAATCTAGTCAAATCTTGATAAGGATAATTAAGGTGATTCATATTTGCTCTGTCACTTGTAAAACGCATGTGATTATATTGACGGTTCGTAGAATATTTAATACCTGTGACTCGTTAATGAACTTTTGGTTCCATGACTGCATAGTTTCAGATGTTATATTAAGTTGATTGTGAGTGATGTGTGGGTAAAGATTTGAAAGGCAGCAGGTGTGAAGTGTTTGAAGATGTTATTCTGACATTCCTTTTAAAGGGCAGGAAAAGCATGAAAAGCATCAGTCATAAAGTGAATATTTTTAAAGTTTAGGAACATAAACTGTTTAAATTGTGATATCAAAGTATATATTCATCTTTTGCTTTGCAGCAACAGACTGGCATAGTTCATGGCAGTTATATAACTCCGTTCACTTCGTTATGCCAGCAACAAGCAATGCATGTAGTAGTTCAGCAGCCCACTGTACCAGCTGCTCAGCAGCAGGAGCAGACATCTTCCCAGCAGCAACAGACACAGAAGTTGTATATTGCAACTAACTATCAGCAATCTGGTGTCCCACCTGTGATTTTACAACAGCCGACTAACCAGCAGGTAATGATAATACTTCCTATGTTTTTAAGAAATTGTGAAAAAGTAGTCCTTCCAGCTTGGAGAAAACACAAAGTTCTGCAATTTTATGGTGGTTAAAATTCCTTATTAACCGATTGAATTTGTGATGTTATTTATACTGATGAATATTGATGCAAATGCTGTAATGAATTAAGAATATTAGAAATGACAATATCCAAGAAAATTTAGTTACTGCTTGCTTGATATCTGTCCTGTAGCAGTTGAGAATTGACCTTGTTTTGAAAATTTTGTTCATGTTGATTTACATGTGCAGGAGTACATAATTTGATGTCTTTATTTTATTTTTCCCACAGCTATAAAAATATCATTGGTGATTAATGTGCATAATTTATGAGAGATCTGTTATTGGAATTTGTGTTTAGATTAACATATTTTATGTACTGAATTATTGTTTCCACTGTCTGTTTATTACACATGAACCGTGAGAAAAGAATAGCATGCCCTTAAGGGTAGTAATTTAAAATATGTTACTGTAATGACATCCTGACACCTTGATTACTATTGTTCCAGGTTGGCAACATTGAGCTGTCGGTGTCAGCCCCAGCACCCCTCCTCCAACCTATGTATGATCCTTTGCATCACCCATCCTGCGTAGTTAGTTCCTCCAATGTCAATGCAGGCATTGGCAATATGGTACAAGTGAATGTGGTCCAGCAGCCACCACCAGTACAATCCATCCCAGCATCTTATTCCAGCTCCCAGTCTTTGGGAAATATGGCTGCTGTTGCTATGCACAACATTCCCAGTTTTCATCCAGCAGTGGGTAGCTATATCTCCCAACAGACTTTGCAGGTGCAAAATATCCCAGGTTTTGTGCCACAGGTTCTCAGTGTCAGCGACACGGGACACCCCACTACCCACTGTTTTAGACACTAATTTCATTGCAACACAGGTCTCTCAGTGTTCATCAGTTGCAAACATTTCACCAGCCTCAACGTTATCTGATAGTGTAGTGAAATCAGTGAATACTGTAAAGAAACAGTTAATGTACTCCCAGCAACCTGTTCCATCTTCAACCATTGCTGACCCTGTATACCATACCTCCAGCCAGAGCATTTCAAACTCAACATCACAACCTCAGAGTTCAGTTACATTCAGTCAGGCTTCCCAGCAGAATTACCAGCTGCCAAACCTTGCTCAGCAGCAATCTATGATGGAAAATTTCCAGCAGTCAAATCTCCTCACAGAAAATCTTTGTATTCTATCCCAGTCTCCTCATCAGACGAAATCACTGGGGGCCAGTAACACTGCCCAGTATCATCCTCAACCAGACATTCCACAACATGAATCACAGATGGCTGCAACTAGTGCCAGTACTGCACCGATCTTAGGATCAGGGGTGACTTCAAGTGACATATCAAACGTAAGTTTTCTACAGGATATGCCACAAAATTCAAATTGTAATCAAGCTTCATCTGATTGCAGTACAGCTTCCAAACCTAATGCTAATGCTAACACTAACCTCGTACAACCAATAACTTTAAAAATTCCATATGCTTCATTTCTGCAAAATACTAATGCACAGGTGCTTACATGTTGCCAGTTTTCAAAAGTAGATCCATTGCCTTTACAGCAGACTGCTCCAGTCATACTTCTCCAGCAACCTAGTCCTACAGCCTTTGTAGTCAATGGAGATGCTTCTTCTGTTCCTGAAACCTACACACAAAACACTTCATCTGTGCTGCAGTACCATTTACAGCAGCATGCAATGTCAGATTTTGTGCCAGCCAGTAGTGAGAGTTATGCTCTGTCCCCTGTCATGACTCCAGTTCCTACACCAAACCCACCTTCAACACCTATCCCAGGGGCTCCTAACACTCCATTCTTAAACCTTAATTTACAGATCCCAACGAAAGATGTGTATTGTGTGAGTAAAACCTCTCCAGTTTTACAAAATGCTGAACTGACTTGTAAATTTAATCAGGTGCAAAACTTTCAGGCAGAACATGGCCAGTTTCAGGGAGTTGTATATTCTGATAAAGTTGATCAGACATCAGATTATGAGACTCCACAGTCATGTGTAAATGTGACTGGATCACAGAATTACCAGTCAAATGCTACAAGTATCAGTCATATTAATGATCAGTTACTGAACATTCAAATTAATGAATTACCACTACATGACCAGCAATTTGATACACAGAAAAGGCTACAACAGAAACAGTATTCTGCTCGAGCTAAAACAAAGGATGTAAACAAGGTGAGTGAAATCCACCATTTGAAACAAGAAGCCATTCACAATGCAGGAGAATTCTTTGAAGAAGGCTTACATAGTGCAAATCAATGTATAAGCAGTAAACTAGACCCAAAAACCCATATAAACCATGAAATGAGCAGTGTGAAAACCTCAAATACAGTAAATGTTTGTACTCAACAAATTCACAATAAGGAGGAAACACAAAGAGCACTTGAATGTTTGAAAAAGGACCAAGAAGAAATTGGTACACAAACAACACCTTCATTGGACTGTGGGTCAACAGTGGTGGATTCACCAGCCAATAAGGAAACTGGTTCTGGTTCCTCAGTACTTTACCCATTATTGGGTTATACTGCAGAGCCTGTGCAGGCATCAGAAGCAGTACAAATATTGCAAAGTTTGCCATTACCAACTTCAGTTTCTGATGAGATGGCAGCCCAGGGTCACATGCAAAATAGAAGAAATTCTTCAGCAATGTCCAGTGTGCAAGGATCTCCAACAAGATCCACTACAAAGGTAGAAGATGGATTTTTCTTAAGTAGGTCATGTAATTAAAAAAACAATTGAGTTGCAATGGGAAGAAAAAGCAAGACTTCCTTTTCATTTGAAAGTTAGTTCATGCTTTTTTGTTATGTTAGATTAGTTTCTCTTCATTTTCTCTCTGTTGTAGGTTTTTGCTGTCATGTTAGCAAGGTAATTTTTATGCAAGAAAAATACATACCCATTGTTCGTCAACAAATAGTGCTATATTCCTGCATTTTAAAATATTTAAATTCACAGTTATTGGAAGTATTTATCTAAAATAATGTCACACATATTTTGTAAAAACTTGTTCAAATTTGTATGCAAGAGATCATTACACAAGGGATAGAGCATTGTGATATGACAAAGTAAAACATTGTTGAGAATGGGTGAGTGTTATGAAGCCCATGAAAAACTGACTGAAGATATTACCAGATATTTTGTTTATCATTGAAATTCTCAACTAGAAGTTTGAGCTATGGAAGTACTGAAGAGCAATATCTTAAAATATAAAATATATACAACTATAAACAGGTTAGTATTAGAATGTTTCTTAGAAAAATTGGGTTGGAGGGTATGAGTTGGATTTGTCTGTTCAGGATTGGGACCTGTGGCAGGCTCTTGTGTGCACAGTAATGAACCTTTAAGCTGGATTTGTGGTTCTTATGATGGTGAGCAAGAAGATGGCTGTCTTCCCGGTTGTAACACCATGTGGTGTGGTAGAAGTTATTAGCAATGCAGAGGTCCTTGCTGCCTCCCTAATCAGAGCTATGAACACCTCTGAAGTGTCACTAAACTTCCACCAGGCTACATGTTAGAACCCATAAGACAACCATCTTCATAATTACTGCAATGAGAACCTCAATCCTGCTAAGAATTGTTCACTGAGAAAGTAGAATTTGCTTGGAATATTTTGTATGCTTGACAGTGATAAGGCATTGTTTTGTGACAGTTCCTGTTTATTTGCTGTCTGTGAATATGTAGGTTTTTTCTGTTTTGTTTTTCTCTTGTTCACTGTGGCCGCTACAATGGAAATCTCTTTTTCTTCTTTTGGATTATGTTAACTTCTTTACTTCATGCATAGTGATCATTGCATTTGACAGACTTGAGTTTCAAAATTGCTGATAACTTAATTCAAGATTTGTGGTACATTCTCACATTTATCTCTTAGAATACTTTTATACATTATAACTCATACCTAATAAATTTTACTCTTGTTGCATTAGAAGATGACTGTCTTCTGGATTGTAGCACCATTTCAAAGGTCCTTGCTGCCTCATTGCCCTGATTATGGAGGCAGCAGTGACCTCTGAAATGATGGTAAACATCTACCAGACTACATGGCGCTATAACCTGGAAAACAGCCATCTTCATGCTCACCACTCTGAGACCCTCAAATCCTACTTGTTATAACATTTATTAGGAAATTAGTATTTTGAATGGAATGGTTGATACCTGTGATCAAAACTGAACATCATTCAACAGTACATAAAGTGTGGCTTAGATTGGAATAAGTACAATATTTGAAGTATGTTATCATCAAACATACACAGTTTTCTTGCAAAAATATTACATGCTCCTTTATGCATTTCTTTTGAGCTATCTCATTGCATATTATTGGTGGCAAACTGGAATGTTTTGTGTGCTTTCCTGTAATGGGCACATCTGACACTTAAATTTAGTTCTTACCATTTAGAATTTACAGTAATTTTAAAAGTAATTCCATCTTTGTATTCAATTTGTTCTTTTTATGTGGACAACAGTTGCTTCATAGTAGCTTCTTCAATAAATTTTGACCAAGATAAGAACAATTCACAGTCTGGTTAGGTTGTAGCTTTGTGGGTATTACAGCTACCCACAAGTGTGACTTAGTATTAATTAGACTTCAATGGATGAAGATGGTGATCTTCTGAGTTGTTGTGCTGTATAGTCTTCTGGGTGTATATCAACATCTACCTCCATCTCCTTGATTGAAGTGAGGATAGGCAAATTGGAAGCACCATTGCTATATTCAGTTCTGTCATCTGCAGAAGTAGGCTGTTACTGAATTAAACATAGGCCTTTGTATCTTGTCAAATGACACCAGTATCTTAGCTAACAAATCCAGGCATATGGATAGGAATATCAGATAAGTTATAGAGATTGAGCTCCATCCAAACAACTTGAATATAGTGGAAGGTTTCTTCAGAACAGGTCATGGAAACCTTATATTCACATCCCAAAAGTGGAAGAGGCTTCTAAGAACAATGCATATATTTTTCCTTGATCCAAAGTACTTTCTTGTGGTCCTGTTTGTCTTGACACATCTTTCCTGTCTGATTGCTCTGTAAAGGGGACTGTTCTATTTTTTCCAGTCTTGGCTCCATCTTTGCCCCCCTCTTTTATGGCTGTAATTGACTAATCATGTTCTGACCCCATATTTAACCAGGATTTCCCATCTTTTCTCAATTCAACCCAGAGAGGTAGAGGCAGTATATTTGTGTTATGTTGCTTTGTAACCAGAAGATTACATAGTAGAACAAGCCAAAAGACCATGCTCTCAACTCATCACTATGAAAATCTCAAATCCAGCAGACTTAAAATTATTCCTTCCCCATGCATATAGTTATACGTGGGAACTCGGTGTTTATTAACATGAAGTTATCAGTGAGTATCATAATAAATTGCTGTATAATCATTTAAAAGGATGATTGGGAAATAAAAATATTCTGTAAATTTCTGTTCATTTTATTGAAATTTCAGTATATAGAGTGAAACTAGAGTCTTGCATTAACCTTTGTTGGCCATGTGCCATGGCTTACCCAAGGTCTAGTTGTGTATCACAGAGCATAATGCTAGATGACCTTAAACCCCAGAGTTAAAGTGTGACCAGTAGTAAGTGGGTTTAAATTGTATTATTGTGCAATACAGGCTAAGCAGGTCAATGACCAGCTGGTAGGTAGAATGTGTGATTACAAGTATACTTCATAGCATCCTAAATGGTATCTTACCTGAGACCCTGTATGGCTAGCAGTTGACTGCTGGATTTTGGTTAACACTGAAAGTTACATTCCTTTGTATTGTTTAAAAAATGGTTTGAAGGAAATGTGAACATATATTAAATGTTTTTAAATAACTGTTGAACTGAAATTGTTGAATTGAATATTTAAAACACTTTTGGGGGTAATAAATGTAAGTGCCCTGCTCCATTATGCTCTTATATTGGTCAAATATTACATGCTGTTGTATAGATAAATTGTAAAGTCCTGGTTCTTCTGTGTTGGATTTTTAGTGGATTGAAATGCAGTTTTTTAAGCTTGGTGGTAGGATTATATTTTGGCCATCAAAGCATACTATGAAATTATATTTTGAATAGTATACTTAGTATATATTTTTCTGAGTGTATTAATAGAATAAAGAAAATGGCAGCATTTTCATACATGGAAATATGAGAAGTATGTTTTCAAACTCTCCATTCTGCAAGTTCAATTTCATAATTTTTTTCAAATTTGTAAACTGTTTAGTGTTTGGTCCTGTTACTACTTTTGTTTTCAGGGATGTGGAGATTCTGAATCATGGTCTATAATTTATATATAATGTAATGTCCATAAAATTTTGTTTATAAAATCCTCCAAGTTGGAAATCGGTTATACCTGTATTTTTAAATGAATAGACAAAGGAAAATATTGTAGAATATTTATCAGTTTAAATACACATCTTTGTGAGAATCCTTCATATCACCCCAAGTACCTTAGCCAAAGCAAGTTATATGCTGTGACATGTCCCACTTTATGGATATGTGACAAAATATATAATATTCCCATAAAGATTATTGCACTTGCAGGATGGAGAATGTCCTTGGCTTATACCTGTTGAATATACTGGGGAGTGAAGGCAGTTACTAGCCTGTGCCACCTTGCAGATTGCCAAGAACATTTGTCACTTGGGTTTAGGACAACACAAGTAATATTTTGAAAGTTAGTAGATTTTTATGGTTTTGGTTCTTTGGTAATGGAATCTTATGCATGGGATCTTGGTACATATATGTATGTGTCACTTTTGAATGTGCTAATGATTTTAAGTGATTCCTTATTGTTAACATTTTATTTCTGCCAAAATTGGCATTACAGCTCTTCTTATTTCTAAAAAAAACAACTCAAGAACATTAATAATAAATGTAATTTTTAAAAGATATTGCTGCAGTTTTAGTGTTTACCTATAACTGGGCAGTAAGTTCTTATGTGTTTTAATTGTATGAAGCACCACATTAAGAGGTAATATTATATGGATTTTGAGCTTTATTTTAGCAATAAAAGAGTAAAGCTACCCCATTACATGCCATGGAGGTGTTTTTTGGGGAGGAGGTGTAGTTTGTACTGATGCTTGACCTTAGCACTAGATGGGGTTGAGTTGTCGGCATCATACCGACCGTGCTTTACCCCTGTGAAAGGAACCCCAGTATCCACTAGATGGGGAGTAAGGTGGGCCGCAGAGCCTGTCTGGATGCAGAAGCTACAAGAAAAATCCTCTGCTGCTCCCAGGGATCAAACCCCATTCATCCATTTCATAGTCTGACACTATACTGACAGCTACACCATCTCGTTTTCTTTATGCAGTAATTCTTGTTAATGTGAATTTAAGGCAAACAGTTTGTGTTTACTGGTTATGTTATATTTGTGTGTTTTTATATTGAATCTCTATAACAAATATTTTGTAACATTTCCAGCTGAATGAAGGCGGAAGCCCTCGACAAGGATACCAAAATGGATTATTAATTAGTGACCTTCCTCATACCTCATCAGATCAAATGCCCTCACATTGTATCAGAACTACTTTATCAGAACTGTAAGTTTAAAGAATTTTCTGTGGTAATATTGATGAGAATATAACAGTTATGAAGATAATGTTTGTAACCGTATTTCATCAATTTTAAGACGCCATCAGTTGTAAGATGCACTTTTGATTTAGTAATAGTCAGGAAAAAATATATATATATTACAATAGGAACTGTCAAAGTTATAACATAAAACTTCTTTATATCTATAATTTTGGGATATTTTTTGTTGCTATTTTTCTGTTTACTGTCCCATGACTAGTGTTGTGGACATGCACATAATGCATATAGCAAAGAACATGTGAGAATATTATGTGTATTCCAGTACAGAATCCACTTTCCAAGCTTCTTTTCTTTCAGTATATCGTCATCTGACCTGGAGTCTTGTTCTGAGACACAGAGTGCTCCTGCTGTTCCTGCTGCAGAAGTTCCTATTGAGAAACGTTCTAAAAGAACAGGAACAAAACGACGTAAGACTGTAGGTGATCGTGGACCCAAATTGATTGTTCTGTCTTTGGGTAATGGTGGGGGTGTTGTGGAATGCCAGCTGGAGTCCAGCAAACACAGGACGGTGACATTCACCTTCCATATACAAGATGTGGTTCCACAGGATATTGCAACCAACTTGGTAAGTCACTTCTCACACTGTTGTTTCTTGTGTGAGTATTGAGGATTGAGTAAATGTACATTTTTTCTTTTTACAGTCTGTATTGGAATGTCCCATAGAGTTAAATGTTGATATAGTCAAGTTTATTTTATAACTAATTGTGTAATTTACAAAAATGTTTTCATTCCATTTTTTCTTCTTTATTTTTAAATATGGCTAATTCCAAGCCTACTAACAGGCCTCAAAATGGCCTTGCCTGTGGTTGTTGTTATGTCCTTATTGTTATTTATATTTCCACATCCTATTGTCATCTGAATAACTTATGCATCCATGGAATGTAATAAAGATGTATGTATGTATGTACTATCAGTGAATTGAGCTAAGTATGTATTGCATATATATTGCGTTTCATTTGCTATAACGTTTGGTTGTCTTTAATCTCTTGGCATTGTGACTTATTGTGTCATACCAATTTTATTATTTATGGTACAAATCATGCATTTTATTAAAATTTATCAAATTTAATTACTTCCTCAAACCACTGAATATCTTTGCTTTAATATACATGACACTGTGTTTTGCATGATTTTATATGCATTTTAATGAGCTTTAATGTCAACATATTTTCATTTTTATGATTTGTTTTCTTTGGATTTAAAATGACTGTAACTGGATTTTCTTGTATGACAGAAGCTTCTAAACGTTGCATCTAATGCAGAATAATCTATGGAAAATGGTGCAGTTTTATCATACTTTGATACTAGAATAGTATTTTATTTTTAAAGTGTAACCTCAGACCATGGTAGTTCTGTAATAATGTGGATTTATCTTTTTTTTTAGGTGGCTGAGAACCTTCTGCCAGAACACCAGTCTGATATATTTGTGGACTTGATAAAAGATATTGTACAGCAGTTAAAAGATAATCCTGATCGTTTGCCTGTGTTGCCTCACTGCCCATTAGATAGCCCTGTAACTAGTAGGAAGCCGCGAGACAGAGAACGTGATCCATTGGCTGAGTCACAGACAAGGGTAAGTTTTTCTTTCATATAACATAAATAATTTTAGTGCAAATAGTCTTGTTTCTGTAGAAGCTTTATTAAAATGGAGGAATGCATAAAGAAAAAATATTTGACACTCTTTATTGAAACATTTGTTGGGGAGAGATTGTCAGTATATTGTAACGTGGGTCACGTCACAATATTATTGATCTACTTGCCTCCTAGATTCTAGAAACAGTCTCATTGTAATGGTGATCTATTTCCAAAATATGAACATTAAAAAATCATCAGAAAATGCTGGTTTACCATTTTTGGCTTCCTTCCATTTTTATACTATATTTTGAAATTGAGAGTACTCTGCTGGTTATAGAGTTCATGTTTTAGCCACATGAAACTGACTTTTTATTTTTATTTTATAATGCATTCATTTACAGTAGTGGTTGAGAAATCACTTTTTTTCCATTTTCTTGTGTACGACGTGGTTGTACTGTAATAAAGAAAGACCACATTACATGGGAGAAGTTCTGCTCAATTTGTCACTATTAGTTTTATTTATTTGTCTGACATTGCTGCGTAAGTACCATTTTAAGCTGGATACATTGTTAAAGCCATGATTGTGGTAACATTAAGAACTTAGTTTACCAATAAATATTTTGTTTAATACCTATGTATAGTTGTTCCTAATAAGAAGTTTTCCAGGGGACAAAGTAATATAAACTTAAACAGGAAAATTTAAAAGGGTAGGTTTCATAATGTTTAAAAATTAGTTTTATCCTATGTAGAAGACTAGTGAAATAATAATGATTTGTTAATTGTATGATTACTATAATTTAGCATGTGAATTGTTTATTAAAAAGAACAAAACACAGCTATAAGTTTGTGTATGTATGTACTATAATATTTTGATGAAAATTATTTTGCCTTATGTCTTTTCGTGTGTATGCTGTATTACATCGCACTGAATAAGTAGCTATGAACACTTTCTAAATGCACAGGCTTTCAAATATACTCTGTATACTTCTGCTATCTTGGTTAAAATCAAGAGACTTGTCTGAAGTGTTCTTCTTTCTTAAAGAACATATCCAGCATTATTTGTTTTACTTTTCTTTCTAACAAAGTTCATGTATTAGCATTCATTTCCTAAGCATTTGTAGTGATTGACTGACTCATTAGGAACACCATTAAGAAACTGGAAATAGGTGTTCAGACACTATGCTCCTTTGTTAAACATTGCTTTTGGTTTGCATACTGCTACCTGATCTTCCTTATCATTTGCATCGTCAGTTTCTACATTTCTATCTTCAATAAAGAGGTCATCAGTTTCCTGAACTGCACACGGAAGAACATTGTCATCATCCTGTACATACTTTTCAGATGTGAATGTCATCTTCATGGTGATGTTCTGGTGTTTTATAGAATTCAACATTCTGGAAACAATTTAAGATAATTTTTTTGATTCATTAGCCATTCTCCTTTTTCAAACCTGTTTATTACTCCATGGACACCATATAAGGCATCTGTACCTTACTTTTGTGTCTGTCTACACGGCAAGGACTTAACAGTGCTTGAAGTGCCTTGGCTCCTCTGACTGTCCATTTGCCAGAAATGACATATTTTCAGATTTATCCATATTTGTACATACAAACACAGTAATTATGTCTTTACTTCTGTAGCTCCCATTACAGCGGCTACCTTTGAGAGCTTTTGTTTTGTCTAGGAGTAAGGTGAGAAATTACCTACACTCATCTACATTAAATATATCCTTTGGATCGCATGCACACTCAGAAGAGTTGCAAGCAATCATGCCATCCAGGGAGTGCTGAAGGGTAAAATATTTATTGCTAGGTGTGAAGAAGAATGAACTTTTTGTAGTTTGAAGAGTTGGATATAAATATCTGAACTGTGCAGCAAAGTTCATAATTGCACATATATGATGGATTTGCTGTTGTGAGAATATGGCAGAAAGCATTTCCGTTGTGTGTGTGTGTGTGTGTTAGTTTCTGATGTGTCTTACTTTGCTTTTCTCTTTTCTTTCTTTTCTCTCTCTAATTCCTCCAATCTTCCTCAACTTTTCCTTTCCAATCTCCTGTATTTATTTTTTCTCCTGATTTTGCTGTTTCTGAAATCATATTCACATCTCCTGTGTTATGTGCATTTTTGGTTTCCATATATGATATCATTATATCTTCATTAATTTCTGACCATAATTTTCTAATCTTGTTGTCAACCAAAATGTTCATTCTTTTTGTTTTCATTTTTAACCTTCTTATATCTTAAATACTTTGATTTCTTTCTACTGCTCGCTGTCATTTCAACCTTTGTATGTCCAACTATCTCTACCCCTTCCCACAACATATCTATAAACAACTCCCACCTCTCTCACCAAACCAAAATCCTCTTGATACGACCTACACCGCTGAGTTTCTTACTCCATTATCTCGTGACCTGACCTAACTGTAGGTACGTCATTCTTCACTAACTCGTCAGAGTTCTCATCGGGCTTCATATAAAGGTCACAGGCGACATCGTTCGGTAAGTTAATCAGTCATGAATTTGGAAAGCAATGATTAATTTTATTGCATTCAGTATTTGCTTGTTAAACTTATTTGTGTTTTGGGTCATGTTTCCTCCATATGAGTTTATTACATTCAGACTGATTACCTTTATGTGTCATTAATCTGTTGTCTGTTACTTTGTATGTTTGTGTATGTTGTAGATAAACAGAAATTCAACATAGTTGATGAACTGGAATCTGATGTTACTCATGAATTGTTATAACATTTTTATGGAAACAAAGACCTGGAAATTCAGTTATGTGTTAGAGTATGACTATCAAGAAACCCAGAATGACACTAGTAGTTGTATCAGATAAATGTGTGCTAATGAAATAAATTGTTTCGATAAATTGTTGAAGATATTCTGCATTATGTGAACTTACTGAATTTAATTACTACTAGTGGTTAATGCATCTGTTACCTAGGTATTTCCATTTAACTCTTATTATCTCATGTAATCTGTGTTTCAAAATAGCCATGGATCCATAAATGAATGTTCCTCTTTTCCTTCTCTTATTTCAAATTGCAAATGAGATCGAATGATTGTTATGTATGATGAATTGGAAAGAAATTACCTCCATCTTCAGGGTTGGAGTGAGTCAAAATGATGTGAGGTGTGGGGAAACTGAAGGAAGGTAACATGAATTGGCATATGATTAAGATGATCTTTTCAGGGCCTCTCCCCATTCTTACTGGCTACCCTCCTATATAGATGACATCACTTCAACCCTGAAGTTGGAGGCAAAATATTGGTAGCCGCATGCCTCAGTCTAGATTGGTGTTCTGCTACTTTTTCACTTGTGGCACATTTTCAACAGAAACATTGTGGCACACCACTAAATTTTGTCTCTTGAAAAGAGGTTGTGAAACTATACGTGGCCACAAAGAATGCAGGCATATGAAAACAAAACATTACACGTGTTGAATAAAATTATCAGTGATGAAGAACCTGTGTGTATTTGTGCACGTGTGTGTGTGTATGTGTATTATAAATTATAATTTTGAAAGAAAAGGTATTGGCTTTTGTCTGACTATAATGCAAGAATATACAATTTCTTACAAAGTGCACACCTGAAACCTTGTGGTGGCACACCAATGTACTGTGACACACCATTTGTAGAACACTGATCTAGATGACAACAGTTGGCCTCATCACCACTATTAGAACCTCAAATAAATTACATGATATTTTGATTAGTGCTACTAAGATAGCCCCAAGAAGCTGTCTGGAGTTAGAGTATGAAATATATATATATATACCAGACTAGCTTTGACACTATGTAGAACATGAAAAAATAATGAATGTGTTAATTTAAGTTAAGCGTTTCAGATGTGTGTATGTAAGTTGTGTTTTGCAGAAGGATGAAACAGCCACAGTAGCAAAGCTGATGGATCCCATAGTGAGAGAGAGAGCATCATTATCAGGGCCAAGCAGCCCCATGCATGTTGTACAGCAGCACCCTTTGGCAGCCATTTCAAGTACTACAGTTGGCCCTTTGCCGGTATGAATTTTTCATACATAAGGCAGTCAAATTATATGCGGTTCCCCACAATAGACAACTACAAAAAAAATCCAAAGATTTGATTTGTAATTAATTTAAAATTAAAATTTGAGTACATGTGTAAACAAGTGGCTTATTTTGTTATAATTTCTTAGTAGAAATATAGTTTAAAAGTTTTCTTCATTTATGTTAAATTTTTCTACCCATTTCTGTACTTGCTTCTATCTACATCAAATTCATAGTTTTATCTTATCTTTTCTGAGCTGTTATATCTTATATTGTGAGTATGATGTTGAATTATGCAAATATATTTTGTGTTGCAGCAGCGCCTAATATCTCGCTTTATGGTGAGCACTGTTGATGAAAGTGCATCTTCATCTAGTCTTGTTGGCTCCATGTCAACTCCAGTGTGCTCCTCAGCGATTGCAGATCCATCTGTCACCCTTCTTCGTTTACCATCTCTCGATCTGTCAAAACAAAGTGCGGACCAGGTTGAAGTGAAATGCTTATCTAATGACAGGACAGTTTTGGGAGAGACAGAAACCCATTCCATAATTTATAGTGATACAGAAGGAAATGTCAGCAATATAGGAAAGAAAGTTGCAGTTGGAAGGGAGAATCTAAGCAATGAAGATGTTAGGAAACAGTCATCTGCTTCTACAGATACCATTCCTACATTCTCAGTGGATGTTAATTATGACCTGAATTCTTCAGAATCTCAGTCTCAGCACACTGAAATGCCAGGCACACAATCCGAAATATCCATGAGTTCCTCTACAGATGTATATTCATCTAAACGTTCAAGCATAAATGACCCAGATGTTCAATTGGGGTTGCTTGAGATTGATACATTTATGCACACCATGCCTGAACCTTCCACACAGGACCATATCATGGCTTCAAATGGTCAACTTATTGAAGGAACTCCATCTCACTTATCACAAACTCAGGGACAGTTTGGCACAGTTCTGGTAATGGATGGAACACAACTAGAACAGGGTGTAAAGAAAATGACTTTAACTCAAGTAATACAAGACACGCAATTGTCCGACCTCTCTGGAAGTGAAGGCCCTAGCCGGAAAACAAGTTTTATATCTGAGAGATCAACAGAATTTGATGAAGCTATGAACACAGCTGAAGTCTATAAATATGCATCAGAAGTCATTCCATCATGCCATTCACCTGCAGAGCCTCAGCAGCAGCAGCAACAAACTAATTTGCAGACCACTTTTCCACTGGCTAGTCAATTATCCACATCACAAGCTATGCCTGGAGCCAGCCAGACACCAACTCAGCAGTACACCCCTGAGAATACCATCATGCCTGCAGTTGATCAGCAAGCATTGTCAATGCATCCTAGATTGTCACAGCAGAATTCTCTGGAGAAAGACAGGTAATGGTGGGGGTGGTTATAACAAGTGCAGCAGCAGCAACTCAGTGATTTAAATGTGTTTCAAAATTTTGATCATAGCATATCAATTAGTTGTCTTTCATGTTGATTTTTAGTATGTTTTCCCTCTACGTGTACATATTTGTACCATTCTTTCCAGATATAATTTTTAGGTTGTGTCTGCAACCAGAGGAGACTTTGAGAAAAACTAAAATTTTGGGTCAGATTTGAACTGACCTTGTAGTAGTGATACTGGTGGTGGTGGCTGTGGAATTGATAGCAGTAATATAATAAATAATTCTGTCTGTTGCAAGTGGATGGAGTATAAGTAGGATTTTAGATTTTCACAGCGTTGAGTCCAAGGATGGCTGTCTTCTGGTAGATGTTTATCAACATTTGAGAGGGTGATCATCTTGCTGATGATGGAAACAGCTAAGACCTCTGAAATGTTGGTAAAATTCTACCAGACTAAATGGTGCTACAACCTAGAAGACAACCATCTTCGGACAGAGTACAAGTTCTGATATATTACACTGCTTCTGGTAGTTCCTGGTGGGGGTGGGGGGGGGGGGGTGGTATTTTGCTGTTATCATTATCATACAAGGACTGGTGGAAACAATTATAATCATGACATATTGCGAATGAAGTAAAGTCACACCCTTTGCACCATATAAAGGATACAGTTGTCTGAGTATAAACAAACAGGAACAGTGACAAAATTTCACTTTTCATTTCTTGGAAATATTTTGTGTTGAAATACAAAATTAAGTTTAGCTTTTTGTGCTGCCACATTATAAGCTGTAACATTTAATAACAAAACTTGTGTTCTGTGGTATTTGTTGTGAGATAAAAACTAATGTTGATTTTTTAACATAAGAAATAGAATGGTGGAAAACAAGTCTTGAAGGATGTGCATATGTATTATTTCAGTGGCCCACAAACAATAGCAGATTTACAGCAGAAGCTGCTGCAGCTTACATCACAGCCATCATCAGAACGTGTATTGACTGCAACCCCCCCATCCCACCCTGCTACTCCTCAAGTTCAGCATACCTATGACAGCTACATGCAGACATTACAACAGAAACTAGCATCCATATCAATGCCTAGTGGCCACAGCCTGGTGAGTAAACTTGAAACTTATTATACTTAGTTTTTGTAACTTGGGAGATAAATATGTCCGTTCTCGGGGCTGTATAACAAAATGTTGCCTAGTGTTCCAAAGTTGGAATAATCTCTTCATTATAGAACATTAATTTCTGAGTATTTTGTAGTGTTAAGAATTGAGTGCATTTTGCCAGCTGTGGTTACTAAAAGAATGGCTAATGATATGGCATAAATTTATTCAAATATTCTCTGTTTTGAGATTATTTAAGTCTGCCAGACATGTTTGAAATACTTGGTTTTTCAAGTAACCCCAGGGTGAACAGACTCACTGAGAAATGTTGCCATAGCAGTAAATTATTCAGTGTTTGAACACAGTCCTTAAGGTGTTGAGTTGACAGACAAGTTGCAACCTAGCTGTGGACAACATGAGTTGATTATTAACTGAGTAGAGCAATGGGGCAAAGAAGCAGTGGTTAGACTTTGATACTGCAAGAAGAGCATACTTAATACCAGTGCAGAAACTAGACAGAAGATACAATGAACAGGACTTACGACATAACTGTAAAGAACTGCAAGCAAGAATATATTTATTTGTAAGCATTGTGAAATTAATAAATCTATAGTTTAGACAAAGAACCCAGCAAGTTGTTTAGTTGTAATTGTTACAGTGTTGCATAATTTTTTGTATTTGTACATAATTTTCAGAATGAAAAGCCCTTTTTTAAACAGAAACTTTATTTTGTTACCTTTTTCCTGAAAATCAGAAGTGAAGCTAACAGTTTACATATGTTTAATGCAGAGGTTAAGAATGGAGATACATTTCCTCTCATCCATTCATTGTAAATGCCTGTGAGGAAGGCATTCTTTTTTTAAAATTTCAAATAGCAACGTAAACGTTTTATTAAATGTAAGAAATTATTTTGGCATTCTTGTGTGCATTCAAGTTGTATTTTTTCATACTTGGTTCCTTCTTGGGTGATGTTTCAGTAGTGTCTGTTCAAGTGATATGAGTCGGGTAGCTCAGTTTGTATAGTGACTGGCTATGGGCTGGGGGTGGCAGAGGATGTTCCTCTAGCCTCTTTGTCCAGACCAGCTCTGGGGCCCACCCAGCATCCTGTCTGATGGTTACTGGGATCCTTTCCCAGGAATAAAGTGTGGCCAGGGTGTGCCACTTACCACTTACCCCCTTTTAGTGCCAAGGTTGAGAATGAGTATGAATGAGTATGTTGGCACTTAGAGGAGAGGATGTATAATCCTCTCCTCTAAGTGCCAACATTGGCATGTAACAGGATGGCTTTACTTTTACTCTTTAAGTGATACGTTTAAAATATTATTTTCAGAGAGTATGATGTTTCATTTTACTGCAGGGCCCATTGTCACCACAGAGCACGTTACATGCAGCTGTAGCTAGTAGTTCTGTGATTCCTACAGCTGTTGATATTATATCTCAGCCAATGATGCAGACAGGTGTAATGGGCATTGAGGGCTTAGCAGTTTTACCAACTGATCAGCCAGTCATTGTTCAGCCTTTGGCTGTATTAGCTCCAGTTCAACAGGTAGGATTCTTTATTATATTTGATACAAGGTAAAATAATTTGGCGAGTGTAATACTTTCTTTCTCTTTTTATCAAACTAGACCTCTCCAGTCCATATCACTTCATCTTTATTTCCTAATATACATTTTATGTTGTGTTGTCATAATTAATCAGTTAAATTGTGATTGAACTGTAGATATAGTTTTTATTACTGTATGTCATTTTATGATATGATACCATTAAACTTGTGTTGTTATTTAGCACATATTGGACTTTCAGATGTCAATAACGCCTCTTGTGGATAGCAGTAATAGTAGTAGTGGAGTCATGTCACCTAGTCAGATAGCATCAAAGGAAGATATTCAGCGTCAACTGAGGCCACGACCAGCGGCAATTGACCTGCACGATCTTGAACAGGTGATAATTCTTTAGCATATCTGACCCTCTTTTTACTTTTTTATTGTACATGTTGAATTTGAATATTGTGTTACTAATTTTGTTTCTTATTATATCTTTTGAACAGTATAAATATGTGATACATTTCTATTTCAGGAGTTGGCAAAGATACATACTAGCCACCGTCATGTTGCTTTAAGTCAGGCACCAAGCATTATACAGCTGGGCATTAGTCCTGCAGCGCAGGTAATATAGGGGTTTAAGGATGTTCAATCAAAGAAACATTGGGTTCTTCCAATTTAAAATGTATGGGTTACTACTGTTTCATACATAAATATGTGATAATGAATTTATTAAATATTGCAGTGAGATTGTGGTTTAGTTACATAAAATGAATTTCCTTTGCATGTGTTTTTGATTTATATTCAGTTTTTGCGTATCTGAAATGCATATATCTAGCACATAATGTTAAACATTAACATATCTGACTTGTATTGAGGAATTATCTAATTAAAAACTCAGGCAGGAACCAGGTATCCTGGATTTATCTCTGGCTTTAGGCAAAGGTTGAGAAAAACACTTTGAAAAGACTATAAGTTGTACACGAGAGGCTAAGTGAAAAATGTTGTTGCTTGCAAATATCTCACTATAGTATCCAAATTAAATTGACCAATCATATTTACTTTTATAGCTGCATACTTTATCAGGTATGCAGAAAATTTTGTGTGATATATTGTGGTCATAAAATGGTGTCTGGACCATAAACAGACATAAGATCAGCCCAAGGCAAACCTGGTTCACATTGTCCTCTAAAAATATTAAATTGGAGTCTTGCAATATTTAAATTAAAATTGTGGGTTCTGTGCAGGTAATACCACAGCCCATGGCTCAACTGCTGACTACTGTACCCTTGGCAGTACCAACTCCTGTTCAGCCAGCAAATACTCCGGTATTCCCTCCTACTGTACTGAATCCAAACATGCCACTAGTTACTGACATCAGTGTTAACACTACACCAGATGAAGCTGTCATAGTGGTGAATCACTCTGAGGCTTTGGAGACCCAAACCAGGGGTTTGCGTTATAACAAGGAAATTTCAGAGGATTCCCAAGAGCGTGTTGTTTCTGATACAGCAATGGTTGAGAGTGAAACCCAAACTGCAGATCTGTTTATGACAGAATGCCAAACTATGACATCAGATACAAATCTTGTACATAAAAACAAAGGCCCTGCAAGGAGAGAACCACAAGAGGAGAAGTCATTTGATGAAAATAAACAGCAGGAGCACAAGGCAAAGCATGAACAAAAGAAGACAGATGACAATTTAACTGTAAAAAGAATATCCAGATTTCAAGTGAGCATTGTACAAGAGGATATGTCTGTGGCAGGTGAGATTTATTATGCATCCTGGCTTCATTCATGTACGTAGTACCAGTGTTTTGTGATTTTCTTTACAATATATAATTTCCATATGTTTTGTGTTGTAAATTTTATTTATTTTGTTTAAGACCTCCGATCAGAACAATAAAAAGTCTGATGATAATATTGTCACTGTATTAGTGTTGAAAATCAAATAGAGTGTGCAAATGTCCAGAAGCTCAGAGGACATTTTGATTATTTATGATAAAATTTTCATTGTGGGCATGGAGGAGAAGCAGTGATAATAGACTCAGCATCAGAAATTTCAGGAAGGAGGGTTGGGTATAAGTTGATTCATTTTTCGTTTCTTCAGTTTCATCTCAAGCTTCTTGGAGTTCAGACACAAGTAATAAGCCAATAACCACAACAGCTGTAAAGCGAGGTAGATTTAGTGTGGTTACCCACACAGATGATATAACTCCTGTGATGCCACAAATTCCAACATCACAAGTATCTGAGGATCAGATTCCAACAACACTGTCAGCACTTGGTAATAGGTTTTCCACAATTCCACCACTACCTGATAACAGGACTCTTGCATCACCACCAGTATTTGATAATGGTGAGTGTAGTTCCAACCTGCATCGAGTTTCTGTCTTGTGAAATGCAGTCTGACTGTAGTCTCTGAATTTATTTGAAAATAACTGAAACATAGGTTATAATTTACATAAGTAGTATATATATAAATAAATATATATTGTTTATAAATTATATTTATATTATATAAATTCATACGAATTTTATAGGGATCCTGTATTTCATCCATTACATATGACTCATTTTTCATAGATAATTTTTCAGTACTTAAATGATTCTTTTGATATATAATGTTATGAATGGATTTATGTTAAATGCCTTTGAGTTACTCTCAGTTAGTGACGCTGCATCATGAACTATCATTTTTATAGTATTAACCATAATATTAAGTAGTTAGTGAATTTGATACCACAAATTACTTGCATCACAGCCGTATGTCATGTGTAGTGACTATGATGATGCATCTTGAAGGTTTATGTGTCAAGTAATTATGCCAAAGCATCAGTAACACAGACCGTATTCAGTACAATATTAGACTGAAAAGTAGCACACTGTAACTTTCAGTATATACTAGTTTACAATTGTGATATTGAGAGACGAAAGAAGTAGCACTATAGGTTACAGCTTAGATGGTTAGTTTACATTTTTAGTGTCTAACTGAGAACTACTGTATGCCTATGATGAAAGAATTTTTGTTTTGTATTAATGGGTTAATGATGGTGTTTACAGCACCAGATTCCCAGCTGTTAACAGAGAGTGACTACACTCTTCAAATACTTCACAAAGCAAAACCAATACCATTAGTTTCCTCGGGAACGGGACTTGTTACTTCGTCCAGTGGTTCTAGTTGCAAGTTTACTTCAGCAGGTGCCAAGAATGTTGTAAGTATCCTTTATCAGTATTGCTAAATATTTCTTGCTGATTGTTTTTATATTAATTTAGTATGGGCTTAATGCCATTATTAATTTTTTTATGTAATAACTAGCATAGTGTGACCAATAAAAGTTGACAGTAATGAGCCTTTTGTGTTGAACTGCAATACAGTTTATTGCAGCATTATTGCATTGAAAGTACAACATTTATAAACTGTCTTTATAAAGTAAATTTAATGATTTAATGAAAACATCTTAACAGTGACTGAAGCCAGATTCCTGCCAAATGTAAAAACACAAAACCAACCACCAGACTCCCCCAGCTGCAAATTTTGGTAGGCCCCACCATATTGCCTTATTTGAGTTTCTTGTGAGAGTTGTACACGAGTTGTACTGTCATAATTTAATTTCAATGTTTCCCTTATTGTGTGATTGGCGCATTTATAGACTCAAGTGAACAACAAAAGGAAGTCTGTCAGAGACAAGAAGCATTTCAGTGTGCTATCTTGCAACTCAGGATACTCATCCAGAAAAATAAAAATCATCAAAATCTCATTGTGTTCAATTAAAATTCCCAAACTCTCAGAATAAGGGTTATAGTAGAATTGCTTGGTGAAGATTTCTTTCTGATTACATCTTATTCACAGTTCCCAGGAGTTCTTCAGGTGAAAATTAAAACTGAAAGCAATGTTTAAAAGAGCTTGTATTTGTGAAATTAGGATATACTTTTCTGGGAAGCTTTTACATTGTTTTAAAGTACAAATATCAGGTTGCTGATGCATAAATTTATTTCTGCACTCTGTTTTGCTCCTTACAATCGTGAAATAAAGTCTGTTTGGTACTTTGTCACATAGTATTCCTTTTTTCTCTCGTTCCACCTATGTTATGCCATATTTGTTTTTATTAGGACTATCAAAAATTATATTTTAATTTAATTTACCATTAATCATTCATTGTCATGTACATTCTAATATAAATAGTAACAAATTTGTTTGATCTGTGTCATAGATACATTTCTTTCATTTTGGAAGTAAGTTATTAGTTGACAGTATCAAAATAGTTAACACAGAGCTGTTGAATGAATAGAGCTGATATTGCCAAGACAACTAATGTGTTTAAAATTTAATATTTTAATAATTGACAGTAGTGACTGCATACAATAATAGAATTATGTTTGTATGAAGCTAAATGTACATTACTTTTAAAAAGTTCATATTTTGTAATGTATTTATTGTTTAATCATGACAGTTATAAAGTTTACAACTTTTAAGATTTTCTGAATCATTAAAGTTTTGTCTCTGTGTGTTAGTTACTAGATGACAGTCTTCTTCTCCATACTTAATTTATATTTACATGCTTATTCTGTGAACCTCTCCCTAAGTAGTCTTACTGTGTCTCATTTGGGCAGGGTTTATTTCTTTGTAGGCATTATTGATGGTTTGCCGGTTTTAAGGGTGTATTTAATGAAATCTAATTTTAAAACACGTATTTACAGTTTTGCTATAATTTCTTTTAATTTTTTCTTCTAATACACATATTACTTAAATTCATCCTTCAGTGACACTTTCTTCAACTATCATTACTTCCTGTAACATTTAATTGGAAATGTGAGATTGTGGCCTTTAATATATTGTCACACTAAATGGAGTCCAATATTTTAAGTTTACCCACTGTTTGTATTTAAAACACTTTCAGTATCTCAGTTTAGAATAACAAGAAGTGTTCACTCAGAAATGTATTTACGATTGTGAAGTATCTTTGTCGTGTTCATAATTTTATTATCAAATAGGGTACTTTACTTGAAAATGACACAAATGCTTAGTTTTTATGCATTCTTTGCTTGAAGTGTGTGGGGAGAACACATTATGGCTGACCATTTGTCTCTCTGTCTGTCCAGTCATTTCTACTCAAGAACCAGTAAATGGATTGGGATGAAATTTGTTATGGAGGTTGTGCCATTTGGCAAGATCTTGGAATCATACTTTTTGAATATTCTACGAAATAGAAGTAGAAATAAAATGGTGGAATCTGGTATGGTATACACTTTTCTGGCTTGTTAACCATGTCCTTATCTTTAAACACATGTCATGGATTAGTTTCATAATACAAAATTGTTCCCCATCTTAGTCTTTTGAATCTCTAGCTGTATGATTAAGTGGTTTTTTACACTGCCAAGCTTTCTTGTGATGCTATGCTATTGATGTCATATTTGTTCTTATTGTTAAAGTTATTATTATTTACCATAATTAATTCAGTGTTTTTTTATTGTTGTAATAGTAGTAGTGGTTGTAGTAAAAGTAACAATTATATAACAGAGGAAGTAAAGAAATCTGCCTTTACTCCTTTTTAGGTACAATCCTTTAAAAAATTATTGATGACTTTGCTTATTGCATCTAAACAGAAGTTAAGTTCTAACACCTTGTGCTTCAACTAAAGTCACACATACTAATTCCCTACCTAAACATTATATAAATATATTTCACATTTGTTATCACTGTATGACAGCTTCATAATGAAAGTTGATATAAACTGACTGTCAGGATATATTTTAAGACATTGTATGCTGACAAGTAAAGAAAATGCTGAATCATTGCAAGTGATATACCAGATTAGATCTGCTGATAATATAGTATCATAAGTGTGTAGTTCTTGTAAGCTTTTATTAATTGCTGGAAAATATCGACAATTTGAACATACCTGTTTATTGAATTCATGACGTGTGGAAGTCGTATCACTGAAACAGATATAGTATGTTTGTGTATTAATTTTAAGTTAAATTTTTTTTATAAACATTCATCCTTTAATAGAGGCCATATATAAGTTATCAACTCATTTTCATTCATGTTAATTAAAGTGAACCTTGAGGCAGATGAAGTTCCCCTTCACAGTTATATTTGAGATTATTGTCAAAGTTGTAGAAAAAAGACTGCATTGGAACTAGTGTATGGATATGGATTACAATACTATGTGTAAGTGAAGCAGTTACTTTATATATTACACATTAGTTATGCCTATAGAACACAGCAAATAGCAAAGTCGCCAAGATATTTGAAATTTCTAATTTTATAATGAGAGTAACTGTGATTCATTTATTGTGCTCAGGAGAAGTGAGTGTTTAACAACTTTATTAGCTTTTTATTAGTGGATTTTCATAAATTTTTTGTCATATTTTACAGATCTCTCTTGTTTCTTTTGTATTTTCATTTTCTTAACCATCGTTTCTCGAAATTATTATTTATTGTAGTTTTTTTGTTTGTTTCTTTCCGGCCTCTTTTTGTACCTCAATTCTTGGGGCTGGGAAAAAATAGGTTGCTACAAATGCCACTGCAAAGCAACTTATAACAGTTCCAAAATCTGCTGTTGATATGAATACTGAATCAGTATCGTGTGGCCACATTGAACCACAGGCAGCATTTCGACTTCGTACACCACCTGTGTCACGGAAACGGCAGTTGCCATTGACACCTGCTGTGGACAGCCAATGGAAGCCACTTGTACCATGTTGTGGACTGGAAAGTGGAGTCAGTGTAAGTGATCCTGGTAACTTGATGTCTCAACCACCATATCATAATACCATCCAGAGTAACCAGTCTGAGAATGACAATGGAAACCAGGAAAGCAGAATTGATGTTCAACAGCAAATGCTTCATTCAGTGGCAGCTGTACCATTAACAACACAACCTACCAATATTAACATCCAAAGTACCACACAACACAATGTTACCCAAGTTGCGAGTATTTCTCATCAGCCCAGTACTTCTAACATCCCTGTTTACCAGAGTGAAATACATACACTTCCAGTGATGCACACAGTTCAAAATAATAATAACCATCGATTACAGTACCAGAATGTTTCTGGTTTCTGCTCAGTAGCAGCACTACCACTAAATGTTTCCATTAAATCAGATAACGAAGGGACAATTAGAACACGAGATATTCATTATCCAAACCTCGTAATAAATCAGAACCCAGTTGAATTGCCAAGATTCTCTTTGAATACAATTCATACACAAACAGGACATCACAACATTGAAAACTGTGAGAGGATCACAGATAAATACAATTCCTCTTGTAGTACGCAGTCACATAAACTATATCAGCAAGAATCAGTGGTTGGTTACAAACAAGGTAATGCAAATCTCATTGCAGGATTTCCTAATCAGATCAAAAAAAAAATTAATATTCCAATTCAAAAGTCAAGGCAACAGTCCATGGTGAGACAGAATAATCACCCTGCTCAGCAACAGTATTTTCCAACCCAGACAGTATCACCATCAAAATTGCCTTTGAAACGAGCTGGAAGTGTTAATATTGCTTCCGTGTCCCAGGGAGTGAATACTAGTCATCGTTACAGGAAGTACAGTAGTAATGTACCTTACTTTGATCGTGATAATTCACTGAGAAGTATTGAAGAAGGTAGAAGTGATTTTGGAAATCACTTAAAACCTGGTTCAAAATTTCATGACCACTTCAGTGAGTCTTACCTAGTTCAAAGTCTAGGCTCCAATAATCAGAAAATATCAGAGCCATGTGATGTTAAGAACTTAAAAGAGCTGTCAGAACATGGTGAATCAAATCCTATCTGCACTGAATTTTCAAAGACAAACCTTGTACATGCCAACAGTGTTGCAGACTTTAGACAGTTTCATCTTGCACCAACATACAGGAATTCTCAAGACAATAGAAGGTTTCGAACCATAAGTACAAGTAAAATTTCAACACTAGATGAAGGGAAAGGGACAACGGTGAAGCCTAAGAAAACTTATCAACCCATACAGAAGTGGTCCAGTTTTTCTAACCTTGAGAAAGTTGATAAATGTGGAATTGTTTCTGGGAACATCAGTGAAGCTTCAAAACAGTTTGCGAAAAGTAGCATTCATGAATTGAAACCACTACAGCAACGCAGGAAGCTACCTGTTCCTCCATATACATCTAAACCCTTTGATATAAAGTATCCAGATCCCTCAACTTCAGTTTTTGCCCAGAAATTATCTTCATCTCAGATATCAAATAAACATGCCTCAACAGGTGACTTGACTACAGACCATCCATTTCCTTCAGAAAATCCACAGTATCGCCGTTGTACCAGCATTGAAACATCAGCATTACAAAACAAGTTTCCATCACAGCATCTACCTGGTACCTCTCCAGACATCCATTACCATCATAACACTGGTTCTGTATTAAATGCATGGCACAGTACTACAGATATTGTAAAGGATGTGAATAATCCATTTAGAAAACTCATTAAACCATCACACCTGTCATTGAGCCAAGAATCCTGTAATGCAAAGCCCAATTATCCTCAGTCCCACAGTAATAAAAAAAATTATGAATGCTTTAGTAATGTCACTGATAATGACAATGATCCTCCTGTCAAGAAAACTACAAAACCATGCTACCTGTCACTGAGTCAAGAGCCAAGAGATCTGATCAGAGCAAAACTGAAACAAGCAAAGAGTATGAGCAACCTTCCGCTATTTAACAGAAACCAGCCAGTGCGTGTCAGTTCAAGTTCCTCCATGAACTCTAGTCCTAGTATGTCACGTACATCTCTTCACCCTAATGATGCTTTCTCGATCCACCAAAATAGAAATGGCTTAAGAACTCACCTGTCACATTCAGAGGATTTGCTTAGGGACTTGGAACCAGTGTATCATACAGTTCATGCTGGCATGAGACCACCAAAATATTTAATGGAATGGGAACATAAGCTGCATTATTCCATCAATAAGGAACTGGAAGATGTTGGCAACTCATCAGAAGCGAACTCAGATGATATGGAATATTTGGACAGCCGATCTTACTTTGAAGATGAGGAATCTCAAGATGATGATATGTTCTACTCTCATGTAATTCCATCAACATCACCCCAAGACCAGGAGAATATTAATTATAGATTTTACAGGGATACTGAGGATTATGTTGATGATGAGGGGAATTTGCGAACTAATCCTGTTCTTGGAAGGACAACAGAGCAGGCATTGAAAGCCGAATGTTTGTGTCGGTCTCCAACGGCAAGCACCAAGCCTCTACTCCAGTTTCATAGATCACAAGAAGAGTTACAGACACAGCATAAGAAATCTCTGGAATTAGGAACTTCTGCTGCAGGGCAAACTCAAAAAAGGTCAGAAGATGCAAGTCAGAAGTGTGAAGTTCTTTCTCAGTTGCCTTACAGTGGTGAAGATCAAGTAATACCATCTGGTGGCAGATTTGAGAACTGCAGCAATCCAAATTTTGATGGCAGAAGGAGAAATAAACTTCCAACACAATATGTTTCAAGCCACAGGGGTAGAGAAAGAGACTTGGGTCAACAGACTGTGATGGTAAGAACTTCATCAATTGGAAAAGTAATATCTGGAAATGGAAAGGGAGTGGTGTCCGGTTTTGGAGCATGCTGGGTTATGGGAGCTTGCGCTTTTTCTGTTTATGATGGCTAGGAAATAGCTTCATGCAGTTGCATCAACATATCATGTGTTCAGAAATGTGAGTTTCCTTGCATAATGATGATGAAAAATGTATCAGAATATATGTACTCTTTTTTTCTAGAATGAAAGTGGCATTGCTATTTGTTGGATAATTTAATTTTACTGTCCAGTGGAGATGGATTAATGAGTGGGCAGAGATTACGTAGAGAATGAATGTGTGTGTACATGTGTCCATGTGTATGTAACTAGGAGGAAGTGTTCTGTTTTGACTCCACTTTCTTTCATGTGCAATTGATACCACTGGTTAAACAGCCATCATTGCATTTTATTATCCCATAAACAGAAGGTATGATAAGTCCCCCCAGTGCCCTCTTTTTCTGTTTCAATTACATATGGCAACACTTGACAGGTAACAAAGCTTTACTTTAAAATTGCATTGTTTTTCCTTTTCATCCCATGTTCTTATACTTTGCATATCCTGTCCAGTTTGAAAAACCACATCATACTTGTTTATGCAGAACAAAGGAAAATGACAAAGCATAGAATAAAATGATGTGATTCTTGTTTGAGTTTAATATGCATGTTATTACTGTCAAAATATAAATCTTTGCGTTATGGATGGTGGCTTTATACAGTTCTAGCATGCAGCTTTAGATTATGTCATTTTGTATATCCCAGATCAATTGCTCTATCACATTGTGAAATCTGACAGTTTTCCTGTGCTGTTTCAGTATCCTTGCCTGCTGTAAATATGATCCACTGCTTCGTTTCACATTTCTCTATGTGGCTCTTGGTCTCTCATGCAGAATGCAAGCAATTTGAGAGGGGAATAATTAATTGTTTGCATAAGCTATGCTACAATAGTGAAATATGATTATAATTCAATAATTTTGCATTTTCCTCATTTAAATATTTTCATGCCATGTCATTTATTAATATTTATCATCTGCAGAAACTGTAAATGGGGTTTCCACCCACCTGAACATTGTGGTGCCTTTACTTCAGTCTAATGGAATGTAAATTGTTTTGTCAACTTCAACCATTATTTAGAAACACTGCTTGGTTACCATAATAGAGATGCTTGCAGAACATGTTCCAGCATTTTTTGTGTTATCAGGATATTTAGCAACAATTGCTTTGAATTGGCACAATGTCAGATTTATACATGGCAGTGGTAAAGTATCACACAAACTTTAGTAGTATCTATGTGATTATGGGTTTTTCCCTTCCATTATAAAATGTTTCATATATAAGTTGCTTTGTAAATATTGCTATATATTATAAAATTAGATGTAAGTTTGTAGCTGCAGAATTGTATATACTGGCTTAATGATGTGTAATTTTTTAGAATGGAATTTGGGAAGATAATAAGTTTTCATAATGCTAAGTAATGTACTAATTAATTAAGTGTTTTACAGCATTCAGATCCATGAACCATGTAACTCTGATTTTTGATATTTTATTTTACAAGGTGCCATGAAAACTTCTTTCACAAAATATTTGTCTTAATGGATACAAGTCCAGTCATTCTGGTAGCAGGAGATATACAGAGAAAACTATTTTTGGAAGTTTCTGTGTAAATATATCCTGATGAGTGGTGGAGTATGATTTTTTAAAAAGTGTTAACCAGATCCAAGCAGGAGGTGGGAGGGTGTTTGTGAAAATTTTGGTACTTTAGTATATACATCATACTTATCTTTCGTGATGCACAAATCACATGGCACACGTTTACAACAAAAGTTGCAAAATTAAAATTGTGGGAAATATGATGCAGCACTCTACATCAAACTCCAGCACACAAGCAATTGTTAATGTTCCAACACTGGCTAACATGAATGTCATGCAGTGTCCCTCCTCCCCTCAGACTTCTGCCATATCATGTCTTCTCTAATTGTGCCGACCAAACAGATGGTGAACATAACCCCAGCTAGCTGGCCAACAACACCTGGCTGGCTGCAGCTTTGTAACCATGCATTTTATCTTAAAAGTTCTGCTGTGTTTCGGTGTATGGAGTATCACTGAACCAGAAACATGAAGCTTAATTTTTAATTTTTTATGGTCTTAGCCATCCCAACACAATTATGTGAACGCTTCACCCCTGATCCTGATCATAATATTGCGTGATCACTGAAAGAACTTGTAGGCTTTGAGGTTCTCACAGCGGTGAGTACAAAGATTGCTGTCTTCTAACCATCATCTTCACGGGCATATTAAATTTATGTTTATTTCCCATTATCATGTTGCATTTATATAATGCTTTAGTCTATAAGTTGGAAATGGCAGTTAGATAGTTGCATAATCTCTGCTTCTGAATATGTTTCTTGAACATCAGGACATTTTTAAATACCCTCCTTTACATTTTGAAGTAAAGGTAAAAGTCCTTACAATATAAGCATACTGCAGTGACCCATACTTTGTGCACTTTATTATTTAAGATTTTTTTAATATACTCTGGAAAGTACAGTGTATAAATGATTGGAATTAAATTTGGAGTAAATTTTTGCACAAGTAGTCTAAAATATGGCTACCTCAGCTAACTTGATTTCATCTCATTGGTCTGGTATCTCCTGCTGTGAGAAATATTTTACATGTTGTGATTGTTATTGCATCAGGTTTTCTGTGTGTCACTTATATATTATTCATACAGAAGCTGTAGAAATTTCATACTGAATTTGCCCATTGTTTACCAGATATGTGTTTCATATTGTGGCCTCTGTGTGCTGGAATATTTGGTGATTATTATATGCATATAATCAGATTGCTGTATATGAGTTTTATGATGTTGGTTTTCAGAAAGTTTATTGTAATGATTTCTGCAACTATAAAGTCTCTGTCTTTCAACGCATTGTCCATGCATGACCACCTACCAATAATATGAGTACTAATGGTTTGTTTCCCCCCCCCCCCCCCCCCCAAACATTCAATACTTATAACTCAGACATTGGGCAGGGTCATTACGTGGTAAAGGCATTGGAATGTGTTCTGTTATTTAGAGTAAGTTATTTCCACTGTTACAGGATTCTGAGTCTGAAGAGGAATTTATTGCACAGTCATGGATGAATACTGATGGATTTAGACTACTTCTCAAAAGGTAAATTAATTTCACTGTGTTTTACATGTGTTGAATTAGGGCTAACATAATGCAAGCTGGTGGTCATTAATATGGGTTCTTACACAGTTATAATGTATATTGTCCATTATTTATGGGTATTTGGAATGTAAAACATTTGAGGAGTTGGCTTTTCACCAGTTTTCAGGCAAATGGTTATCATTATATTGACAAGCCACCCCAGCATTTATGATTAGTACTTTGGGAATTTTGGGTTTGATTCCAACCATTGTCACTAATCTGAAAAATAAAATAAAAATGATTTGAACTGTATAATGACAAGCACTCGCCTGAAGATAGGGGTAGATCCAATGTTTGAAATGTCATTCATATCAAATATAACTTAGACAATAATGTGTTATACATAATTGTAATGTAATGAATCTGGCATTGTCACAAACCTCAAGGGAGCTATTGGATTTTTCTAAGTCAGTCATTTTCTACTGCTGTTAACAGCATCTGGTTTTCATTTTATTTGATGTGTTTGACATTGATTAGGCCTCCCTGAATAAGGGACTGGCATAATGTAAAGTCTCTACCTATATAGGGTGACAGCAAAATATAGACAAAAATATTTGGTGCTTGATAAGAAGGTCTTAACTCAAACATAATTATACCAACTTAGGCCCTTCTTACTGAGCACCAAAGAACAGTCCATGCAGCCACTGTGATTGACCATTTGTAGATATGTTAATGTGATATTGGTTCTCAAGCCCTAACAGAAGCCTATTGATGATGATTCTCCAGTATAGTCAACCTGATGTTTTGTCATAATCAGTAACAAATTATAATTATTTTAGTCCATTCTGCAGTGAGTTACATGAAGATCAATTTTAATATATCCTCCAGTTACCTGAGATTCTCACAGCAGTAAAGCTGTCAACATTTGTAATGGTTTTTGCGTGAATTTTTAAAGTATTGCATCACTTGGACCTTGACACTGACTTACACCAATATAATGCATAATCATTTTGCCTATTATGAATAAAACCAATTTTGTTGGCATATTCAGGCAGCATCTAGAAAGGGAAGCATTGAAGCAAAAGCACCAAGATGAGATTGACGCATTCCACCATCAACAGTTGATGCAGCAGTTGAATATGAATACCAGCAAGTTTGAGACTCACCAACAATCATCATCATCATCATCATCATCTACAGTCTCAGCACCTGCAGTTACAGCCATGTACCCAGTTATGTATCAGTCCATGGCTCCAGCATATACAGGTAATTGAATACTATTCATCCTTAAAAAAATGCAAATATGCGTGTGATTATTAAACACAAAATATAATCTCCCACCATTGATCCCTTTCCTGAGCCACATGAATCCAATCCATACTCAGCCTATTTCCCTGAGTCCATTTTAATATTATCCTCCCATGTATGCCTACGTCTTCCAGGTGGTGTCTTCCTCTTCAGGCTTTTCAAGCAAGATTTTGATACATTATGCCACTGTAAGTGTTCAGTAATCAACACAAATGGAAACGTGCTATGTGGAGAAATAAACTGTGTAATTTACTTTCTGTGTCAGATACTCAGACATGTTTCCTTGCATCTAAATTAAAGCCAACACTCAGTGGTTAGAGAAAGAGCTTGTTTATATATATATATATA
>NW_019059887.1:498290-532510 GCF_000696155.1 Zootermopsis nevadensis
AACACATGATGCTTGACAGAGAATCTGACTCGCTAAACATAATAAATGGTAAGTAAGTGTGCAAGAGGAGAGCCTTATTGATAGAGTGAGAAGTGGTGTAATAAACACTGATTTCCGTATGTGTTAATAATGAAGCAGAAGCATTTTACACTATTGCAGTGTTTAGCTTTTATTATCATAGTCTTCAGCAATATAAAATTTTCCTTGTCAATTATTTTGGCTTATCAGTTACTTATGAAATTGCATTAGGAACACAAAAGGAGATGTGGAATGAATTTAAACTTATAATAATAGTTGAGTTCATTTATTCTTGTGCATGACAGCAGCCAGACAAGGCCAGTTACAGCCAAGCACACAAAAACAGCAGTAATAATAATTATTATAGTTCAAGGTTTAGAAATTAAGAGACTTATCATAGGTTACTGTGAAATGAATCTGGTTACTTTCGGTATTTGGAACTGAATCAGTTTGTAGTGCAGTAATACTCCAGGCTTGTGATCAAGGGATATGTGATTCATATTACAGTTGGCAATTTTGGTTGTAAAAGTTTCTAGCGTTCTCATCCTCTGCAGGGATATATTAAGTTGGCATCTCGGTGTCAACCACCTCTTTTCAAATCTCTCCTTACTTACCATTCATGATATTCATCATGCAGTTGAAACATCATAAATAATATAAGTATCAGCCAGTTGTTGATGGTAAAGTCATGTTGTGTTAGGTGTTCCCTTCACTGCACTACATTTGAGACAAATATGAATAAGAAGTCAATAGGTTTAAAGGATGTAATAAAATAAATTAAATTAACCTAGTGGAAACAAACCAGGAGGAAGCCCTTTTGTAGGATCAAAAGCCACCGTTATAACTTGTTCAGTGTTGGTAAGTAGGAAGTTTGATAAAAGGCCTTGATGGAAACAATAGCATGGGGAATTTAAATTTCATGTGAACTGAAATATTCTGTTAGGCTTGCTGTTTTTTCAATCTGTGGTCTAGAATTGTGAACATGGTAGGAATGAGAATTAGTTCCATAAGTAAGCAAAATTGACCTAAAGAGTAGCAGACTTCAATGATATTTTAAAGGACTAATTCAAAACAAATGTGGGCAGGCCAATATTTGCTCCTGATAGAGGTAAATTTGTCTACTGACTTTCATGAGCAAACATTTTGTTCCAAAAGTCATATCACTTGAAGATGATTGTCTTGTGGGTTGTTGTGCCTTGTAGTCTGGTAGAAGTAGGTAAACTTCTACCACACTACATGGTGCAGCAACCCAGAAGACATCCATCTTCGGACTCACCGCTCTGAAAACCTCAAATCCTACTTGTCATATCACTTGTTTTCCAAACCACAACACAACTGTATGTTAACATATCCCATCATAGTGATTAGTGAGGCTGATAGTCTTAGTGTCTGAAAGTAACTGCAGAGTATGCAGATTTTTTCACTTTAATATTATTTTGTTTGTGTTTCAGCTGTTTCACAATGACAGTGTCGGAACAGAGGATTTTGAAGTCTTTCAGACTTTTATCAACAGATGCCAAAGGTAACTTTCTTTCTGCTTTATGTTTGATCTTTTCATATTTCTTACTGGTCATGTTTCTGAGAATTTTGTTCATACTGCTTACAGTTCACAGGAGTGAGCCCAGTTACATATTTAATGTGTTCATAGTCTTGCTGTTTCTTATATTATTCATTTATGCTCAGCTTCATATGAAACTAATGATACAGTGGTTAAAATGCAAATGGTTTTCAAATTAATCAATATACGCAACGCAAGATGTACAACAGTTTTTAAAATATATTAAAATTGATAGACCTGATGATGATGTAATACTCATTGAAACATGTCGTCGATAACAAAAAATGTAACAAGATGCAGTATCTACTGAGAATGTTATAATTTTAAGTAATTTTAAACAACATTATTTTAAGTTTGTGTATAGACGGAAAATAAAATATTGTATCAATAAAACACAAACATGACGCAATTAAGATATAAAAAAAAATGATAGTATGTATGAATTGATTTCATGTCATGTTATATCACATGAATTCAGTACATTTTGTCTGTCCATTCAGAGCTGTACTTAAGATCAGCTGTTCCAGTTGTGGATAGTCCTGTTTCACCATTGGAATTTTACCGGGATTGGGTTGCGCCTAACCTTCCTGTCCTGATCAAAGGTGCAGTGAATACTTGGCCAGCCATCAGAAAATGGAATGTGCAGTTTTTTAGGTGAATTGTAGATATCTCCTTTATAATGATTTGAACAGTAACTTATTAGTTGAGTTAGTATACTACAGTAAGTCTGCAGTAAAATAACTGAATTAATTATAAATATTTAGAACTTGTTAACAGTGGACAGAAATTTTGTTCATAGAGAAAAAATTACCACTTGCTCAGAAATAATAAGCATACATTTAAGAAGTTGCTATGAATACTTTTCATTATTTTTTGGGCACCCAAAAACCTTTCTGAGGGTGTCAAGGTGCCTGTAGGCATATGATTTTGATCTATATTGTAAGGTGACACCTAACCAGTGTTATCGTTGTCACCTTTAGTTTCATGGACAGGGTTTTTGTGCCAGTATTTTCACCAGCAACAGTGTAAAATTATTCATTCATTGATGTCTTCTCGGGTAGTCAGCCATGTCAGGTGGTTGCAGAAAACCAACCTTTCAAGAACCATCTTGGTCTTCATCATCAGGGATCTACCATGCCTGAGCCAACAGACATTGTTTGAAAATGAAATTTAGGGTGCTATTTTAATAAGAGTAGCAACAGGCAATGCATCAGTCAACCTCTTTTACTACCGATTTGTTCTTATTTATAAGTAATGTGCTTCTCAGTTTAACCCTTTAAAGCCTATTGGTAACTATATGAGCCACCTACTTTCAGTCAGTAAATCCTCACTTTCCTTATTTAATTTCCATGTGTCCTGTGGTATTGGTTCATTGCTTTTCACATTTCTGAAAGAAACTGCAAATTTTAATGCCTCTTGTTAAGGATATAACTCGATAATTAACGGTAGCTTTTCTCATGTCAGTAGCTTGACTGAAATATGTTTTTTGTAACAGGGATTTCCTGGGTAAAAAACTAGTGACTGTTGCTGTAACACCAAATGGTTATGCTGATGCCATTGTCACAGGCAGTGGAGAACCATCTTCAGAATACTTTGTGACTCCAGATGAAAGGGTTATGCTTATGTCAGAGTTTTTGGATGCTCTTGAAAATAATGATCAGTATCCTGGGGTGTTTTATATCCAACGTCAGAATTCAAACCTGACAAAAGATTTCCCAGAATTGGTTACTGATGTAGGAAGAGACGTTCCATGGGCCACGGAGGCCTTCGGCTGTGAGCCTGAAGCTGCTAACATATGGATGGGTGACAAACGGGCTGTCACCTCAAGTAAGTAAATTGGATACAACCGCATTATTCTTTAATTCTGGAGGTTTGTGACAGTGGTGCATTGTTGAAGCAGACTACTTTCTTTACATTATCCATCATCCCAAATTTAATAAAACACGACATTTCGGAGATAAGAATCTTATCTCCGTCTTCAGCCCAATCAGTAGCTCTAGTCCCTATCTCCAATCTCCGAAACATTGTGTTTGTTAAATGTGGGACAATGGATAATGTCCAGAAAGTAGTTTGCTTCAACAGTATTCTTTATTGAGTAATGTAATAAATTTACAGCAGTAATATTGAATGTGAACTGGGGATAGCTGTCAGTGTAGAGACTGGCTACAGACTGGACGACCGGGGTTCGATCCCCAACAGAGGATTTTTCCTGTAGCCTCTGCATCCAGACTGGCTCTGGGGCCCATACTGGGGTTCTTTCCTGGGGGTAAGGCGTGGTCAGTGTGTGACACTAACCACTCACCCCCCTCTAGTGCCGAGGTTAAGAACAAGTAGAAGCTATACTGCCTCTTCCCCCAAGTACCTACATGGCATATAGTGGGTCAGCTTTAATTTACTAACTTTACAGAATGTGAAATGCTTTGTATTTGGGAGGTTCTACATTCCAGTGTTGACCCCTAAGAGCAGCTATCCTGAATGATTTTTTCCCCCCATTATTTTACTGTCCCTTCAGGCAAGTGCCAGGATAGAACAGATTAGGCCGTAACTACATCTGTACATATCCTTCCAAATTCATTATCATCCTATCATCTGGCACTTTATAGTCTGAGTTACTGATGGTATTGTTAAACAAACATAAATAGAGACAATACATGTGGTATTTGTCAGTTAGAATCTGGACTGAGAAATTAACTTTGCTGATTGAGATTTTATATGAAATGAAAGTAGGTTGTCAAGTTTGCTCTTTCTACTTCGCCGAGCTGTTCATTACTATTATAAGATATTGTTGCAACAAATTCTGTTCAAGACCTCATACAGAGTTCTGAGATTTTGTGCCTGAAGTATGTTCCACATGATTTTCCAGTATATTAATATTCCATTTTAAATTTTATACAGTATTTCAGCTTATTTATTCACTTCATTTCAGTGCATAAAGACCCATTTGAAAACATTTACTGTGTAGTCTCTGGCTACAAGGACTTCATTCTTCATCCTCCAACTGATCGGCCATGGATTCCCTACAAGAAGTTTCCTCTTGCAAGATACAAGGAGATATCCCCTGGAATTTTTGACATAATACCCTGTGGTAATGTCCAACGTAATAATAACAATTCTGATTCAGAAAAAGAGAATCCACAGCACTCTTACTGTAATGATTGTCCAGGTGCTGCAACAGCAAGCTCTGAAGTATGCAGTAAGGAAAAGGCTTTACATAACAGTTTTGAACTAATTCATAACAATTTAGGTGAAGAATCTGATTTGTCTGATGGATTTGTAAATTATCTCAGCAAATTAGAAATAGATGATTGTGTGAAAGCTGAGTCTAAGGTTCTCTATAAAATGTATGTTAATGAACACAAAGTTAAAACTACATCGCATGGAGGCCCATGCCAAGTGTGCAATAAAGAAAATTACAAGCAAACACTAACTTTGTCTGATGATGAAGATGGATGTCAGGATGCATCACAGACATCATCACACAGTTTAAGTGCCAGCATTGTCCCATGGATCTGTATTGATCCATTATCGCCTGATTTTGCCTCATATCCGCAATACAGAAATGCAACTCCTATCCGAGTCAGAGTCGAAGCAGGAGATGTGTTGTATTTACCATCTCTGTGGTTTCATCATGTTCAGCAATCACATGCTTGTATTGCAATAAATTACTGGTATGACATGCAGTATGATCTTAAATATGCTTATTTTCAGTTTCTGGAATCACTTGTAATGAAATCATAGTTGTGTTTATTGCCATTACTTTAAATTGGATTTTTAGCCTTTTTCTACTTCATTTAATGCTCATAATTAAAATGTTTTTGAAGAAACCTGCATAAAAAATCCATGTCTGTGTCGGGCTTTTCCATGTTGATTTTCTAATAACAATCCTTAATGATTGAGGCAACTTGTTCAATCTCATTTGAAAGGAATATGACTGGGAAGTTTAATATAAGTGAAGAAGAAATTGATTATGAAATGGAAGATTGTAAGTCACATATATTTTATTTGTCTGGAGTTGTGAAATAGTTCATTGTCAGAGAACTATATGAAGCCCATTTCATGCTGTTTACATGCTTTGGTCTACACAAAGTACCATAACATAGTGTACAGAATCATGAGAGCAAATAACACTAATAGTGTACATTACAAATTTGGTACTGTTTCACAAATCAGGTTAATTAATTGGTTTCAAGTTTGTAAATAAAGTGAGATGTATATTTAAAATAATATGCGAAAACTTGTTTGGTGTTGTCTCTTGTTTGTGCACCTAAATGTGAGCAACCTTACCAGAATGCATGAGAAGGGAACATACGTAATTACCATTTTGTAGATATTTGATTGTCTTGTTCTTGACACCAAAAAATGTAGCCTGCTTATTAAAGTTCCTCTTCAACATTGGTGTATGGAAGTTTTACTGAATAAAGAATTATGCAGTTGAGATGATTTAAATCTGCGGTTGTATTAGTATTGTTAAAGGACACTGCATATTAAAGTCTTGCAGACTCCTTACATTTTTAAAACCATCATACTTCTATTCCAATTTGTGTAAAATATGTGTGTGGTGAGGGAAGCAGAAAGTTTTTGGAAAAATATTTATGCTGTGGTAGTCACATGGTTACTTTGAAACTGACTACAGAAATTTTTTTGTAGGAAAGAATTTGATAGAATGAGCTAGGGAATCAGTCAAAGAACACTATGCAGAAGGATACAAATATGTTTATGAAGGTGCCTCTTCTGGAATGTAGCTCTATGTAATTTGTTGGATGCTGACAGTCATTTTAGATGACTCATCACTCTGATGATGGAAGCTGTAAGCTTCTCTTTAATGTTGGTGTATACCAGACTTCATGGTGTAGCATCCGAGAAGGCTGCCATCTTAATACTCAGTGTGAGAACCTCATATCTGACCATCTCACTTTATGTCAATTAAACTAACAGTTGATAGACTGTGTATACTCTATAATGTGAATGTCTTAGTAATGAAAATCCTTTCTTGTATTAGTATTTTTTCTAAAGTAATGTTTTTTTTTGTTGAGATGCCACAAATAGTTTTTACAGAAAAGGTGCCTTTCAGATACCTCGGAAAAAATTAAGTCATACCAGAAAGGTCACTGTATGATATATCTCATGATTTGACCAAAATAACTCCATGGAACAGTGCTTGACAAGCTAATAATTTCCCCATCTAGTCAAATTCCTTGTATTTTATGAAAGAAAGCCTACTTCTGGATTCTATCCTGAATCAGATAAATCCAGTTGCTTGGATAATTTCAAATAATGTGGAGGATGACCCCTTACTGCTTGGTCACTGCTGAGCATCTTTATTTCAGGATATAAGGAACAATACTGTAAAGTATAAGCAAATTAATACAATTTACATAATAAAACAATTTAATAATGCAGATATAAAGTCTCACAACACTTACATGATTAAATATTAGGCACAATAATTACAATTATTTTGTTCATACTTATTGACTGCTTAAAAGATAAATGTAATTTCTGTTGCGGTGAATGAAGATGTAAGAAAAGTGTCAGATCAAATGGACTAAACTGAGAAAGCAGCTGGAAAATCGTGCATCTGGAAGAAAAGAACAACCTTAATGTATCCATGTCTCTTCTAGGTGCATTATTTTGAATCATTTAAGGTAAGTTAAAACTATGGGAATTCCTCCTCCTTTTATCGTTGGAACTGGGTAATGTGTCTGGCAACTAAGGGAGTTGAAATAAAAAACAGTACCCAGCTAACAGCCACACATGTATAAAAATGCAAAGTTTTAAAGAGTAATTTGTCAGATTTCAATTTGAATTTTTTCTTGTTACAATTCAACTTGGGATTTAGGTGAATCATTTGCCACCCTTCCCTACAGCCTGATGCTCTTTGACCAGACATTTCCCTTGCACTATTTTCTATTTAAATTGTACAAAAGTTTCAAAATATAAGTTAATACATTATATATGGAAAGCTACATGGAATTAAATGACATGAGTTTAATAAGTTCTTCTGACTTGACTAATTGGAGGAAACATTTAAAGTATGAAAATGCATCATCCCTTACTGTTTTTGTAAGAATAATATAGTGCATAATTTAAAAATAATATTACTAAACTAAAATGAAAGTTATTCATGTCCTCCAGGACTGATAATTACAGAGGCATGGACCCTACATCATGTTTCAATTGCCACTACCTCTACCCAATATCTAATAAACACAATCATAGAAACTTTAAAAATCCTATTATATGTATTTTTTACAAATGATTACTGTGAGAAAGGATGAAGTCAGATCTGCAAATGAACAAGGAAACTATGTGGCATTTTGATATTTCAATGGAATTCATGCAACACTGAAATCTTCACACACATCTTAACAAATTAAATGCCCACCTTTCCAAATTAAAATACGTATATCTGTGATGCAATTTTGCACGATGCTATAACGCATCTAGTCCTCCACCTCTTCTTCTGGCATAACAACCCAAACAGGCACATATGCCAACAATCCCAATAGCCATTCCAATAATAAGTGCTAATGCATCACCAAAATCAAAGCCATGTGAAGCGTATGCTATATGACAGAAAGTGAGAAATACAAATATGATATATTCCCACATAATTGTCACATTTATAAATTATATTGTAAACAATACGCGAGAATTAGACTTCATTGGTGAATCACTTTGCAACACACGCAACTGATTTATCACGCCGAACATAATCATATGATAGCAGTGTTGTCATGTCTCCAAAATGGCGCGATTATAAACAATGGCAAAATTATACAACAATTTTTAAGAGAAATGATGATCACTATTATTTCAATGGTTGCTAATTTGTAGACTAACAAATTTCACATAAATATCTGCAAATTATTATACACAACTGATAACACCAGATTTATCTGTTCTCTGGCGGAGAAACTCTGAACGAATTTAAGTTTATGCGTGAATATGGGTATAAATGTATTTTATTTAATTATTTTCGAGAATACTGGATGATTGCCTATTACTTTAAAAGTCGTACCATAATTGACACGATGTTTCATCATTTTAAGTGAAATTATTATATTGCTGACAAGTGAATCGTGCAAATGGCAGTGAAGTGTCATTTTCATTTTAGGTGGTTTGGTTAGGAAGATGGCTTCCTCTGGTTCAGAGTCTGGAGATGGTTCTTGCGATTTATCGAAGTCTCCCATATTTACAAATATTGCACTCAGCAATATTCGTAGCCAAGAAACTAAAGGCGTGCCACTTCAAACTCCATGGACATTTTGGTTGGACAAGTATGGACTTTTTATTATACAAAATAAGTTGTATTTTTTCTGTTACCTGTTATCGTCTAGCCTTAACATTTTCGTATCACCCTGTGACGTTACGAAGGTCAAGTTCGGAAATCTCCCCCAATTTCCGTATTACCAACCTTCACATTCAACAGATGGCTAATTGGTATGAATGTTAGAAGAATAATTTGTGTCAGCAAATTATTTATGATAAATTATGTATTCGATTGCAGTGGAAAGTGATAAAGGACAGTTTATTGAGGTAACAGATTATTTGTTTGTTGCTAATTATTTTAATTATATTTTGACAACAAGGATTTTATAAATTTTTAATTAGTAACAAGCCAATATTTGTTATGAACAACATATACAGGAAACAATAAGAACAAAATTCCATTGCCTAGTAAATTATTAATAAAAATAGCGTACTGCAGAGTTGGTGGGGAAGGAGTTGTTAGGATGTCACTTGTGGAAGATTAGGGGTAGAGACAGAACATTTCTAAAATTGTTGTTAAAAATGTATATATAATTATTTGTTCTTTTGGTATCTTGAGTTCAAATTGTTGAAAAAATAACAATCATTATAGGAATACTCAGAGTTATTTCATTGTCCAGAAGTAGGAATACATAATTTTGTCCAAATGATCATAATTCATCCCATCACACTATACTGTTGCAGTAGGACTGTGAAGTGATTGAGCAAATTAACATACTGTAAATGCGGCAGCACCAGCAGCTGGCTTTGGCTCTCAGAGGGCTGTTACGCCATGGATTATTATTATAAATTCTTAAAGTAAAATATTTGCAATGTTTCAGGTCAATTCCAGGATCCACAGCAGCTGAGTACCAGGCAACGCTAAAGAAAATCTATACTGTGAGCACAGTACAGGGTTTCTGGGGTGTGTACAACAATATTCCAAGTGTGGGTGATTTGCAAGTGCGATACAGTTACCACTTGATGAGAGATGAGCACAAACCTTTGTGGGAGGAGTCCTATAACCAGCGAGGAGGCACCTGGCGCCTGAAGTGTTTCAAAAATGATACGGTATAATTATATAATTTGTTTTTTATGCTTTCAGGAAATTTGAGATTTTCACATGTCATGTAAACAGTGGAGGTCTTAGTCATATTCATTCAACTTCTGGCTGTCTTCCGATATAACAAGCATTAGCTAGAACATCTACTTTCGTGTCCATTGAAATGGTCTTGTCAAAATGAGCAGTGCATTTGAAAGATCCTTCTCTGCCTGCTATGTGAAGGAGGATGAACAAGTTTTTTCAGCCACATTTCATTATTTAAAATAGAATCTTTCTCTTAATCCTTATTAACCTTTTGAAGACCAAGCTCATATAAATTATACTGAAACATCCAGTCCATACTTCAAAGAAAACTGGTGTTATCTAACATTCAGACACTTTTCACAAACACAGGTCTCTAGTGTAAATATCAGTAGATGAATTAACATGCCACAAAGTATTACATTGTTTCTTGTATTTGCTATAATTTTCAGTGGTTTACAATTCTAATTTGAATCACCTTATTATAATAATAGCTGTTTTGTAATGTTATAGACCAGAGTGTGGAAGGAACTACTGCTGGCAGCAATAGGAGAACAGTTCAGTGACAGTATATCAGAAGGGGATGAGGTGTGTGGTGTGACTGTGTCAGTGCGGGAACGTGATGATCTGGTCCAGGTATGGAACATATCTGCTGAACTAGCATCTGAGGCAACAATACTACATAAAATTCACAGGCTTCTACCAGATGTCAACTTCACAACTGAGTTTTACAAATGTGAGTATCTACCATTGTAGAGCTAAAATGCCTGTTTATTTTTAAGGTATATCTGAAAGTCTTTATATGTCATACCCATAGAATTGTGTACAATGGAAATACAGTGCATGTGACAGTGTTTGTTGTCTGAGCTGAAGGTCCGTAAATAAGTACAATTGTTGCAAAGTTCATGGGATCACTATTTGGCTGAATCTGTACATTACTGTAGATAACTGTTGAGATTTGTCAGGTCTATGCCTCTCAAAGAAAAATGGCTTCGGTTTAGCTGGGATGTTTCAAATAGATGGAAATGTTCCTAAGATTGTAAAAGGAAAAATTGAACAGGGTGAATGTATTGTTATGCAGAATCAAGATGTAGTGGTGACAGAATGTGTCTCTCATTTTCACATTTCACAATGGTATCATGTGGACACTTCCAAGATAGGCAAAGGAATGCTAAGCTGTATGAAGGAGTATGAGTTCAATTAATTGGTATTTTGGTTGTTTTTAACCACTTCATTTATGTTCATTTTAGCACAGTTCATCGTTAATATTTCCATTTGAAAAAATCAATAACCGTGTTTAATTCATATTTATATCTCACCAAACATTGCCATCTGTGTTAGTGCAATTTTTTGTAATACTTTTTCTGTTGTATTTCAGCTCATCAGACTCATCATGCTTATGAAGGGGGAAAGTCAGCGTGATTTCAGATAGCCATAGTGCAAATTATGTGATGAATTCAGTAAGATGTCATAGTAATAATTACAAATTAAAGGGAAAACAGAGCTAACCTACTCATGTCAGCTAAATTCCAGTTTTTCAGTCCTCTTCATTCCTGTTATTTTCTTCACGATAAATTTATTTTTCAAGTTAGCAAATTTTTAAGATAACATTTCTGTTAATAACAATCTTCACAATGTTTTCCTAAAGGTTTATGATGAAGGCATTTCACTAAACTGGTGTATGGTATTGGGCATTCAGACATTTTCTTTTGTGAACTGGAAATTAAAAACTTTTTAAAGATCCATTAGAAGCTGGCTCTGCACAACCTATTCAGCTGGGTCCATTGGAAGTGATGATAGTTTGGATGATATACATGAATTGCTGATTGCAGTTGATATTTCGAACACTTGATATAACATTTGTTTTTGATTTCAGTGTAATTTATTTTTTGATAAATTTAACATGTGTCAGGAATGGGTTGTGTGACTTTTCTATCACCCTATAATTCAGAATGTTGAAAAATTAAATTAAGAAACAAATTTCTTTTCTTTACACATCATTTGCACAGCTTTAATGAATAGTTTCTCAATGGCTAATTATCTATTGACATGTTAAATATTTCTGTAAATGATTGTTAACATAATGAACAGGACTTGGGTGGGGGGAGTCTGTATTTTGCTTGTGAAAGTGTAATAATACAATTCATGCATCAGTCTGGAAGGGTCAGAAGACAGGTGGTTGGTGGCCTCTGTTAAAATTTCCTTTTTTTATGATATTCTTATATGCTGTTTTTGTTTAGAGACAATAATTAGATTTTGAGTAACTTTATACATACACTTAATTTGAAACTGTCGTGCTGTCGTGATTTGTCCAATACACTTCATACACGGAAATGCATTGTCAACGTACAAGAACTTTACTAGTCTTAGAGTTCTGCTTTGCAATCACTGCCAAATGAGAATGTTTTTGAATACAGCAGATTAGTTTGAATTTATGATTTGAATGTTGTAAGGGTATAATACATCTGTAAATGAATTTTGTTACTCTATCCACCCAGTCTGTTTCTGTAGGACACACACCATGTGATACTTCATTGAACCAAAGGACACGTGACCAAGGCGATATGAATAAAAGTGGTTTTTTTTTTTGGGGGGGGGTGGGTAGACCAAGCAAGTTTTTTTCTCAATCGTAACAGGTACAGATTACATTTCATAAAATTAAATCAGTCAGTGAGTTAACATGGCATAAGTTAAATCCTGGGGTCCGAAGTGGCCACGCGGTCTGAGGCGTGGGCCTTGTGCCGCTTGGTCACTGGGACCGTGGGTTCGAATCCCACTCAAGCCATGGATGATTGTCCGCGTTTTTCTGTGTTGTGCTGTCCTGTGTACAGGTAGAGACCTTGCGACGGGCCGATCCAAGGAGTCCTACCGAATGTCTATAGATCAAGCCAACGAAAAGTTGGGACCCGCAGTGCTCAGGCACTTGAAGAACGGGTCGTTCCCAGTATCCCCAGTAAGTTAAATCCTCCAGTAGTGAAGATCATTCGTTTAAGGAAAACATATTAATGCAAGTTATATTCAGATTGTCTTCCTAGTTGCCACTTCGTTTGTCTGGCTGCATCAAGGTTGCATGAGCAGACATTCTACTTACTGACTGTTAAGAAAACATAGGTACAGTTTAGCATTATTATAGATCTGTCTCTCATTACTTACTGTGAATTACCTAGTTAAACCTCCTCCTGCTGGTGTTAGCCTTTGCTGACAAGTGTCAAAGCAGTGGAGAAAATGTTTGCTACCACACTTATTTAAAAACCTTCTGTTCTGACTGTCCTCACTTAACCCTCATTAACTTAAAACCCCATTTTTAAATTAATAATACACATTCACTTGTCTCTTAGTTCCAGAAAATGTTTGACTCTCAATCCTTGTATGATACAGAAGGCACAGTGTGCCTCTGATGTTGAAATGGAATTATTAAAAAGAAAAGTGTTTGACATGTTACTATGCATACTTAAGTGTAAGTTTGATATGAAGTTTGTTGTTTTTTATGGGGGATTTTTGTGAATTCAATTTTCTAGTGGTATAACATGCACATAATTCTGCCCAGAAATTCATAGATATGTGTTTATAAAAATCATGTTGTATTTTTTATGTGTTTGCAATTGAAAATAAAACACTATTTTTATGTACTGGTTTTATTAATATACATTCTGAAGCTTGTTTCTTCTACATGATATTGACTTATTGTGAGGCTTATGTTTTGATGTTGAATCCTATATAAATTACATGTTACAAAATATGGGTATTCAGTCACTGCTGCATCTAATAGTCTTCCACTATGAGCATGGTTCTTAGTAAGTTTTATGCTACGTATCACATGGTCTATTTTGTATTGTTTATTGGTACCCTTGACATAATTCAAAGAGGTATGTGATGCAGCCTGATTCTAACTGCCATTCCATTTTCATGGGCTAATAGCAAAACTTAAATTTAATTAACTAGCTTACATAAAAGAAGCTTTGTAATAACACTTTGCCTAGTTCAGTGACCATTACTATACTCTCTTTTTTATGATTTTGCAAAATATTTGACCCATGTTCTTATGGTATATTGTAATTTCTCAGTTTTTACTTGCAGTCATTAATTTTTTATCACATTAATTTTGTCCAGCAAGAGTAAGTGGCCCTGTGAACCTAACTTTGCTTGAGGAATACCAACTGGAAAAATCATGTCAAATTTATAAGTGTACTTTTTTATCATGTAATGATAAAGACTTAACTTGAAAAAAAGATTATTACTTTTCTAAATTCTGATACTATTATTTAATGAATAATTTGAGTACTTTCATTTGAATAAAAATCAATGGAGACTACTGAATGATGCATACAATAATATCGATTGTGCGACCAAATAAACTTCCCAATGGGAATGGTCACAGATCAAATAAGTTTTCCATAGTGCTAATCAACTGTTTAAAGTCTGGTTATAACTTTCCAATACTTTGATTCGGTTGCCATTATTCAAATAAAAATTTCAGTGAAACCTTTAACAAGCTTAACCTGTATCAAGCTCACAGTTGTTTAATCTATATTAGCTTTATTTCTTGATTAGGTTCAGAAGTACATTTCCATGTTTTGAAATAGGTTAGCAGACATTCTTTTACAAAATTACAATTTTACGTGTTTTGTATGGGTGTGAATCCTCGTCTGTCATTATAACAGCAATATGCAGGTTGAGTAAGTAAAACATGTTATTTTCAGTATTAAAAAACCCTGACGTGTTGTATTCAGTTCTTTTTTTGTTGGACACATTACAAAGGCAACTTTTCGATTTCCATGGATAGAGTGCAATGTTCACAAACATGGATTCAACGTTCACAATTATTTATTGCTTGGTAGGAAGGGTTTAAGATCTTGTTAAGCAACAATGAAATTACCTCCTTTTTTAGATTTAATGTCAATCTGTTCCAAAAAGAATCCACTCTTCGTCAGTCGAAGGATACTCTAGACAGTAACAAATATGTAATGACATGAAGGAAAGTGTGTGTATATAACACGGAGCATTTCAGTGTTGCATGGCGGGTAAGATCTGATGAACGTAAACGTCACATGACCTCCAGATAAGATTTGCGGTGGTAGTGTGCGAAATGAGGATTTACATTTATTCCTGTTCTGTGATAATTAGTATAATTTTATGCAAAATGAGTGTAACATTGTATTGATATTTAGTTAGGTGTATACCACATATTATTAAACTGTATTCCTTCAATTTACAAATCATATTTTGTTGCTGATGTGGGGATTGCCATGGCACTTAGAAAAGTCAAGGGGAACTTAGAACGTATGTTTGATAAAAATTTAACAGATTTAGTTCGTGGAATAAGGAATAACAAAGACAATGAGGTTAGTATTGAATCTCTTTTTACGTACGAATTTAATTACAAGTTCTGATAGTTGATTTAAAATACGTATGCGTGACTGACTTGAAACAGGTTGGAAAATATGGCTTCGAAGCAGTAAGTTGATATGACAATTTATTTTTCAGGCAAAATATATTGCCCAGTGTATTGAAGAGATCAAGCAAGAACTGCGGCAAGACAACATAGCTGTCAAGGCAAATGCTGTTGCTAAACTTACATATGTGAGTAGTAAACCTATTACGTGAAAAATAGATTTTATTTGTTGAAAATGTGACAGCATTTTAAAATCCAATTCTTTCTCTATTTGTTCTTGTGAATATGAGCATTTTTGTTCCTTATGTCTTTGTCTCGATTTCCTTGTTTAGAAGATGAGTTGTTTAATTTTGAAGCATTCTATTCCTTGACAGATTCATTTACATTTTGTGTTTTGAACACAGGGCCCAGTTGTAATATTAGATATAGTAAATATTGTAATGCTAGGTGTAGATGTGTCTGATTTTGCAGTGACACCATTTCTGCATTGTAGACATTTCATGTCAGGTTAATGTTGTCAAATTTTTTTTTATATTTGTTGCATTTATGTTTACAGCTGCAGATGTTGGGTTATGACATTAGCTGGGCAGGTTTCAATATCATTGAGGTGATGAGCTCATCCAAATTTACCTATAAGAGAATAGGTTATCTTTCATCATCTCAGAGTTTCCATTCTGATACCGAAGTAAGTGTTTGACTAAATACATTGCATGGGATTATGACTACAAAATATTCTGCATGACAGCGTGGCTAATATTTACATGCACATTGAATATTTGTGGCCAGTAAACCACAGATTTATAAGACCCTGCTCCCACACACAAATGCGCACATAGAATCTGTGAGAGAAGGAATGGTGTAGGATGTTATTTTAGAATGAGTTTGAAAAATATAATCTATGGAACAGATTTACTAATTTAAAGTAACCTTAGGGTATGTAGTAAAAGAGTTTACTTAAAGTGATTGCATAGAATAAAAATATTTTATTCAGATTCCATCAGGTTTTATTACACATATCAGTCTGTTATGACTGCTGACAAACATATTTCTTTATAAACCTAGCATGATATCTTATACACAGTCCAGCTTTATGTGCATTGTATTAGCAAACTTGCCAAACTGGTAACCATAGGCTTAAAATCTTCTTGTTTTAAGAAGCTTTGTACCTGAAATATGTATTGTTTCATAAGAACAGTGGCATATGTTACAGTTTTTAAAAGCACTTGTGTTACACCGCAGTATCCATGAATAGTGACCAGAAGCTGACTGAGGCATTAGTCAGATACATCATGTGTGAATCATCCTCCATACAGTGTCTGTGACAGGAAAGTTTAATTTTTTGGCATCAAGGGTAATGAATATATCACCTTTTTTTCCAGTTATTAATGCTCACAACTAATATGATCCGTAAGGACCTGAATAGTCAAAACCAGTATGACTCTGGTCTTGCTTTGTCTGGGTTGTCATGTTTCATCAGTCCTGATCTTGCTAGGGACCTTGCCAATGATATAATGACCCTGGTAAGTACATTTATTTTCTCTCTGCAGTTTGTTAATGTTCATTGCTGATTTGTTGCTGGATGTTCTCCTTGACTTATCTCCAAGTTGATGTTTGTTCCAATGCTGTGTAATGTAAAGCACTTTGTAGTTGAGTTGTCTGTATATCATTTAAAGTATGAAAACTATGTAGAATGAAGTTTCTATAAAGTTAATGTTGAATAAATGAAAATTTCAGATTTTTAGAATATATCTGTCAAGGTGCATAATTGGTGACACTGTCGCACCTGGCATAGACCTCCTGAAATACAGTTTAGTACATTACTCATTTGTTACGTAGCAAAGATGGTGTCACTTAGCTTATTGACAGAGTGTTGTTTCATCTAAGTTGGAAGACACGCTTTTGATATGTGAGATAATTTTCTCTCCATAACATGTATCACATGTAATTAAAACATTAGAAAGCTTGTGTTGGATTATAATTATAATTTAAACGGCTGAAATCCCTAAATATTTTAATACAACATTAATCAAAACTTGAAATTTATCATCCCTGAGACCATAACAGTGTATGGGGTAGAATATACAATAGAAGGTGTCTCCTACTGTAATATCAACTTCAATTTTGCATTAAATATTCTGTTGTCAGAAACATCGCTCTGGCGACCAATAAATCATGGTGGTAATATTATTACAACTTGTGTGGAGGAATTGTCACTACCAAAATAAAAATTTCACATTGGATATACCACTTAGGTACTGAATAAACACATATTTTGTGTTCCCATATAGTGTTTTCTTAATTAAAATGTGACATGAAGTCACACTGTGTAACAGTAAATAGGAGTTGGTGTGTTGTAGCTGACATCTACAAAGCCCTACCTCAGAAAAAAGGCTGTTCTGATGATGTACAAGGTATTCCTACGGTTTCCTGAGGCTCTTCGGCCAGCATTTCCACGCCTAAAAGATAAACTTGAAGATCCAGATTCTGGTGAGTTATGTGGCAAAATTAGAGAATAATAAGAAGAAGAGTATAAATTTAGGGATTGAAGTGAATTGAGATAAAATGCAGTTGTTATGTACCAAGAATGAAAGTTTCTAAAGTTAACAAGATTGGAAAGATGTGTTCCTTGGAGTACACTAATATGTAAAATTGTTCTGTGTGCCAAACCACCTAAGTTGTTGCTGTAGTGTGCTCTGAGACCATCAGCATGTTATAGGTAATTCTTGCATGATTGTGATCCCAGGTTATTGCCTTGGGAAATTCTTGAGCCAGTGTGATCTGAGGTCCCATTATCTTAACAGTGGGTTCCAACAGTGGGGCCTCAGGTCCTGTTGTTGAACAATGATCCATGTTTACGTCCATAAAAAAATGCGACAGACAGGCTGACATCCGTGGATGGGCCCAGAAAGTGTTCTCTGTTCATCTTACAGCATGTAGAATATCTAAAGACTGTTTTGTAAAAACTATTCTTTCATTTCTTGATTCTGTTTGTACGTCTTTCATTTAATATTATATGTAATTGAACCAATTTGTAAAATTTTCATACAAAATATCTATCCAAGGCAATGACCTGTTCTTGAAAGCAAATTTAAATTTTCTAGTAGCTTACTAGACACTTTACAGCTTCACAGGAACACTTGGTGATGTGTTTAACAAGTATTTTGACTTACCAAGCATTACCAGGAAGAAGGTAATTTTCTACTGAACATCACAGAGAACTTGGATTGTGAGAGAGACAAAGTGGCAGACCATTTGTTTGTGTCTAACACTGGACTGGTTGTCAAATTTAAGCATTTAACATGGCCTAGAGCAGGGGTTCTCAACGTTTAAAACTTGAGAGCACATTTGCTCCATTTTATCAAAATGCAGTTACACATGATTATAAATGAGGACAGTTCATTGAAACTTTGTGACAATTTATTAAAACACTATTAACCTCCTGTCACAAACAGATTCATATAATATCCAATACTTTTCTTTAACAGATTTGTAGATTTGTTACCTTTATTAACTGTTCATTGAAATTAAACTCTTAACTTAGGTGATAATTATTGTTTCAACATGCAAGGTCCTACAGTGTTCTTCATGTCTTACAAAACCTACCTGTGGGGTACTGTATATGGCTCATTAGTTAAGAAATCCTTGTCTATGAATTATAATTTGCATAAGCTGTTGAACTATAACATGATAATATAGAAATATGAAAGTTGCATATATATATTTTATGTTGCATAGTTGTACTATCTCAGGGTGTTTATGTGCAACAGGTGTCCAATCAGCAGCTGTGAATGTAGTGTGTGAACTGGCACGCAAGAACCCCAAAAACTATCTAAGCCTAGCTCCAGTTTTCTTCAAACTGATGACCACTTCTACTAACAACTGGATGCTCATAAAAATTATTAAGTTGGTGAGTGCTAGAATCTGTGTGCCTGTCTTGAAAATATGAATCTGTGATCGACCATGTCTTAGAAGCTAAAGAAACAAAAGTTGTGGCAAGAATTACCCAGAACATAAACAGTTTTTTTGGTATAATTAACCCTTTAAAGGCAAGTGGTAACTATATGTACTGTCTGCTTTAACAATTGGTAATGATGCATTTTATGTTTATGTCCTCGTACAGCATTAACCAGTTGATGTATTTGAAATGATGAATTTTAAATGCTGAACTCAAGTCCGCTCAGGTATGTTGTGTGCCAAAGATAGAACTGAAAAGTATTCCTCTTGCTTAGTTGCCATGTGCTGTGGACATGGCATTGTACATCTTGGACACTGAGTTGGATCAGTGTAGAATGACAGAACACTGTTTTTGATGAAAAGCAGATTGAATAGGTTTGAATGGATTTTTTTTCTTTTGTGATTCATAATTTTGTTCCAGTTTGGTGTCATGACTCTTTTAGAGCCAAAAATTGGATGCAAACTTACTCAACCACTGATAGACCTTATATCAAGGTAATTCAATGTCTGCCCCCTAATTAAAAATGCTTCAGATAAAGGCTATGTAATTATAGGTGTCATCTTCATGTAGAAGTGATTTTAACACTTGTTGGATAAATATGACTGTAAGTAATACACAGTCTGTTAAAGGTGGTTGGTAGTTTTGTGTTCTGTGCAATCAAGGTTGATGTAGAGGGGTCAGAACACAAGCTGCTGGAAATACGCAGCACAAAACAAATGCAGGTGTTGTATCTTTGCTGTACATCTTTTTTTTTTTTTGTTATTGCATAAGCCCTATCGCACTTGAGATAAACCTTTTGAATTTGAGATAACCATTGTTTTAATAACTTGCATAATTGGAAATAGAAATGCTAAAAGTTGTCTGTCTTTCTGGGTTGTAGTGTGGCAGAAGTTTACCAACATCCTGATGATGGAGGCAGCAATGATCTCTGAAATGTTGGTAAACTTCCACGAGACTCCATGTAACTACAATTCAGAAGATGGCCATTTTTGTACTCAGCGCTGTGGGAACCTTAAATCCTACTTAAAAATGCTTAAAGTCAGCTAGCAAATATGTTGATTTTTATTAGTCCATTAAGTTAAGCTGTCTTTTTTATTTGTCTAGGAATGTGATATTCAGACTCTGGTTTGCTCTCTCCCGAACCAAATTTAAGTTATTCCCGTAGTATTTCATTCAATTTTTTGTGTTGTCCTTAAATTCCTTCAGGTGAGGTTTTCCCAATTGGCTTTTCTATTATTTTCAGTTTGGAGCCCTGACCCCATTGGAACCTCGGCTTGGTAAAAAGCTAATAGAACCGCTCACCAATCTCATCCACAGGTAAAAACACCTTTACTGCTTCATACCTTGTACTAAGCTAAGCTAACCTACTCTGTATTATGCCATATTAGAGGACATCAACAAGTCTGGCATGTGTTAAATTGATTATGTGTAGTTGTACTATATTGCATTATTGTCTTCAGGCCAGAATCTATCTTTTTACATTGATGTCATATGGAAGTGGTAATTATCTTTTTCTGCATGTACATAGGGTATATTTTAAAATCTGTATACAAGCCACTGTAGTGACATATTTTGTATGGTTCTAACCAAATTTGACCAGGTGAAGACGAAAATGTCAATTAATGGTAAGAAATCTTAAAAAATAAATATGTTTATCCAGTAAGCCACATGTATAGGACATATATACTTCAATTTACTTGCATAATTTTTCCCTTGAAATATAAAATTGATTCATCAGTTTCATGACTGCATGTTATTTTCAGAATAGTTTTATTACCAGTTTGTTATATTTGAAATTACATATTTAGTTTTGTTTTGCAGTAATTCAAACAGTGTTTTCTTTCTTCTGTAAAGGTAGGGCATATGTTGCCCAGTATACGTATATTAGTTTCATCTTACAATGAAATGTACATATATGAACCTCTCTAGAACTCTTTCATATAACAAAATAATTTTTTGGTCCCAGTAAGATAACACTAAGATTACATGGGTTATATATAGCCTTTGTTGCAAAGAACTCTCATATAAAATTCTAAAAATTTGAGTTGCCTGAACATATATTTTGGGTCAACAGACATTTAATTTTATTTATTTATAAAAAGAATAGCTTTAAGACTCATGTTCTTTGTAAATTATTTTTTGGTTTACTAGTTACCAGTGAATTGATTTATTAAAATTTGTATTAACAGCACATCGGCCATGTCCCTCCTCTATGAGTGCATCAATACTGTCATTGCAGGTAAGACCTTGGAATGATTATATATTATTTCATTTATCACTAGGAAGTCTTAGTTACCCTTGTGTGTCTTATTTGACAATACATAACTTTGACTAATTGATATAGCAATATTAAATAACCTGCAACAGTTGAGTACTAGTTACCCACTTATTTAAGACAAAATTCCATGGATGATGACTGTGTAATGAATATGAACATGGTCATGTAAGCTGATGTAACAAGTGGGAAGGATACTTTTCAGCGACATGACATTGGAATTTCTGAGATCAATCACTGTCCTAATGAATGAAATCTCTCACACGTTACCGTGTTACCATCGTACATATGCTTCAGTTTGTTTGATTTCGTGGCTGTCTGTTACTGTACTGCAAGAAGTAATTCACTTTGTGTGGATGGTACTTAAGATGACCGGCTGGCAGCCAGGAGGTGGGTAGCATTTCATTTCTGCCTGTTTGGCATGTGTTTACATACACGCCATAGTCAATATGAAGAAAGTATTAATAATTAAATTATATTAATTTTTATAGAAATGTGGAGAAAGTCCTAAACAAAATGAATAAGATAACAGCATCTGGTTATTCTTCATACTTGTTTCACTTGCATGGTGGTGAATGTTCCTCCAAAACATCAACTCCCTGAGGGAGGGATCCCAGTTTTCTTTTTGCCTGTCAATTCTAGTTGTTAGATAACAGCTGAATATAATGTGGTTAACTGATTGGTTTGTTGACAGTTCTGATCTCAATATCATCTGGAATGCCAAACCATAGTGCATCAATACAGGTGAGTTACTAGAGGTTATTTTATGTGAGAGAAAGAATTTGAACTTTTGTGAATTTATTCAGATTAGTTACTTCATTTTTTGACATATTTTATTAGGTAAGGTGCGCATGCACAATCATAAAAAGCAGGAAATAGTCTGTCTTGAAAAAGGTTTTGTGTAAAAGATTAATACTTGCCACATCAGAAGTCGCTTCACCCTGTTGGAACCAGATGTCATTGAAGTTGTTGATTCAATCCATTGCTGAGGGCTCTGTGTTTAGGTATGCTGGTAGTGCATGGAGCTATGTGTGGTTTCATGTTCTTTATTGAACCTGTAATATGTCATTTTGTAACCTACTCTGTGGTGTGATATGATTTGTCAGTTTACAAATCACAAGGTGCTTTTGAAAGTTTCACTGTATTACCGTTAAATATTTACTTGAAATAAGTGATTCTACTTAAGCAGCACAATTTTGTACATTTCGTTGATGCTCCCAGCCAGTTCTTTAGGGTTATTACTCTTCACCCAAAAGAAATATGTGCATAGTTATTATATACAAATAAAACCTTTCAATTTCTGACAGACCTTGCATAAAGCCAAATTTATGGCAGAAGTTTGACTTTGAAAATTATGGTGTTTCAATCTATAGTATATATGTGTGTGTTCTACTTTTTCTAGCTTTGTGTGCAGAAGCTGCGAATACTTATTGAAGACTCAGATCAGAATTGTAAGTTTTTCACTCAAAGATATTCAAACAGCCTATTAGTTCCAATCTAAGAGGAGAAAGAATGGTAATGTGGAGCTTAATGGTATATGTTTCATACCAGATTTTCTTTGAGTGTTTGAATTATAGAAATTTAAATTAGCCAGCCTTGCAGCACACATGAAAGAGACTTTGGTGAACCTTATGGAAGTATGTTATGAACATTTTAACTGCATTAAAAAGGTGCGTGTTAGGATTTAGTGGTGGGCAATTGTAGTGACAATTTTGAATCTTCAGGTTCAATATTTCTGATTTCTAGAAGTGTGAAGACTGATTGTGGAATATTCTTTACTGTCTAATGTTTCTAATGAACCTAGCTTAATAATTTTGTTGTAGAATGTAAGGTAACTTTCATTACATTGTGGAGTTTTAAAATATTGGTCTATTAATAAAGTTTCTTATATTTTATTAATTGAATAGATCCAGAGGGCCACAACTGAGCAGATAAACTACCAAGGCTATGTGAAGTATGGCAGCATTGTGATCAGGCTTACAGGTTCATTACCTTGAAGACAGCCACATTATTGTTACATATAGTATAAAATATTCTCTTGCTTTAATTTTGGAACTTTATTGTCAGACCTCATAGGTGTCGCATTTCTGTTTTCTGATAGAAAATTTGTTTTTCTTATTTTATAAAACTGTCTAGAATTTTGTTACTTTTGATATGAGACATTGCTGTACTGTTTTCATTCTAATGTTTTCCTTCAGTGAAGTACTTGGGGCTCCTGGCTATGTCAAAGATACTCAAAACACATCCAAAGTCTGTGCAGGCTCACAAAGACCTCATTATGCAATGTCTAGATGACAAGGATGAGTCAATTCGTCTTCGTGCTCTGGACCTCCTTTATGGCATGGCAAGTATATAACTGCAGAATTTATTGAGAAAGTCATGTCTGTACAGTGTGTAAGAAACCATCATATTACTCTTGAAGATGGTGAAGGCCGTGTGGCCTGGTGGAAGTTTACCAACGTTTCAGAGGTCCATGCTGCCCCCATCGTCAGGGCGATCGGTAAACTTCTTCCATACTACATGATGCAACAACCCAGAAGACAGCCATCTTCAAACTCTCTACCTTAAAAACCTCAAATCCTACACATTGCTCTTGTAAGACAGTAATCAGAAATTGAGAAAATTTTAAGCTGTTGCTTAGGCATTTCAAAATACTAAATGCCATGACATTTTATATGTAAGTGTATATAAAAATTTTATTTTTAAATGTTATTACTACCAGCATGAAGTATGTATTGATAACTGATATACAGTGTCTTCGAAAAGTCACTGTGTAATTGCTGTTATGTAGTAATGTGTAAACTGGAGAGCTCTTTTTGGGCAGAGCAAAGGACCTGTCGTCAGACAGAACACTGAATAATAATAATAATAAGTAATGTACAATCTGATAATACTGGCGGATTGTAAGAAAGACAAAAAAAGTGCACAGTGACTTTGAACACTCTGTACATACACTGAAATGTACAGTTTGATGACAAATTTAAATACTGTAGACATTCCTAATCAATATATGTTGACAACTTTCTATAGCCATATGTTACCAAAAATTTAATTATACAGCACTGTGTTTGAAAGTGAAGGAAAGGTTTAAAGACATGCAGTTTGTGTTTCTAAACTCAGCAATAAAACAAATGTATACAATAGTAAAGACAGACGTTTGAGAGGTAGACAATACCAGTTATTTTTTCCTTCAAATTATGGGGGAAGTAGAAGGAAAACAAATTGGTATTAGGCTTATAAAGTCTAGAAGAGCAAGGAAAAAAATAATTTAGGCAAAAGGGAAAAGTTTCTGGTGTTTAGTGGGTTCAGGGAAAAGCTGTGCATGAATAGAATATTGTGTTTCTCATTCTACAGGTGTCCAAAAAGAACCTCATGGAGATTGTGAAGAAGCTGATGGTGCATATGGACAAGGCTGAGGGTACAACATACAGAGATGAACTACTCTCAAAAATTATTCAGATCTGTTCCCAGAATAACTATCAGTATATCACAAATTTTGAATGGTGGGTATTGACTCTTGGTCTGCAGTCAACTATATTACTTAGTTATGGTAATTAAGGCATTCTTATTTATTTAATAGTGCCTCTTAAAATACATATATGTTATTGAATACTGATTGACTGAATGATAAATTGAAGAATTGTTGTAGGGAAGTTGTGGATTGTTTTTAGCTAGTAACATACCATCATTTAGCTGCAGGGACAGAAGAAAACAATTAAATGCCTCAGGATAGCTGAATGGAAAGACAACACAAACTAGTTAGAAGACTACAATTTGATACAACCATTGCCTGTAGATTTTATGATGAGTATGAATGCTGAAGAGTCCTGCGCCATAGCCGCACGATCTGAGGTATCATGCTTCAGACCGGTGATACGGAATGCGCGCTGGTTTGAGTCTTGGGGAAAGAAATTTCTCATGAGATTTTTGACCGGTGTATGCGACCGGTGCCAACCCAACATTGTGAGGAAATTGAGGAGCTACAATGGGTAGCATAATCCAGTCATGAAAACTAGCAATGGCTGGGGGTTCGTCGTGCTGACCACACATCACCCTATATCTGGTTGGATGATCATTCACCTCTTCTTAGGCATGTGAACGTGAGGCCAGCAGCCAGCTAGTCGGCTTTGGCTCTCAGAGGGCTGTTACGCCACAGATTATTTATGAATGCTGGATGTTATATTACTTTTGATTTAGTGAAAGCTATTACATTTGATTCAGAATCATCTGTAGTTTATTTTTTTATATTCTACCATTCATTTTACTTAGCAACAAAATAATGTCATCTGTTATCTGTACCCATATCACAGAGAACGGTTTTTCATGTATTCTTGGTACCATATACCCTATTACCTGTACTTTGTTAATAGTGAAAGAACTGTGAAGAATTGGTCCTGTATTATAGGATTTATGAAAGTAAGCTTAGGAAGATCAGTTAAGACATTTTAAAATGTTTTGTATCATGTAATTGTTTCTAGCTAGATGATTATGAATGTAACAAACAATTTTGTTTCAGGTATGTGAGTGTGTTGGTAGATTTGACACGCATGGAAGGTAGTCAGCATGGATTACTTGTAGCTTCTCAGATGCTGGATGTTGCAACACGAGTACAAGCCATCAGACCATTTGCTGTCCAGCAGATGGCTCTCCTTATAGACAATGCACATTTATTAACAGCTCAGAGTTCTACAATGTCACAAGTTCTGTATGCAGCGGCGTGGATAACTGGAGAGTTCTCTCAGTAAGTGTGTTTATACAGTAAATTGTCAATAAACATTAATAAAGGTAACAAAATTTTAATTTTCACACACAAAATCACCATATATAGCGTTTTGTGTAAGTGGGAATTTGTCTTATAAAATTCATATTAACATCTTTTTTATAGTTGTGTCCCCAGGGCACAATTTTTGTTGGCGTAAGGAGAACAAAGTTTTCTATATGTCTGTATAAAATGTTGAACTTTACTATTGTGATGTATGATTCCCATGTTGTGTTCCTTCATGTGTAATGGAGATGTGCATAACAAAGAAAGAAAGAATAAATGAATTAAAGGAAGGAGGCAGAGGAACATGAAAATGGAATTCCTATATTCAATAACTTCACAGAAATAAAGTATGACTTCAATTAAGTACAAACTCAGCTGCTGTCACCATGAAACAAATTACTGAATAATCAGCAATTTCTAAGTTATAAACTCTGAATTCCATGCTTGCATATTTACATTGCTTTTCTGATGAACACTGTGCCTCTAAACCTAGAAGCACGCAATAAAATGTATTCTGAACCCATTGTGAATCATGTTCTGTATTCACTGCTGTATCATCACCTCTGAATTACCATGTTCAAATGTAGGTACGTAATGAGTGGTAACATCTTAACATATGTTGTCCATTGACCCATATAAAATGGAAATAAGTTTATAAGAAGAATAGTACATGTTATTGACATGTCTGTCTTGTTCACTGTCAGTTTGCAACATCTGTCACACCTTCACCAGTGAGTCTCTTTGCCATCGAAGAATTTATAGTTAATTGTAATAGCAATCTAAGGAGCTGAGGAAGTATGTTAAGGAATATAAAAATTAATACCTGGACAGAAAAATCTTGGAATAGTGCAATTATACAAAATACTTATTTTTGTGATATTTGAGTTTCTTGTGGCGATGAGTGTAGAGATGACTTATGTTGTTGTCCTTTGAAATTTCTGTGACATGTACCAGAATGTAGGGCAACATCCCAGAAGATGATCACCTTCGGTGTTTTGGAACTCTATCATTCTTTTAATACTCATTTTAATTTTCTGAATCCTGTCCTGCTTGCAGGTATCTGTCAGACCCTCAGTCAACACTTGAGGCCATGTTGCGTGGACGTGTGTTTGCCTTACCAGGACATATTCAGGCTGTTTATGTTCAGAACATTCTCAAACTGTTTGCTAACATTCTTAGTCATACTGAGGAGGATGAATATATTGAGAGGATCAATAAGGTAATTGTATAAATTATTCTCATGTAAAATGTTAAAAAATGTGCATTAAGTAAATTATTTTTAAGCAAGGTGGGTAACTGGCATGTTGTTAACCTTTCCAGAACAGATTTTACATGAGTCATTATAATGTAATGTATCTGATATACCACCAGTGTTAATAGTTGTATGTCATCAGTAGATATATTCTTAACCACTATTATTCTCTTTTAGTTAGGTATTAAAAATTTCCTATTCATGAATACCCGCATATCATGTAGAGCTGACAAAGTTAACCTTTTTTTGACAGTGAGTCAAGGTTTTCATGAGACAGCGACTTCTCATTGAACATATACAACTCAGATGAAAAAATTGTGACTTGGTCCTTGTAAGTTTAATGGAAGTATGTAATCTGTGTGATGGAAAGAAAAAATATTATAGAAAGATGAGCCATCTCAGATTCACACACTGGGTTGTTGTTGTTCTTCTTCTTCTGCTTTACGGTCCTTATTCGGTCCATGGCCTCCTCAATTCTCCTTTTCCATTCGGTCCTCTGTTAGGTCCATCTGTCCGAGGCTTTGATTGAGGTTTCGAAACATCTTCCTTTTTACGGTGCAAGGTTGTTAGCCTTGCGACCAACCCCCAACCAGGGTTCCTGTCTTAGTCTGACCTCTCCCCCTCGACCAATCTGGCTAGGGGGGCCCTACCAGTAGCTATTCTACCGCCAGCATAGCTCTTGGGATCACTGAGGTACTCAAGCCCCACCACTACGACAAGGTGCGGGTACCATTAAGTGGGGACTGGGTACTTAGCAGAACAAATTACAGTTGTAAGGAAGTACAAACTCACCTGCTTGTGGCATGATATGTTGGGAAAAGAGGAAGCCCTTGTAGGATTTGAGGTGGCAGCAAGTCTGAAGATGGTTGTCTTCTGGGTTGTTGTGCCGTGTAGTCTGGTAGAAATTTACTGACATTTCAGAGGGCCTTGCTGCCCTGCAGGGACCTCTGAAATGTCACTAAACTTCTACCAGACTACACGGTACAGCAACCAAGAAGGTAGCCATCTTCAGGAACTCCTTGACTTCAATTTAAGGAACATACTGTAACTTGTTGAATTTCAGTTTTTGAAACTTCAGGTTTGCTTCATGCAGCTAAAGCTTAAAGTTTTATGGGAGTTTGACACTTCTGGTTTCAAATGTAGTTTTTGCTTGGTTTCAGAATGATTGACCCCTGCTTCAGTGTTTGTAAATATTTTTAATTAATTACATCGGAGCAAATTAGAGCCCCCAAGAAACTCTGATTAATTTTGAATTCAGAAATTTGGTAAAGACTGGAATAAATGCAATTTGCATTTTGATTCCTTCCTTATTCTTAAGTGATGAATATAAAATTGTTTTACATTGTAATGCTATGGGACTATAATGATTAAAGGACAACAATTTGACTTCTTCATATTTTGTCTTATTTTTGTTTTTCATGAAGCAGAGGGAGATAGGAAACCAACATTTCCACTCTTTTTTATTAATTGATTTAGCGAATGGTACTGTATTGTAATGATTTTTATTGCAGTTGTGTGATCTGATAGCAGAGAACTTGCCACAATTTGTGTCAAGTGCAGATCTTGAAGTCCAAGAACGAGCTAGCTCAGCTTTGCAACTTCTGCGGTACCTACAAAAACAAGTCAACAAAGGTGAACTGGGATTAGCAACAGAAATGGCAGCACTGTTTGTTGGAGAATTGAATCCTGTGGCTCCTAAGGCTCAAAAGAAAGTCCAAGTTCCAGAAGGGTGAGTCAATATATTGTATTTTATTACATGGTAGCTCCAAAAAGTTCCGGTGGCAGAAAAATTGAGCTATGTTGTGTCAACTGGACAGGTGCTAGCACATCATGTATGACCCTACACACAACAGAATTGTTGTCACTAGACTAACTGGCATGAAATAGTAGGTTTTGTCACCTGTAACAATTGTTCAGAGACAGGCTGCTGTATGCTACATTACTAATTCATGAAGATTTCTTTCTTCTGGGTTGTTGCGCTGTGAATATTCATCGCCCTGATGACGGAGGCTGTATGACCTCTGAAACGGTAAACATCGACCAGACTACACAGCGCAACAACCCAGAAGACAGAAATCTTCATACTCACTGCTGTGAAAACCTCAAATCTTACATTACTAACTCACTTATAATTCTCATGCATTCATCACATTTTTTCCTGCATTACCATTCGTCATTCAATGTGTTGTCAGATGCAGATGTGTCTTACAATCTTTACCAAGATTGATGTGACAACTACCAATTGAAATTCTTTCTCTGCACTTGTTTCTACCATTTGATAATGAGTACAGTGCACAGCCTCTTGCATGTCTCACATTGCCCTCATTCCATGATGTTCCAGGCCACCTGCTGTGCAGTTCCTGTACCACAGATTCACAACAATCCTTGAAAAGACATCAAGAACTTTGAAATATTCTTATTTTCATATCTCCATTAACTAACCACTTCAAAAATTAAAAGCATTTGCTTTACACACATTAATTGCTTTAAGCTTAGTGCCATATTGTGATATACTTAATTAAAAGTTAGGAGACAGACTTGAAAATTATGTATTTCATTTATTTTTAGGTATTACTGGTTCCTATTAGAAAGAGAATTTTTTCCAGAATTCTCTTTATATTGAATGTTTGCAAGTTAGACATGATTGGGATTGGAATATATTACACTTAAAATTTATTCCTTGCATAATTCCTAGGTTTAGTTGCATCTGAAGATAGGTAATTGTAAGTTTGTTTTGTTTTATAGGCTGGATCTTGATTTATGGATTAATGACCCTCCATCCGAGAGTTCAGAGGATGAGGATATTCCTGGTATTGGAGCAGTGGACATATTTGTTAAGACTGACAAGTTGACGGATGGAATGTACAATGCAGATAACTACAACAAACAGCCTGAGTTAACAGAGGAAGAACTGGAGAAGGTAAATTCTTCGGCTGAATCAGTTGCATAGTGTACTATTTAGAATACAAATAATATCTTTAAATTGAATGTCAGATTGAGAAATGTTCAAAATTCATAAAAATTTATTTTGTATATAACTTCCTGTGTAAAGATGTTGGTTAAGTTCTGTACAATGAAATTACATTTGATGTAAATCCAATACAATGTAAAATTCAATATATTTTGTGAAATATTTTGAAAATAGTAATTTATTATTCAAATATTTTGTATTACATAAATTTGTGCTGTACTCAATGTGAAATGGTGCAAGTACCGTTAAAGAATGCAAAGAGGAATCTTGAATTCACATATTTTCACGCTCAGCAGAATGATTACAGTTGCAAAGTCTGAGATCAGTTTGAAATTTGAGAATTTGAAGCCACAATTCTGACACTTTTTTGCACATTCTTAGCATTTAATATTCAGCTACTCTTGTAAGACTTAGTAACTGAAGAAATTTAAAATATATTAAGTTAATGAGTTTGTTAAATTTTAGTTATGAAAGGATATGGAAAATATTCCATTTACATGTACTCTTTTATTCATTATGTTTTAATTATTATGATCAATATTGTAGCGCCGAGAGGTACGCAAGATGGAGCAGGCAAACAACCCCCACTATTTGAAGACATCTAATGATCACAAAACAAACAACAGGCTCAGCAGCACTGTAATAGACAACTTTGCAGAGGTTCCCATTGCAGAGATAGATCTGCCCGTCCCACTTAAGATTCCAGGTAATACTAATTGTTACAATATGGTTATTTTATTTTTGGATGATGTCAGTTTATAGTGGATCCTTTACTTAATTTTTGTTGCATTGTATTGTAGTTTGTTTTTATTAACATTAAAGTACTGTTTATGTAATATAGGCTACTTAAAAAGTTACTTAACAAGGTCAAAACATTTAAGCATTGTGTTTATTCAAATCATGAACATGAAATCTGTACCATGTACAATAATTTTTTATTCCTTCTTTATTTTTGAAGTTATAGCATGTTTGGAGCTCCATAATTTATACCCAGTGTTCAGTAAAGTTTTTTTCTGATTATATGATTCTTCAGTATTAAATATGTAGACCTTTTTAATTCTTGTATTTTAGGTATTGCTTCATCTGACAGTTACCTCAGTTTGGACCGGTCTGCCGAGAAGCGGCACAAAAAGAAGAAATGGCGAAAGGGAAAGAAAGGTACATTGAAAAATCAACATGCACACACACAAAAATAAGTAAAAATCAGTAGAAGTAGACAAAAATGGAAAGATGAGATTTTAGGTTTTAATAGCAATGAATATGAAGATGATGTGCTATATAGTCTGTTAGTCATGTAGTCGGAGTGATCACCCTGATGACAGAAGCAGTAAAGTCATCCAAAATGTCTGTCACTGTATCAGACTACATGGCACAACATTCCAAAACACAGCCATCACCAACATCGTAAGTATGTACTCTGTTAAAGTACACAGTTTAAAAAAGAATTCCATGTGATTTTGAATCTTTCACTGGTCTTTTTATTTATTTATTACGGATATTTATCTGTTATTGACAGATGTCAAGCCGTAGAGATATGCTGCATGGTATAAATTTTCTTCATGATACTAATAAGAAGTAAAAATTTTACATTGTATGGAGGCTCAGATATTGCTGTCTCTCCTTAAATGTATACAATATTTAAATATATCTGAAATAGGCATTGCAGATTTTATTCAAATATCTAGATTAAACAAGCAGGTGGACAGATACTGTTTCCATTATGATTTAATTTCATGCAGAATGCAAAACAAAAGTGCCTGAAGTTGAAGAAATGGTTATAAAACCTCAGACTTCTGCATGTATTTATTTTCTCCAAGGTAAAGTGGCTACAAGTGAAGAGGAAGAGGAGAGTGTTGTGCCTGTCCACATGGTGAATACGGACATTGGAGAAATGCCTGAGGGAGCAGAGGTGTCTGATGGGGAAGAGCCTGATTCTCGGCCAAATGATGACCCTCATAAAGCATTGGATATCAATTTAGACGAGTATGTTTTGCATAGAATGGTTTTAACAATTTCAGTTTCATGTCTAAATAGTTACAGAGAAGATAAGACATTCACTGTGAATGCAACATTTTAGTACATAAAATAAAGTTGTAAACTATTTAACTAAAAACATAATTCCAGTTATAAAATATAACTACAATTTGTATGCATGTCAAAAGTATTAGTATATGCTAGTGCTATCCTACATTTAAATTTCTTAATCACCAAAATTACCTTTGCACAGAATTTGTTGGGTTAATGGTGTGTTTTTAAAATATAATGCATTGATAAAAGTTTGCAAGTAATTATAATATGAGGAGAGGCAGGAATATTGAAATAATTACTTTTCAAGAAGTAGACAGATTTTTTCAGTTAGTCTCCTGTCCTTTAAAACACAAAATAAGTGAGCATTTGTAATAATCACATAGATTTGCTGATATTTTAAATTTATAAAACTGGATATTTATTTTTTTATTGTTATTACTGGATACTTTCTTTACTTTGTAGGCCTCTGCGAGATGAGGAAAAACTTCCAGTTCTGACACACCGAATTGCTGAGTCACCACCCGTGGCTTCAGAAGAACAACGTGGTGGAGAGACAAAGAAACACCACCGCCACAAAGACAAGAGTCGAAGCAAGGACAAGCAAAAGAAGTATAAGAACAAATTAAGAGAGCATCAGAGCAGCAAGAGTAGTCAAAAGGTGAACATTGTAAAATGTAACTAAAATATTTATCATCAGGATGTGTAGTTTGTTTATTGTTGGCAAAGAACAACATTTAGTCATCATCCAGGAAGTTGTATTGAGTTTGGGTTAAAAGAAGACAATTTTGAATGCCTATTCCAAAGTGATGAGCAAATGTAATTTATTATTACTTTTAGACTATACAGAGCCATTTTTGTTTCTTGTAGAACATTATTAAGTATAAATAGCATATCATTTTACGCTGCTCTTGAGGTGGATCAGTTGTAGTTCGGTGCCATCTAATTTTCTCCGTCCCACTACTGTCACCACTGACAGTGTTTAATATCAGTAACAGAACATATTCATAAAATTGGATGTCTTGCATGCTGTTAAGGAAGAACTGATGCTTTCTGTTGTAGTTATGGTGTTAAATCATTAATTAACAAATGTCCTTAGAGAAAGAATTCACATTTGGTTCTCCTCCAGAGGTTGATTTTAATTATAGAACTCCTCTTCACAGCACAAGGGATTAGCTTGTAATTGTCCAATTTGGTTACATTAATAATTTTCTTTTATTTCCAGGCAGCAGAGAGTGTGGACTTATGGCTCAACGAGGATCCTCCAGATTACCATGCTGTGATATCAGAATTGAACCAGGAAGAAGCTTACACAATTAAAAATACAGAACTGAAATCTTCTAGAGAAAAGAAGAAGAAAACCAGAGATGGTGAGTTGACTTAATTAATTTCTTTGCTTTTTTACATTACAGTGAAACCTCTATCCATCGTTCCCGGAACTATCGTTTTCCCGGATGCATCGTCCGTTTTGTTCGGTCCCGAATACATCCCATATAAAATAATGTTACATTTTCCCGCTTCTATCGTTCCTCGAACTATCGTTTTATCGCATCGATCGTTCAAAAATCTTAGTCCCGGCCAACAATTTTCCCGCAATGATCGTTTTGTGAGAATTTAAAATGCTGGGTTTTGAGATAAATTAATACCGAAAGACGCACAATGTTTTTGGAATAC
>NW_019059887.1:533012-546315 GCF_000696155.1 Zootermopsis nevadensis
TAAAGACTTTTTTGGTAAAAAGAAGTAACTTTGAAAGAGAAACATTGTTTTTTTTAAATTTTTAATGCTTTCCCGCATCTATCGTTTTCCCGCATTCATCGTTTTTATTTCCCACCCCCGCCGAAAACGATGCATCGAGGTTTCACTGTAATTGCATTTGTTGTTAACATTTTCCTACTGGTTAATCTATATCTGTCAAAAGTTTATTATTATAATTTATAGTGAGATAATAGGTTTTTTGTGTGCGTGTGTGTGAAAGGAATTGTATTTCATAAATTTAGAATTTACTTAAATTCAGGAATATTTTTATTCATCTGTCATATGTTCTCTTATTGACTATTTCATTGACATTTGCCATCTGAAGTTCATCTGATTGTCATAATTATCAGATTAATGTATTCAGTTATATATTTTTTTGCTTGATTTTTTTCCTTCAAATTCTATATCTTATTTCTTGCTTTCTGTCGTGTTAGTATCCAAATAACAACTAGTTAATAAACAAGACGATGTATCAGAAATTGAAAATAAAATTGATTTATGTATGTCAATTTTTAAATAATGATTTTTGTATGGTAATGAAGTGTCTACTGAACCATCATGTTCTTGCTTGCTATGTTTTCTAATTTTGCTTTGTATTTTATATTAGGCAAGAGAGAGAAGAAGAAAGGTCAGGCAAAGTACAAGGAAGGTTATGAAGAAGCTGCTGGAATCTCAACACCCTCAAAGGAAGTTGTGGAAGATGCTGTTACTTCCGAGATAAACCACCTGGTATCAGTTGTGCAGCAGCCTCCCCTGTCAACCTATGTTAGGTTAGCAGGAGACAAAAATTTGCATCTGGTAAGTTGTTACTAACATTTTATAGACTCATACACAGGGGGAGGTTGGTAAGATTTACCAATGTGACATATGCTAATATGCATTTCATACATAAATGTTGTACTGAAAGCAACAGTTTCAGCAAGGGTATACCAGAATTAGTATCAAAAATGGAAGCAACTTTCCTTCTGGTTTTGTACACCACCATCTCAGGGAAGTGTTTTTGTTCATACTGCAGACGCACGTTAACCATGGTAGGTGCCACTTGTTGGATGAAGAGGATGTTATTTTCTGTACATGTTAATGAATCAGCAAGCACTCATCATATTTACATCTCAAACTGGCCTGTTTCAGATAGCTGTGTTCTTTCTTGTAGTGCTGTATAGTTCATTGTTTCAGAGGTACTTGATGCCCTAATCATCAGGGTAATCAGTGTAATTATATGTATTTTGATAACAGGAAGTTAATAGGGATGACAGAAACTTGTTTATACATATTTCAAAGAACCTTAATTTTTAGAATGAAAACTTAATGTTTTGCCTTACATTTCAGACAAATATTATTTAGGAAGGGCTTGCAGGCTTTTGGTCTATTTTGGAAACTTACGTATCAGTGTAATGGTAAAGGCAGACCTATTATTATAGCTATATTGGAATAATCCATAATATTCAGATAGAAGTACAATTTTCACATCAGTAAGTTAAATTTTCAGGAAGAGTGTTTGATTATAATTCTTTGTGATAGAGTGACAAGTCCTCCCCCCAGTTATACATGCTTTTCTTTTCTGAAAACATAAATGTGGTATTTGAAACAAGTCAAAAGGTATGTTTTAAGGAACATCAGTGTTCCATTAGTCAAATGGATGCTTGTAAATATTTTACATGTCTTAATGATTATTATTACATATTACTCTTCTCTAATAGCAAGATAGCTGTTTTATCTGCATTTCCTTGGTAAATTAAAACAATATTCACCTTCACAGCTTGTAATTTCTTATTTTCCTTTTGCAGATGTATGAGACAAGACTTCTACCGCATGAGATTGATCAGATTGTAATTTCCTTCCTGCTAAAATCAAAGCTCTTCTCTCATTAAGGAAGTGGTTTTCAGCATGTGTGATACTCCAGCTGTGAGCTTGCTGAGAGCTGTATGTACTCTGCTTGACTTCTTTGAATTTTCTTGTGTCTGATATCAAATAAAATTAAAATGGCACAGGTTAAGAGTAGCTTTTATGTTGACATTTCAGGTTACCATATCAGCATGTATGAAGATGGCTGTCTTCTGGGTTATTAGTGTGACAGAAGTTGACTGACATGTCAGAGGTACTTGCTGCCTCCATTATCAGAGTGCATGGCACAGCAGCCCAGAAGACTGCCATTTCTATCTTTTATGTCATTTACATTACATGTATGTAATGTAGGTTGAGTGGTAATAATTTAGTGGACTCTTATTCAGTGCCACACAGAATGTCATAGAACAATGCTGAGAGTGAAAAGTCACTGACACGACTTATTGTAACCTTAACTCTTGTTTCGTAATGATCCATATCTGCACAAAGAGACCTAGCAAGCTGTTGCATACTTTTTTGATTTGGATAGCAGTGTATCAAAACATATTAAATTGTCCTTCTGGACTTTGTCCATTTTCCAATATACAAATTAGAAAAATACAATGTTTTGGAAGTTGGATTTTGTCTGTGAACAGGTAAGAAAGGGAGTGAGGACAAAAAAAAACTATCTGCAGGGCCTCCTGGTTGTGCTAGCCAGAAACCTGAGATCTCAGTCCAGGTTTAAAAATAGTTTGTTGTCTTGCAGTGGAGATCTGATCATCATGAAATTTGACTTGCCTTGCAAATGGATTGTGTTATAAATGATAAAACCACAGTGATTGATACATTCTACATTCTTATTTGAAATGAGTCATATGCACATCACAGCAGACATGCCTTTTGTCTGTCTGAATGCCAGGTATAAAAATTTGCATTCTGTAAATTGGGCTTACATCCATAATTGTTAAAACTCTTGAATTATACATTTTCCATCTTCTCATGCCTCATAGGTCAAGAAGCTTATTTTGTGCTTTCAGAACAGAGACAATCAGTTTGGGATCAAGATGCAATTCCAACTCCCAGCTAGGTCTAATAGCGAGGCTCAGCTTGCCTTCCGTGTGGCAGATGTGACATTCCCACATAAAGTGAGGGGGACTGTCACTTATATGGTCCAGGTGAGGTCATAGAATTGTAGGAAAATATACTATGTTAACAGAATATAAGGTGAGAATTTGCAACATTAATGTTATCTTTTCAGTAAGTTTGTACCTGTTAAAAAAGGAGATGTTCTTAAAAAGGGACTGCAGTATTGCCAAGATAAGCTTCTCATTCTTTTTATTAATAAAAATTGTTTTGACTTGATATGGCCATAAAACAGGCCATTAGTAACAGAAACTAGTTGGATCAGATTCTATAGCATTAGTATTTTCCTTGTCACTTCTAGTATGTATGTGTTCTAGGTTCAAGGTTTTTTAACAAATTGAGAAGACTGTTAGATTAGTGGAAAACTGAATAACAACAAAATATTGAATGTATACACGCACACACACTCTCTCTCTCTCTCTTTTCTTCGCTATATGAGTGTTTCTTTTTTCAGACTGCTGATGAGTCATCCACACATGAGAAACTTGACTTCTGGTTAAGTTTACCGTGTTCAACTTTCATGATTGGTAGATTGTCACATCGTGATACTGTTACTGATCTGCTGTCTAGTGGCCAACTAACAAAACGGAGGTCCATGCTCCTTGATAATATTCCAGGAGAATTTTCACAGGTTTGTCTTCTATCTGCTAATCCACAAAAATTTTGGCAGGTAGTAAATTGATAGAAAATGCAATTTTAGTTGAAGTTTGTGAAAGTATTGAGTTTTTTAAAACAGTATTATGTAATCCAAGTTTTTTGTACATAAAATGATGAATCTTTCTTCCAACTGCTTCCCAATCATTTGCTTGATGTGAATGTGGCAGTGTTTGTTTTTAATATGATAGATCATTAAATTTGGAATTACAACTCTGTCTAGCTGCGTTATAAACTTTTGCCAATGCGAAATATTGAAATGAGGGAAAAGCGAGTCACAAAATAATTTCCACAGATTTTTCCTTGTTTGTGGAGATACAGTATTTGTGGCTTATGCCTTCAGGTATGGTCTTTGACCATCTTGACCTCTACTTGCCTGGATGATAATGAAAATAATGATGATGGCTGGTAGCATGCAAATTATGGTATCTGATCTCTGGTGATGGTCTGGTATGGCTGACAAACACAGAGTTATGATTATCTGTCTAATAATGTATACATATTACTTACAATGCACTCATCCTTGAGCCATGTGCAGGTCATGCACCAATAATGTGTAATATCTGGTTTGCATGTTTGAAATTCCATTATATCAAAGACCTTTCACTGCTCTGAATAAATTACACAGATTTCTCAATTTATAAATCAGGGGTCCAGAACATTTTAGTAGCGTATTCAAAGCATATGTTTAAATGCAGTTGAAAAATGGTACAGTTCCTTTGTTATTTTACCAGGAAGATGAACACATTCCAACTGTACTGACAAAACTTCACAACAGATCTGATTTACAGGCAATATATGTATATATAAATTTGATAGCAGTGCTTATATGAGCAGTTTCTTTTTCATAAGTTGTAGTGCTGTCTGTTGGAAGTTTACCAACTTTCCACAGGTCCTTGCTGCCTCCACCATTGGGACAATGAGGGACTTGGTCCAATTTATCATGTAGAAATGGTCTTGGACGGTTTTAAATTCATGTAAATATGTCGAGAGCTTGGTGTTATATTGTATTTGCAATATTTCCATTGTTATTTGGCATTTTTGATTTAAACCTTTAATGCAACATAAAGTTTACGCATCTATAAATGTAGTTTACTTAGATCCTGGATCTGAGGAAAGTGTATAATGCCAAAAATCTTGAGGTTTATTCTGAATGGTGTGGAAGCTAATAAAATTGTTTTAGATATTGGCACAAGTGTGTTTCCACTGCCACTTCATGCTTGTGGAGCAGATTGATGAGACTGCATCCCTGTACAGCCGCTCCATTCAAGACCACCACATCTGTCTTCTGATTAAGGTAATCATCAAGCACTTTTTAATTCATAGAAGCTGTTTCTATATTTTACTTCTAGTTTTGTTTCTTATTTTGGGATAATTCAACTCATTGTATTTTTCAGAAAGTAAGTTTTTTTTATATAGTTGAGAAACCCAGCACCACCTTGAATTCAACCCTAAAGTAATTTACCATTAACCATGTAATTCCAGGGGGTGCATTATATGTCTGTTTTACATGGAAGATTCTTTGGCACACCACAAAACCTCTCTCTTATGAGTATACAATGAGGACCTTTGGGTCCCATGTATTTATATGTACATTTATTTAACAAAAATAAATGCTTAAGATATGAAGCGTACTCTGTGTCAAGTGTATCAAGTTATTTTACTATGAAGCTCTATCTTTTTATTACAAATACAGTATGCAGTTTATCATCTGAGCTGAAACAAATGACATCCTGCTTCAGAAGTTTATATGTGCTGGGCTTGTGCATGCTTGTAGTAAACTCTCTAGCATATAACCAATGAATAGCACTTCACAGAAATTTCAGTTGAATACTAATCTCTGGGGGGGAGGGGGGGGTATTTTTATAAAATAAGGTTTAAGAAAAATGTTGAGGACTCGTGAGAACACATTTTTATACATATTCTGTCACCTGTACAACGATTCCAAAATATGTCACAATGGATGTATGTAATCACAACTACTTTTATGAATAATACAGAAAATAGTAATCTAATTTAGGTGTTTCCAGTTTTACTCCATTCTTGGGATTTCATTTTTCTGTATAACCTGAGTTAACTGAGTATTGAAATGTTTTTATGCATTCAGTGATTAAAGCTTGCTACATAATTAGAAAATGTTATTAACCCCTTTACAAGTATGGCATAATTTTGCTTGTGGACCGTTATGTGGTAGACACTTTACTTTGAATGTCATCTTAATGTTCGTGTATTGTTATTATTTTATAATTTAATAATCTTTAACAAATTCTTCCTACAGCAGGGACCCCCATGTGGAAGGCAGTAACATTCTGTTTCTGTAGTCTACAGTTTCAATTTTAAAAATCTTAATATTTTGGAAATTGGAGGTTGTTAAATATAATTTTGTAGCAAGTACTGAGGGAATGAGATAATATTAGAATGAAAAGCTCTGTTATCAGTGGATAGTAACAGATTTGATTATTGAATATGTATGGTGTTTAAAAGTGGCAAGATTTTTAATTATTTGATGCTGGAAAGTGGTTGTGTTGATCACCAACTGTTTCTGTAACTATTAATTTTAACTTCCATCACATTAAATGCCTTTTATCATCAAAATATTCTATTTATGTTTTTGAAGGAAGCACCTAGAAAGTAATGCAGTTTCTGTTACTCTTTGTTTAGTGAAAATTACCAGTGTATTGGAAAATTAGTTTATGATTACTAAAAACAGAAAGTTTGTTTAAAAAGCCACAGCCTGCTGTTGGACTTGACCCTGAATCAGTTATATCCATCTCCTATCCTCACAACCCATTTTCATAAACAGTCTTCATGGTATCTTCCAGATTATCATTTTACAGGTTTGACTGTCAATTTTTTTATACATTTTGCCTCCTTCATCTGAACTACTTGTTTTGCATGTCATAATCTCCTTTCTTTGATTTCACTATTTTAAGAATGCTAGGTAACACTGAAAATGTATGTAGCTTACTTTATAATGAAAAGGAAACTTATTACTGTATAATAATTTTTCTTTTCCATTTTTGTCCACTTGATTTTGAAAAGTTGTTTTATTTATGGATAAGTATGATAATTGTTTTTAAATGATAAGAACAGATTATCTGACAGTTATTTAAATGGATTACAAATTAAAGTATTAATAAGTTTATATATGAGGTATTTGATTTGGGTTAATGTTTCAAACTGTTGGTGATTTGTTATAGTCTGGAAACAGTGGCAGTGATGTTCAGGTCTCCTTTGAAGGAAAGAGCAATTGCGACATGCTTCTCACTAACATTCTGTCTGAGATTGAGACACTCCTCCGCCCTTCAGAACCACTGGAATCATCAACATAACTTCAGTCCACATGTGAAAGTGGTTGCAGTTCTCAGATCCCATTGTATTTATTTGTGTCCCATTTGGTAGAAGAAACATTTGGATTACAGACATTTCCTGTCATTATTACCAGTAATGTATGTATGATTTGTTGATTGGTTATTTTTCAATGTATTTTGAAATGCTGTACCAGTATACTAAGTTGTGGAATGCTGATTCTGCTCTAACATAATTAAGTGAAAGCATACTGTATTAATTTTACATTGTCTGAATCTTATATGAAGCCCAAACTGCATTTGTTTCTGAAGACTGGGAAACCTTGAAGACTTAAGTTTATATCAGTTAAATTAATGCCAGTGAGAAAATGTTAATGCCTTGTTTGGCATTTAAATGGCCTACTGCTTAGCTTATTCTTAAATGTCTAGTGATACCCCTTTCCTGGCATTTTTTCATGTCAGTGTTTGTGTTTATTTGCCAAGGCATTTAAGTTGTATGATTCATAAGGCAGTTCCTTGAAAGTTTAGTAGCTAACATTCTTGTGCCCTCTTGATGACATCTTTAAATACAAAAGGTAGAACATTTAAAAATGATAATGAGTTGATCTCAATGTTGCTCAGAATGGATGGCATCTTGCCTTACGAATCAGTCTTGATATTCCAGTGCAAGAATTTGATGAAACTTGAAGACATTATCATAAAGCATTGTTAAAACATTCATGTGTTTAAAATAAATAAGAGTGTGTAGTGCATAGGAGGTAATTGCAGGGAAGTTTTAACTTTTTAAGATGGCTGTCTTTTGGGATCTTGTGCCATGTAGTCTGGTAGATATTGACCAACATTTCAGAGGAACTTTCTGGTGCGATGATGATGGAGACGGTAAGCTCCTCAGAAGTGCCAGATAGTATCTGTTTGACTACACTTTGCAACATCTTGTAAGACAGCCATCTTCATACTTGTAACTGTGCATTAATAGCTGGCGGCAGAAGAAAAAACTGGGAATTTATATGTGTATATTTTTGAAAAGTAAAATAAATTTAATTCCAGGCAGAATAACATTTTCATACAATTACGTTTAAAAAAAAGTACATAGAAGTTTTTTTTACATAACAGTGTCAAAAATGTTATCTGTTCTCATAGTATAAACCATATGGTTTAGAATGATAATTATTTGAAGATAGCACCAGAATAAATAGTTTCAGTCACTATAACTATCATGTTGGTAATTCATACTGGTCCATGCTTTGAAATAACTGAAATCACCCTTTGAGTTACTAACAAACTACTAGCTATTTTGAACAAATAAATTGAAGGCATGGTTATTACAATTTGTAGTAAATATTCTGTCTTTAGGTTAAAGAGTTAAAGTATAAGAGCAAATATTGACATTAAAAAAGAATGAAATTTGTTTCTTATTGTTGATACTCCAAAGTATGTAAACTAACAAGTTAATGTACCCCACCATTTGAATGCACTATTTTATTGAATACTATAAAATATGTTTTATATATACAGTATATTAAATATACTAGTATGTGAGACAGTTGTGTTCATCATCACAGCATATGATACCACAACACCAAGTAGTCAGTCATTAATGACCTCATGACAACTCTGTCAGTTAAAAGTTTCATTGCAAATGTAAAATAATAGATGTTATCATGAAGTATGGGTGCAGGACTTTTGATTCTAAATACTATTAAGGGTAATTCATAAATGATGGGGACTCTCCTGGAATACAGGCTGAGACACGTTGATAGCCACACAGTCACACTCCACATACTTTCAACTGATGTCATGTTGCCATCATTGTGGTAAGTTTATGGTGGATGCAGCACATCAGCCTTTTGGGATAGTGTACACCAACTCAGACACTGCTGCAAGTTGTAATTGGTAGGGAAGATGAAGATGTGATAATACTGCAGTGAATGACAGTTTGCTGTTGCCTCTTGGTGAAGTCACTTCACTATCAGGTTGTCCTTTGTGTCCCAGAGGACTGTGACCAACTGCTCGCCAGTCAAGGGAGCTGTCCGAGTATTTCCTTCACACTTCCACAGTGTTGATTGCCTTTTATTTTCAGGGATGTGGTTTTGAAAGTATGTCTCGTATTCTGTGAACTTTCCTGTGGTGATTCCGACACTGACGACTTCTTTTTTGGGTACATTAATGTAACATGAGTACTACAGTTTACTAGATAGAATGTTGTATTTCTGTTAATGCAAGGTGTCTTAACTTCTTGTTCCTATGTTCCTAGGAAGATGATGACACGTAAATACTGGTTTATGCGTCTAAGTAATTAGTATTTCATAATTTGTTTCACATGGCAAAAATATATTTATGTAAATATTGTGCTGTTGTATAGTAAGAAATGATGAGCATTCATTAGTACTAAATAACGTGTCCTGAAGAACTAAGACAGTATTTACATGCATTTAAATTTCCACATGGCTTTATTGTGTTGAACTTAATTTTCAACTTTGATATGCTTTATTTATGTTAAATGCCATACAGAATACTGCAATGAACAAATTGACATCCTGCTGTAATTGACCATCAATGTGAAATGTGTCTTGAATTTGATAAGGTTTCTGTGCCAATGGAAGTTTGAATGATTTTTCACTTTTTAGATCAGGTTAACATGGGTAATACACCCCTCGTTTCAGTAATAGCATGAAAAGGTCAGAAGGAGGCTTAATTCATTTATAATTAAATTGGGTCTTGTTTTTATGGAGCAAGTAAAATGTGTTTTTGTATATGTAATAATTTCAATTTCCGTACAAAAGACATGTTAATTTGAACTGTTTGTTTTATAAATACTGTCCTAATAGCTATCTTTACAGATGTCTATTATTGATAGATTTATTTTGATTGGATGGTTGATAAGTCTCATTATGTGTGCTTGGGCTAGTATATGATTTGCAAAATATTCTTGACAATTTAAAATTTTACTTGTTTTGTGGGTGTGGAGTCATGGTCTTTCACCATAAGGGAAGAACATGGATTGAGATGTTACTGAACAGTGTGCTGTGGAGAATATATAGACATAAAAGTAGAAGTAACAGGAGGATGGAAAAAATTGCACATTTAAGAGCTTCATGTTTTGTGCTGTGCCATATGTTATTAGGATGATCACATGGGCAGGACATGTAGCATGCATGACAAGATGAGAAATGTTAGATTTTTAGTGGGGAAATATAAAGGGAAAATACAATTTGGGAGACTAGGCATAGATGGAATTAATCTTTCTTGAAAGAAATAGAATGTTACAAGGAATGCTCTTTCCTCCATCACCCACTTCCACACCCACAAGTCACAAGATTACAGTCGCGGACAGTACTTGACACCCTGTTTTTTATTTAAGTATATGCTCCAAGTTCCTCATAACTTTTTAGGTGATCAATGAGGCGATGCTGACTTCCTTACCAAGGAAGGAAGGGTTTGGTTTATGGACAAATATAACCGACCTAGATGATATACTACAATAAAGAATTTTATTTACATTAGACCCTCAACTTGAATGGATTGAGTTCATTAAATAAATACATGACTTCGAGTTTTAAACTGTTACGTAATCTATGTCTAGAAGCGTTTCCTTGTTGAAAGTGATTTGCGCGTGCAAAGGTTCGGAGTCTAGGGTGCTAGTGGTGGATGTGAGTACTGGATGGCGCAAGTGTCACAGGAAGTGGGATTCTGCTTTTGCGTCCGTAATCGACCTTCAATGTACGTAAGGAATAGAAGGGGGGTGTGTGAAATGTAGTTGAAGTATGGTGTAAGTTATAAGTTAATGATAATTTTGTCATAGTTAATTGTTATTAGAACCGAAAAGGGCTCGGTTTTGTTTCAGAACTCCCTTTTTTTGCTCGTGTCTTGTGTAATTTATTTTCGTATGTATTGAGCATGAGGAAAAAGATCAGTGTGATTGTTTTTGGGGTGTTAGGCGATAATGAAATCCATTATTATTTATTTATCAACATATATGATTTTTTTTATTTATTTAACGAATTTCGGTGACGTGCATGCATGCTTTACCAATAACAGTGTGTTATATAAAAAGATTCGTATGGTTGCATAATGACTAGGTATGAAGGCAAAGTCTAATGTTCCAAGAGTCTGTAATTAAATATCTTAACTTACAGATATATCTTTCATACGATCCGATGAACAAAGTTATGATCACCTCATGTTACAAACTTCACATCCATCTTAGTACCATTGACTTGGAATAGTTGGACTGTAACAAGAAGGTGAGTATGTATCTTTGAAGAATTTGTCTGATAACAAATTTGCAGAGGTAATAGGGACATTTTGTAATAATTATGGATACTGAACAATGTGTTCCCCTTTTTATCTTATGTGTTAACTGGCACAAGACCATTTGGAATTAGAGTTAATGAAATTTGGTAGATACCAAGATGAAGTGGAACATGTAACCATGTTCTAATAGAAGTGACAGAAAGAACTCTGAAGTCATGAATTAACTAAACCTTTTGGAGTATGAAGTTTATCTAACCATCGTTTAAAAAATAATTTTTTTAAAGAGAACCCAACACATCTTCATTGCGAAGATAAATTGGTTAAAGCTGTTCAAGGAAATAATTGCTCTTCATTCTGAGAATTACATGAAGTCCATAAACACTTGAGCAGGTGCAGAGTTATTGAACGTTAAAACGTGATACATAGCGTTACTACTGTGCTTTAAAAATTTAATCTTAATAGTTGTTCAAATGTTAACAAATTTCACTATTTATGTTCTTTAAGGTGCTGGTTGTAGAAAGTTATGACTAGCCATTGTGAGCATCAGAATAAGTTATATTTCCTTCCTATAGACATTCAGTAGTTATGATTATCCACTTTCAATTTTTACACTTCTCTGGCATAGAAAAGCATAGAAGTATTTATTGATGTACATGCATATGCATGTTCCTTTTGGAATGAATCTAGTAATTTTCTTCATATGTATGTAATTTACAAAAAGGAAAGTATTTTTTAATATTACTGTTGTAGCTGATGTTTTTGGAGCTACTATCTATGTATGGTATACTGTGGACCCTGAACTTTTCAGCCCTTGGTCATCCTTCGCTGGTTTTAACATGTGTGAACTTTATATGGTTATAAACCATGTTAAATTTTTCAGGCAACTTTCTAAGCTTGCTTGATGTTTGTCAGAACAGAAATGTGGACACCACAATAAGTATCTCTCTTTGGGTTTTTTCCTGTATTATGCATACTATGTTGAAATCTGCTAAGATGCAGTTTTCTTGATTGCTTCTTTTATATGTTGGATTTTGTATGTGGATACATTCTGTGTCACAGATAAACCTTGTCAGTTTAATGAGTGTAGTTAAAACTGCCTGTTTTTGTACCGGGTGACTTTGCAGGGAGACGTAGATTGAAATGGGTGAGTTTTCTATATGTTGTGTGACATACTGAACCATTTGGTTATGTATACACTTTGGAGTGACAGCGAGCCATTTTTTTCTCTTTTCATAATAATCTTTGTTTGTGTGCATGTTATTTAAATGTTGTAGAAAATATTGTAGTTTCTCTATTCCATGTGGCCAGATGAAAAAAATGTCATTTTAATTTAAATTACATATAATATTCAGATTAGGCCATAGTTTCTTAAAGAGATAACACCAGTGAATAAATATAAAAGGCCATGCATGAGGTATTATAGGTAATTAATTTACTTACAGGAAGTTCAAGATGTTAAGATATCATTATGATTTGTATCAACTATTGTGTTGCTAATTGAATTTGTTTTCAGGTGTAATAACAGTAATTATTTTTTTGTTATTTTTATAGCATATTGTATAAAGTTCATCCTTTGCAATGAGTGACTATGAGGATGCCATTGAGACGCTGGAGTATTCAACACTAGGTTTGGTAGAAGGTCTCCGTCGGCGATCTCTGTGGGATCCAGAGAGGTATATATCTTTTATTTACTTTAAAACTGTCCATTTCTGTTGTCAGCTAAAATACTGTTTAGCCATATTATTCACTTTATAGTATTTTGTACTTGAAATAGTTGAGAAATGGAAGGATGAATTTTAAAGTAGGCTACAGCTCTTAGCAAGGCTAAAAGAGGAAAATCAGTATGCATGTCGTAAATCTTTTATATGTTATTCAATATTGTTAGTGCATTATGTAAGACTGGTGAAATTAAGAAAATGTTGACCAGTATGTTACAAGTGACAGACTTGTTTAATGTTTATTGAATGTGATTTAAATCTCCATACATGGAGTTAATGACAGAACTCTGATTCAGAAGTTTGTCTTTATTTGGTAAATACAAAAACGCAAGTGTGTGCACAGGTTTTTTTTGTGCTTCTCCT
>NW_019059887.1:546622-557978 GCF_000696155.1 Zootermopsis nevadensis
GTTGAACACATACAGTATTGCAAGCATGAACCTGTGCTGACTTCAGTCTTCAACACTGACAGATTTTTAGGTGCTTTTCACACTGTAGATTGAGTGAAGAATGCCTTATGGGCTCATCCATGACTGTCTGCTTGCACATAGCACTTTTTGTAGGAATTTAGGTAACTCATTTGAGCCAAAGTAATTTTTTAACACAGTGTTAGGACACTGGGGATCATGGTCATTGTTGAAACACATTGCAGCAGTAGAAACTGAGACACATCGTTGCAGCAGTGGGAACCAAGACTGATGGTGTCTCACATCAGTGACTTTGGTTACCATTATTGTGCTATTTCTTTCACTGAAGTTGTCTTCTGCTGATGGTGTATGCATAATTATTGATTTGTACACATCTCAGTTGCATTTACAAATTATTGCTGTCAGGTCCCCTTTCACCCTAGCATATATGTTACCCTGTTTGAAATTTGTGTTTTGCTGTCAGATCCCTCCAGCATGATTCTGTTTTTGAAGTCTTACATTTGCTTGTTCATGAGTGCACTTCATCAAAAAGTCTGGTGAGGAGAAGTCAGCCTTTTAAAGCTTGTAACATATCCCTTCTACACTTTTGATGATTTTGCACTGTCTCATGTGCTGCTAGTTATTTGTGTTGTATAGTGCCTCTCCTTTCCCATATATGCGTTCATATCATAAGTTAGCCATTTGCACAGTTTGTAAATATTTATGCAAAAGTATTTATGTTCTTAGGAATATAATGCATGTAAATTACTCTCCCTTTGAAGAACTAAATCACTTCATCCACATGTTAATATTCAGGTTTTGGTGGATTATGAAGTTTAGCACAGGTCTCATTTGTCTGGTTCCTTCATATTGTCCCAGGAATTTAGAAATCTTAGTATGTAAAAATGATAGTGTGTCATCATGTTGCTGTAAAATTTTATGTAGAAATGTTCACGAGTTGACCATTAGTCTTTGGTGTACGGATTGTGTGTAAACCAGCCATTTCCATGATTCATTGTTTTCTTTTATGTGCTTGAGACAATTTATACTTTTATAGGGCGTAAGGGTTGATTATATATTTATTAGTTTGTCTGCACGTTTACAAAAGTCTTCTGTTGGACCATACTTCTGGATACTTCAATACAGTTTGCATCATTACAATTAGTTTATCCAAGATAAAAAATAACCATTTATTGCCAGTTATATTTTTGTAAAAATTATGAGTGTGCTTTAACCAACAGGGAGTCACTGTCATCAGAGATCCCTGTGTTTCGTGATGTAAATGATTTGTTGGATGATGATGCCAGTGTACTGGCAGAAGAGGATGATGGTGTTGGATGTCCTTTACCAAGTACTCCTGAAGATGAACATCTTTTGGATTGTGAAGTGAGAATGTATTACAAAATTTTTGCTGCTTTCTTTTTCATGTACGAGTAATTACAAGCTGTAGATCATGTATACTACTGGATGTATAATTAGCAGAATGCATGGTGGATGAAATATATGTGCATGTATGGCATTTAGAGGCCACATTAAGCAGTAGTTTCCTCTTTGGCCTTCATTACCATCCTGCTACTATTGGGAACTTTGTTATAAACAAGGTTTTGAAAAAATAATTATTTTCTAAATAAATGTCAAGTAACTTTTTTTTTGTCAGTTTCATATTAACCTTGTGATTTTGTGGACATAAGAATATAATCTCACCTTCCATAGAAATCATAATATTTTCCAGAACTCTTCTGCATATGTCATAAAAGAAGGATCAGTATATGATGTGACTGATGTAGAGTCTTCTTCTTCTTCTATGGCTCTCTGGTCCGTATTCGGTCCATGGCTTCCTCAATTCTCCTCTTCCATTTGGTCCTCTGTTAGGTCCATCTGTCTGAGGCTTTGATTGAGGTTTCGAAACATCTTCCTTTTTACGGTGCAAGATTGTTAGCCTTGTGACAAACCCCCAACCTGGAGGATCAGGGTACCTTTCTTAGTCTGACCTCTCCCCCTCGACCAATCTAGCTAGGGTGGCCCTACCAGTAGCTATGCTACTGCCAGCATAGCTCTTGGGCTCACTGAGGTACTCAAGCCCCACCACCATGACAAGGTGCAGGTACCATTATGTGGGGAATGATGTAGAGTGGTCAGTGAAATATTAAACACTTATACACAGGGTCTGCTGTGTGCCAATTTTCAAATCTTTGTGGTTAGAATTTAAAGGTTTATCATTGTCATTGTCATGAAAATGCTGGTATAATGCTTTAAATTAGATAATATTCACTTCTGTTCACATGCTTTGTGATTCATTATTAAGATACCTACTGCCATTAAATGTTATTGTAGTTGGGAGAGCGCTTGTAAATAAAAACACAGTACAGGAAATCAGTGGTCAGTGAATAGTGATTCAGAGCAGTTATTTGAACTTCTTTGTTACAATTTGGTTAAATGTTTGAAAACTTGCAATACATTACATTGCATTTCAAATTAACTAACTCCGTGCATCAGAATAATTAATCAGAAGCTAATAGTCACTTAGCTAGTCAATAAGCCAACCAGTGGACTTCATCCTGTGCTAGATATGCAATTCTAGTTTGGACCATATTTTGTTGTCCTCTCATGTATGTCTAGGGCTTTCACACAGTCTCTCTTCTTCAGGTTTTGTGACCACAATCTTGTATGCATTTATCATCTCCAGTGCATGCTACGTACCCTGCTGAGTTTTAAATATCTCTATAATTAAGCCTGCAGCTTTCTTATATGTATTAAAATCATTAATAGAGTGATCCTACAATCATGTAAATGCCCCTGCAGTTTAATCAGTCAAGTATTTTCAAATTAAATTACATTAAATCCATCCTCTTGAATGATTGTTATCTATTTCATGACTCATATGTAATTAAATTAACATTTTTTTTTGTACAGATTACAGAAGTATTGAAAGCAGGTGTTTTGTCAGATGAAATAGATCTGGGAGCTTTAGCACATAATGCTGCAGAGCAGGCTGAAGAGTTTGTACGCAAAGTATGGGAGGCATCGTGGAAAGTTTGTCACTTCCGGAACCTGCCTCGCTGGCTCCAGGACAACGACTACCTCCATGCTGGACATCGTCCTCCATTACCAAGTTTCTATGCTTGCTTTAAGAGTATCTTCCGGATTCATACAGAAACTGGAAATATATGGACACATCTCCTTGGTATGTAAAATACGTTGTCCCAAAATAAAAATTGTTCCAGCAATGATAGTAGTATAATGGTAGTGACATCAGTGGTTTATTATTGCTGTCACAGTCCCTGCAATGTTGTACTTAGAGCATATTTATTTGTGAAGTTCAAAATTGGGTGAAAGAACTTTCCGTTATTGCCACCATTCTAATAGAATTTGAGACTCTGTAACATTTAATTTGTATGTAGAAAATAACATATTTTGGATTTTGAAATTTTGTTTATGTTGCTGGTAAATATGAAATATGTAAAAAGTCTCAAGATGCTGTGGGAACTAGAGATATCTGCTTCCTTGCAATAATTGTTTGAGGGGCTCCCTTACCACATCAGTTTAACGAAATTGCAGTAGCCTGTTCTCACTTAGAATGCTCAGTATTTGCCAACAAATTAAAATATTTACAGTGAAGTGGTCTTTCAAGAACCTTCATTAGACATCAGAAAGAAAATGCTGGTTGAAATTGATCAAAATGTGTGTCAAATTTTGAAAATTGTGCTAGAAACTAAAGGACCAAATTTTCTCAACTGTAAACCATTCCAAGTACTGTTGAATGATGAGAATGGTAGGAAATGAAAGTGACAGGAAAAGAGGTATTTAAGTTTAATTGTCTCCAGACTGTGTTGTGTGACAATGATTGGCTGAAATTACTGACAGAAGCAGTTGAATGCTCTTGTCAAACCAAAATAAATCATTTAGTTTATGGTGATCCTGAACATTGTTCTGAAGGATATGATGGCATTTCTGAAGTGGAAGGTGACAGTGATGATGACGACAGATCCTACAAGAATCTGTGCATCTAATTTACAAGTGTGTCTCCATCCATTCTCACACTTCCTCATCCTGAATTTGCTCAGATACTAAGCTATAACTAGCATACATGCTCATGTTTGCAAAAATTAGATGAGAAAGAATAGTATGGTAAAGTTATTGTGTGACCCAAAATTTGGTAGTAATAAGTATGTTCATAACAGTGCATCAGACAGTGTGAATGTTCTCCAGATCTGAATGCTATTAAAAAATGCTAATGCTAATATTAGCTAGAAAGTCCAAGTAAAGCAATGAAGAAGTAATGAGGGTCTCAGATTTAAGAGAACTGATGGCCTTGTGTAGTCGAAGGGATCTTTTCTTTCCAAACTGTTTTCACCCCAAAACTATAAAATGTTCATTTTCACAGGAGTTTACCTCTGCATTACAGGTTGTGTGGCTTTTATTGGGGTGGCAACTTACTTCTTGACACGGCCGAGTATTGAGATACAACTACAAGAGAAACTAGTATTTGCAGCATTCTTTGCTGGTGCTATTCTTTGTCTAGGTTTGTCCTTTGCCTTCCATACAGTTCACTGTCATTCAGAATGTGTTGGCAAACTATTCAGCAAGTAAGTATAAAGGTTGGCTTTTATGTTAGGTCATGCATGTCACTTTGTGTGTGTGCGCGCGCGCTCACTTGCTCGCTCACTCATTCATCCGTCCATGTGTGGGTGTGTGTGAACTCCTTCAAAATTCAGTTACAATATGCAGTAATTATGCTCTACAAGCAGGTCTATTAATATTTTTTTAGAAGTTTCACATTTATCACTAAAATGTGGCTGAAAGAAAGATGTTAGGATTTACTTTTGAAGGGATTCTTGTAATTTCTTCAGTTTGGTTTTATGTGACATAAATGAATTTGGAAAATTTCTAGCAGAATGTTTTGGCAATGTTGAGGTCTTAAGTTCTTAAATTGCTCAGCAAATTTCCTTAAATTCAGTTTGAGGTCAAGTTTAAAAGTCAGTCTTATTGTCACTACTTATTTGCACACATGAACAGTTGTGAAATATAATGATAATATTGATGAACCTTACTTGGCTTTTTATAGAATGGTAGTTTTAGTACATATTGGACAGTCCACTTTGGTAATTCTGACCCTGAAAAGTTCAGTTAATGTAAGTTTTGATTTAATGTAAGGGTGGAGGTATCCTTTACAAAAGTCTTATCTAAAAGTAATTAATAAATTAATATTGGAAACCTTCAGTAGATATGGCAAAAAATATTCTTAGGGTTAAATTTATGATGTTGTTATGTTTAAAAATATCTTTACTTTCATTTCAGACTGGATTATTGTGGCATTGCAATGCTCATTATGGGATCATTTGTTCCGTGGTTGTATTATGGATTTTATTGCCATTTCCAGCCAAAGCTTATCTACCTCAGTGTTGTCATATGTCTTGGAATATCTGCCATAATTGTCTCCCTATGGGATAGGTTCAGTGAGCCCAGGTATCGACCGCTTCGAGCAGGTAAGACTCCATCCAGCATTTCCTGGCATATTTTAAATCAGTTTTCAGACCCCAAATTTGTTAAATCTAATAATCGTAATAATAGTCATAATCATTGTCATTGTGTTGTTCTTATCATCATCATCATCGCTCATGCTGCTGTCTACTGCTTCTGCTGCCACTACCATCATCACGAGGATTGCTGCTATGTATCATAACATTAATTTATGTTATGTTCTTTTATATGCAGATGTATTCTTTCATGCTTTATATGACTAAGGAGGTCTTCATACTTATACTTTAATGCTGTCTGTGTTGTCTATAAACTTTAGTTGCTTTCTGTATGCTCTATGTGCATAACTTTCCTGTAAAGTATTTACAAAAGGGGTTTATAATAGCAACAAAATTACAGACAACTGCTGGTAGAAGTACAATGTTTCCCAGTATAAAGTGTCCTAAGGTATGAACCTCCAAATCATATTGTAAAGTGACATTTGTAGAATATGCTCAAGGAGGGATCCATCATGCTGAAGGCACATTTCAAATTGTTGGCGAAGGTTTTCAAACTTACATAAAAAAGTGTCTATTATTTGCCCTGCAGTGTATGTGTGGTGTTTTCCATTGTCATTAGGTGTTGCTCCTTGCTTCCTTCCTCATCAGCCTGCATGCTGTATGAAATTCTGCCAGAAAGAAAGAAGACATTTTACACAGAAATCTCTCTTGGACATGTTCATTGCAAATTTGTTTATTTTGATCTTTATAAATCATCTGTTGAAGGTTTTTAAAGAGTTTTTACAAACTTTCAACAGATGATGGTAAAAGTCCAAAATAAATAAGTAATGTAATATCTTTGCCAAAGACATTCAGACAAAGAGTAACATTTATTGCACTTCTGCAGTTTCTCAATCCAGTGATAGCACAAAAAATATCTGCTTCCTGGAATATTTAGCAAAATTTGTCATGGATAGACATTCCATAAAGGCAGTTTTTGTTTGGGCTGCTTTTTCTGGTCCTTACTGTATTAACTCATCTACAGCTGTAATGTAATAGATGTAAATGTCTTCTAATTACTCAGTATATTGAGTCATTAGTGTTATGTGGAAAGACATGACTACTGCTGAGGTTAAATTGTTCCATTATATTCTAGGAGTGTTCATGGTGTTTGGACTTAGTGGAGTTGTGCCTGCTGTCCATTATGCCATCTCTGAGGGTTGGTTCAATGCTATATCACGAGCATCTCTTGGTTGGCTTATACTTATGGGCTGTTTATACATCTTAGGAGCAATGTTTTATGCATTGAGGGTCCCTGAGAGATTCTTTCCAGGGAAATGTGACATATGGGTAAGTTTTCACGGCAGAATGATCACTCCACAATATATGTCTTGATCATTACCTTATATTGATATTTATCATTCTATTTATAAGTACAGAATTTAATTCCAATATTGTATTGTCTGTACTTGTTGCATATTTGGCAGAGTAAACAAGCAGTGCAAATTTTAGAGGTTATGAAATATTTGATATAGCTGAGCCGGCCTTATTTATAAACTAAACAATAAACTGGACTGCATTAATTATCTAGGAATATTACTGTTATTAACTACATTTGTAAATAAATTACTGTATCATGATTATATACAGGAAGTCTCATAAGAAAATGAGGAGTTTCTTCATATAATTTTGCATAATCACAATTTAGTGAAAATGTCAGTTTACAGTAAGAAATATCGGGGATTTCATTGTACATGTTTTCACTACAACTTTACTTAATGGTATATGAGAAGTGACAAATACAGCTTAGCCTATAGAATTTGTCTAGTGGCTGTTGTATACTGAATTTTTGTTTAAAATGTGAGATGTGAAATGGATTCTAATTTGCTGGCCTCCACCAGTCCCTGTCCTGGGCCAACAACTGGGCTACCCATTTTAATTATATTGAATATGTTGAATTATTTTTAATAAATTAATTCTACTGGGGTATTTTCTTAGTATGTAAATTCAAGTTCATCTACAATTTTCAGGTAGTATGTTATGCATTTTTCGGTTCACATTGGTTGATAATAGCTCATACTTGGTGTACGTTAATTTTGTTCTGTAGTTTGTAAAATAAATCATTATCAAGCCAGTTTGAATTATAAATTTATCAAAATTGGATAAATCATGTATGGACTTACATACTTACAGGCTTACATACTGGACTTGGAAAAGTTTCTGTGCTATGTATGCTGTGAATTTTAATTTGTTGATGTTACTAATTTACCGATTTCTTGAAACCAGTTTCAGAGCCATCAGATATTCCATGTGCTAGTGATTGCAGCAGCTTTTGTTCATTATCACGGAATATCAGAAATGGCTATGTATAGAATGACTGTTGGTGAATGCACTACTCAAAGTGCTGCAGTCATGGCCTTCTGATGTCATCATGTGGCTGGTATTACTGCTACAGCACTGGGGAAACATAAAACTCTTGTGAAAGTAACTCTGTATGATTATGTACCAAGACAAACTAAACTACTTGAATGACATCAAAATAGCGAACTGAAATCGGTACTACTAGGTGTCTCAATTTTTTCCATCATCTAGTATTTTGAATGGAATGTAACATTTCAGAAAATGGATCTCTCTATGTTTTCAGTTAGAGAGGAACCTAGGTCCTGGCTCTTTCTAACAGATCACCTTTTCATCTGAGGATGGAAACAGATTCAATTTCTGAAATATTGTGATCCATTTGGTATACTGATCAGTGGACAAAGTCCAGAAACCTAGTAATAGTAATTGTAATATTGTACACCAGTATCAGAACCCTGTAAAGTGATTGGTTAACGTAATGAAAGAGACCAGAAAATCTGTTAAAGGTAACATGATGCCATCCAGTGTGAAATTACGTGAAAGAAAGGTACCAATGCCAAAGGTATAACGGGAAAGCTTCAAGTGAACCAGTACTCATGGGTTACTTTGACATAAGAAAGCAACATTTAGATGTGGTTTGAAATATGATGTGAGCAGAAAGTTATATTATGAATGAAATTGTTTTCGTCGTATTGTAAGGAATTACTTTCATGAGTGATGTTCACATCAACAAGAACTGAATCTGTCTGTGTTAATCTGTCAGACCTCACACATCAGTTAGTACATTCAGGTAGCTCTTTGTTGGGAAATATTGAAGTTACACAAAGAAGAAATGAAAACAAACGAGGAATTGAGTTCTTAATATAACTTGCAGAAGGTAGCTGAATTAAAGTACAGTGTGTAAGGATTTGGGTTAAATTTAGTTTAGATAAATATGTTGTTATATATGGATCTAAGAGAGGGAGGAAGTAACAGGAGGATGGAGAAATTACATAATGAGGAGCTTCATAATTTATTCACTTCCATCAGATAGAAATAAATGATCAAATGAAGGAAGATGAAAATAAATCAGAGGACAGGGGGGACATGGGGAAGGTAAGTGTAATAAACAAGTATAGAACTTTAATTACTTAAACAGTAAAATATGGTTAACTGAAGTGCTAGAGAAAAAAATGAAGACTGAATAAAAATGCAGAAACATTTTACCATTTGGTTAGGGACATGAGAAATTTCTATAAAGGGAGACATATGCCTGTTTGACTGTTAATGTATGGAGCAGAAACTGGATGTGGACCAAGGCAGATATTAGTAGACTAATATCAACAGATATGAGATATTTAAGGAGTATAGAAGGAGAAACCAAAAGAGAAAACAAAACAGAAAAGGAGAATATAAAGATAAACATCTTGGGTGGCAAATTAACAAATAATGATAACTGTATGGATGCACTTTATGAATTAAGAGAGAATCCCACAGAAGATTTCAAACATGAGAGCAAAATAAAAATTCCAAAGAGGGAAACCAAGATATGTGGAAATATCTTATGAAACAGAAGATGAAGATGCTAAACTAAATTTGATGAAGAACTAGAAACTCAATTGCCATTGATTATTGGGATCTTAACATGTAAAAGAATTTTTTCTGAATAAATGAAAATGATGTTATTGTTTTAAGAGTTATATTCTTTACAGTTAGACATTAAAATTACAATCCAGTCAGGTGAATTTATTGAAATAAATAAGCATGTCAGTGTACATTTTTATATATAAAGTCAGACAGCTAAAGCAGTATGTAGTATGTCACTTCAGTTTTTTCTGTAAATCACATCATGTCTTCTGGCCATTTTGCATTAAGAAGGCATATTTGGAATCATAAAACACATTTTCAATATCAAAGGAAGGCATACTGGGAAAGAAAGCATCTGAACATTTGAATAGATTTTCAGATCCCAAAATTTGAAAAGTTTCGGTTAATTGATATGTTCTTTGAAGGATGAAGAAAATTTGCATTGAAATTCACTGTGTCTGTGAATAGCATCAACTGATCATGGTTAAGATTATTTCAAAACTATTTTTAAATCATTGCATACAAGTAAAGTTTACTGTAATTTTCTTAAAGTGCTTTGTCTTTCATATAGATTGAGTCAGAACAGTTTGAGCGGAAAGTTGTGTTACCCCAAAACTTACACAGTTTTATAGATCTGAATTTACTTTTGCAGACACTTTCTGCATTGTGTCAGTATAAGCCCCATCATTATCTCAACGTCAGTGAATACATTGTCACATTAATTTTGACATGTCCTGTAATGTCTGTGGAGTTGCAAGGTGGAATGCCACATTTGTCACATCTTTTAATTCTTAAGTTGCCCCATAATATTCAACTTCTGTAATCTCTTCTATGAAATCCCATAAAGCATTGTTGGCGTGGTTGTCAGGTCTACTGTGTGCTAGCCAAAGAAGTGCAGTGATAGATGACTGATAATGTTATTGTGGGAAAATGTCATTAAGCTAAACTGTTGCAGAAAGAAAAAAATCTGTGGGAATGCTGTCTTGCTGGAACCACATGGTTTCTGCAGTCCATGCTTGAGTCATTTGCAGTGTAAGTTGGTTTCTCAACATGGCGTCATTCGCAAGCCTGTCAAAAAATTAGGGACCAAATGTGTGCCTGTTATTCCTGCCCACATCATAATGTGGAGAATTGTGTTCCAGTTTCTCATTTAAGTGGGGCATTGTCTTTAGCCCAGAACACACCATTTCATTGTGAGGAACTTCAGTACATGGTGCATTCATAATGTTTTTTGTAGGTCTGGTTAATGTCTGAAGCATTAATTCACATCAGTGCCATCTTCCCATATCCATGCCACATCATTGTTAACACACACCAGACATTGAATTGGGGTAATGTGACATTCCGCCCACTCTGTAGTTTATATATTGACTGAACTAATAGTAAAAGTGGTCAAAACAAATGCTGATATTGTGGAACGTTGATCTTGTAGAATCTAGCTGAATCTGCTATTTTTGTGAAGGAAAATGGTAAAGGTTGTATAGTGGTTAATAGTGTCCCTGATATCACTTATTATTTAATTATTAACGCTGTCAGATAACAGAGAATTAGAGAACAATGTCATACTGGATCAGTTTTCACTAGTTATAGTGTGTTTACAGCAAATAGATGTAAGTGGTCATGAAATTTGAATGCTGTTGCTTATTTTTGGAAGAAAACTTAAATGTCATTACGGTGTGTCTCTTCTAATATACTAGACATAAAACAAATGGAAGAAATCCTGTGTGTTTATTTTACAGTATTTCATATTTTCGAAGAAGAGTTCTTGCTGTCACATATCTTAAATTGTATTAGTAAAATTGTAGCTTAATTGTTAATAATTTATAAAGTATTGTTCCTTTTTTGTCCATTACTAAAGTATGTATGTAGGTATTTAAAGATAATGATACAGAGAAGCATGGCAAAATTAACTTTCATGGAAGATTCCTGTAACTAGCTTTGATTGGATACTCAGAAAGTAATTCTGGTAGTTCACTGCT
>NW_019059887.1:558052-569188 GCF_000696155.1 Zootermopsis nevadensis
TACCTGAAGTTATCAAAATATTTTAAAATATTGTGTAACTGTAATTGTCAGGACTTACATACTACTTATATGTATATCTTACTGATTAAATTTATGAAACTTGCTTTGGCACTTCAGACATATTAATGACATTTCCTGAAGAGAGAATGTCTTTAAAACCAACTTTTTTGTTATTGAACCCTATTAATGTGGAAAGTACAGAGTAAAGTCTGCTTGTGCGATACTATATGTTGCGTGTTATTTATTGGCTTTATGTAAATTTATATGCTGGGGTCATATGCCACAAGTAGGACAAGGGATAAATTATAAATATTTATAGTCTGTATAAATGAAAGCCACTGGTTTTATTATCAAACTTTAATTCTGTAAGTTCTCTGTTGTTCTCATATGATAATGGGAATGGGACAAGAACATTACATTCCACACTTGATGCTATAAAACATGGAAGAAAACTTATGGTATAAAATGTCTGGGGCAGACTTGTATCTTTAAGTTATGAACATATGTATATAATTGTTTTGTTACGTGTGCATCCATTTTGCATAAAAAATGATTTGTCCATTGTTTGTAAACATCAATATATGTGGTTTTCATTAAAATGCAGAAAGTGAAATGTGATTGGGTTACACAGTAGGCCTAAAATTTGTGTTTAGTATTACAATTGAGATTACCTTTTCCTTACTACTATGTAGATGCTTACATTTCTACTTTGTATATACTATTATTTACTTGCATTTAGTGTATAAAGCCTTTGTCATGATCCATAATTGGCATTGGTACTACTGCATTGCCAACTTAATGAAAAATACACCATTCAGAAGTTTATCCTGCTGCAGATTCTCCATGAAGTAGCCAGTTGGTAGCAACAACTGACATTTGATTTTAAGAATTTAAATTAATCATCTAACAGTAGACACAGAATATGTATTTTATATGAATATAGTGCTGCCATTATGCTCAAGGCTTGCACTCCAAAATTTGTTACACTAAAAGTTAAGTTAAAGTTGGACTTGTTATGTTTTACATCATTTTATAGATATTCATTATGCATTTCTACCGGAAACATATGTTTTCCATATTCATTTTGGAAAGTATACATGTTTGTAAAGTAATTGATGTCCAATGCATTAATCTCTGATTTTGTTGGCCAAGGATTTTACAATGAAAATTCTTTGGTGTATGTTAGGAACACAGAAACTATCAGTGATAACTGTTGTGATTTGACAAATCTTGGAAATTGTTAACTGCCAAGCCCTAAAGTAAGTTGTTACAGGAGAATTACCTGAATTAGATGATTATTAAATTAATGCAGCTACTGATTTTCCTAACTGTGTTGTAACATAGACTATTCAGTTCGGTGCTAGTTTGCTGTCCCCTAATAGTCTACAGGGAAATGGGAGTATATACACTTGATCCTCCTGTAACATGATGAGTAATGGAAATTTTTATAACATGAATCTGTTTTGTAAACCCAATTGTAAATAGAGAATAGAACAAAACAATGATTTCTTTAATTTTGCTTAACCTAGCCAGATATTGTAATTCATAAGTAATGTTAACATTTTTGGTAGTAAAATAAAATTGTTATCAAATTCAAGTTGTAATTTGTTACAGGAGGACTTCCACAGTTACTCTTTCTGCTGCTGATGCATGTATACTGCATATCAACATTTACTGTATCTTAAATTTTCTTCCCAGTCTTTTCTTTCAGGTTTGGTTGCATACTCAGGATAGTATGCAGCATTTCTGGCTATGGACTGAGTTGTTATCTACTTAGCAGTATTCGAATAATGGTAAAATTTAAATAAGGCAGGAAGATATATAGTTCAAGCCTTTAGAAATGTATGTTTATGGACTTTATTTTCACTAGTATATAACATTTCTGTGTTTGCATAAGCTGCAAACTTTAGTTACCAGCAGGTATTTTTTTCATGTCAAGCTCAATATAATTATATCACTAGTCTTGAAATGGAAATTAATTTATTATTATCATAACAAATTCTATGTATGGTATTGAGTACAGATGAAATTTTGTGAAAATTGACAATACTTCTCTCGAGAGGGTTAAAGTAAGGTGTTCTAATATAATTGAAAGTACTGCAGACCACACTGCTGTAAAATTCAGCATAGTTAAAGTTTTGTTAAGATTCTTTATGTCACGTGGAAGAGAAGAGTGATAGTTCATTAAAGTATGTTATGTACTGTATTCTAGATGAAGGATGAATGCAGATGTTGGCAAGATATTGTAGTTGGAGAAGTGGTTCTGCGCCCTCGCCCATTGACGGAATTGCAGTTTATCAACTTGTTATTTTTGTGGCATTGTTACCGTACTGGGTCAGAATCATGACTAGCTGAAATGCTTGTTTCAGCTATAGTTTGAACATTGTATATAATGTAAGAAATGAAAGTGATATAAAATTAATACTTGTATTGTACAGACCTTTGAATTGACTGAAAAACCTTATTCATTTTACCAGAATTTAAAGAAATTAATTAGAATATATAATTTTTAACATTCCTTTTCATGAGATTAATATAACTGAATTTTATGCAAATTCATTCATGAGCTAATAATGTTAATGTTCTCTATGTGAACTTCAGGGTAGTTTCCATACAACACCAAGACACTTGTCTTGAATGTGTGTGTTCAAATGTTGACTCATGTAGCCTATCCTGAGAATTTTTTTCATGTCCATGTCACCAAGAAAATTCCAGTGACATATCCCTCATTTTAGGGTAATGATCCATCTGTGCCCCACACTCTTTTGTAAAAATTATGATTGGGTCAGAAAATAACACATTGGATTGAAAGGAAAATGATATGAAAAGATTTGTGCTTTAAAGTTTGCTACAAAAGAAAAATATTGAACTCAGAAATGAGCATACTGAATGACAGATGTAAACACAGGAATGGAAGCTGTCTTCATGCTTATCCCCCAGTTATCACCACCACCATTTTTCCTTGTTATCTTTTCTCACATTCATAATCTTTGAAAAATAGACACTGTAGTAAATTTCTTTATAGCTTTGCTGCTGTGTCTATCTTTCAGACTTAACTCCAGTAATACACAAATCTTTTTCTTCACATATACCTTATACATATATCTTCATATTATACAAGCCTAAAACATTATTTTAACAAAGAATCTGTGGAGTAATTCTGTTTTCCTACTAATATTACTAAATTCTCAGCAGAAGTAACTATTCAATGGGAAATATAATATTTTTTTTAAAAAAAATTATAATTACTTTATAAGAACATGAAGTAGCAAACAGGACAGCCAGTACCCTCATCAGAGAATGCAATTTAAAATAATTGATTTACTTTGTTTCTGTGTAGGATTTGAGGTTTACATAGCAGTGAGGCTGAAGAAGGCTGTCATCTGGGTTGTTGTACCATGTAGTCTGGTAGAAGTTTGCCAACGTTTCAGAGTAAACTTTACCAGACTACATGGTGTAGCAGTCCAGAAGACAGCCATATTCTTACTTTCTTTCTTCCAGTATTTTTATTTTACTTCTTTCTTTCTTTCAGAATGTTCTGCTGCAAAGAATTCAGGGATTTGAACATTTCTACATTGATATATAAAATTTTAATGAACATGAGTGCAATTTAAACTTAATGCGGATTTATATTGTTTTTTTACGTCCGCTTTGGCAGCAAACCCATCCTAAGAATTCCGTGTTGTAGGGATGGGACAAGTTTATATGTGTGGAGGCTGAGTACCTCGAAAATCAGGGCTAATACAAAACGGCTAAGGTGATTTATTTTCACGCTATGACAATAAGGAGGGCTTAATGTTATTACAATTCAGGCCCATTTTACTTAGTAGACCATAGAACATCAGCATACCACTTTGTATTATTATTTAGTTTTATTTGAAACAGTCGACGGAAATGACTAAAACCAAAATATGGAAGTTTGGTTCTTCATCCAAAACATGAGCAGTCTATCGCTTCGTGTGCTTCCTAGTGGTAAAGCTGTAAATGATGCGGTCTTACTGGAATGTTGGTATGTATCTATGGTATAGGTTATGTTGATGGTGTGTGGGTTATGACTAGTTTCTATTTCAGTGATAACAACTATGTTAAGTGATATGTTTAACTAACACGTAATTAATTTTTAGGTAATTATCAAATTATATATTTAGACGCTGTACTATTTTCTCTACAAACAAATGGTATATGGGAGACCAACTTATTCAAATTCTGTATTATTTTGACTGACATATTAAACATGAAAAGATGGCGGAAGACGTTCACTATTGCCCGCTACATGAATGTGTTTTTAGTGGTGATGTAAGAAGATTGTCGGGTTTACTGCGGTTACACGACGTTACAAAGAAAGATAAACATGGTATGTTTCTTACAGCATTTCTGCTTGTTAATAGAAATTGGTGTAATATAACTCAAATGATTCGTCGATTTTATTTGTTACTGTAGGAACTTGATTTGCGTAAATTATACAATTCACCAGATATTAGGACGTTCAGATCAAGGAGGATGATATTGGCCGGGCATGTAGAACGAAATGCTGGTTAACGCGAAATGAATACAAAATTTGGTGGAAAGCCTGAGGAGGAAAACCTAGGCATAGATGGGAAGATAATATTAAAATGGGCCTCAGGGAAATGGGTATGGAGGGTTTGGATTGGATTCATCTAGCTGAGGTTGGGGACTGCTGATGGGCTCTTTTGAACATGGTAATGAACCTTAGGTTTCTTAAAATCTTTAAAGTTCTGGATTTTTTTTTCTTGACTAGCTGTGTGTGCTGTTACTGTTTCAAAAAGGACTCTGCCCCATGGAGTTAGTTATAAACTTGATTTGTATTGTGTTTTAATGATATGTCAGTAATAACTCTGTATTTCATGGTATTTAGTAGTAGTGAAGTAAAAGTAAAGTTTGTCTCGCTATATGCCATGTAGGCGTTTGGGGTGAGTGGAGGTATAGCTCCTCTCTTCCTTGACCTTGGCACTAGATGGGGGTGAGTGGTCAGCATCACCCCCCGGGAAAGGACCCCGGTACCCATTGTAGAGGAGGCTGGGTGGGCCCCAGAGTCGGTCTGGACGCAGAGGCTAGAGGAAAAATCCTCTGCCCCCGTCGGGGATCGAACCCCAGTCGTCCAGCCCGTAGCTAGTCACTATACTGACAGCTGTTCTGGCTCATATTTAGTAGTAGTGTTGCTAAATAGGAATTAGTGTTGAAGTATGCTTGAAGCCTAGCTCTGTTCTAAGGTATCACATTTGTTGCTCTAAGATCCATTCAAAGATTTTCCTTTCATCTATCCCTAAATCTTGTTCATGGTCTCTTCACTTCTGGCTTTTGAACCAAAATTTTGTATGCATTTCTCATCTTCCACATGTACTGAATGCCCATCCTATTCATCCTCTATCATGTGATTGTAATAACATTCAATGAAGAGCTATGAAGTTCTATTTACATTATATAGTTTTATGTAGCCTTCATTTCTTCCCTTCTGGGTCCAAGTATTCTCAGCACCTTGAATCTGTGTTCTTCCCTTAACTCTTTGAAGCATCTGATCTAAATAATATTTAAAGATTCAGTCTTTACCACAAAGAAATGCAACATGTCTCTATTACTTGGAAAATGCTGTGTAAGGAAAGAATTTCTCTTTAGTCTGAAAATGATAGGAAACTCACAAATACACTCTGTGGAGCAAAATGCAGATTTATAACTTATTGAAGCAGGTAGTACGTGTAGTTACCACTGGGTTTTAAGGTGTTAATCAGATAAATAAAGTTTCACACCCATACAAACAAGAAGTGAAGAGGTGGTTTTGTATAATCATGATTTGAGGTAGGAGACAAGAAGTTCTAAACTGCTATGTAGCAAGCACCCCCACCCTTCCGAAAGAAAAGTAAAGCCATCTCATTATGCGCCTGTTCATTCCCCAAATTTAAGTGCCTTATAATTTCATTGTGAATGCCGTTTTAATTTTATGCTGTTCATATCTCTGTGACTGCTTATTTAATATTCAGCTACCATCTTAGGTGTTTGTCTTTTCCATTCATGTCCTGAAGACATGCCATGTTTTGATGGAAAGGGACTGACTTGACCATTATCAGAGTGATGAGCCCTGATGATGGAGGCTCTACAACCCAGTAGACAGCTATCTGGATAACAGAAAGTCTTGTCACCAGAAAACTGAACCTTGATGTGGATACTCCATAATGTTCTGCCAATTTGCCACAAAATCACAGCTATGTGGTTTTGTTAATTTGCACAACTTAATATCACTGCTACTTATGTACAATCTATACCCTTTGTTGCTTAAGATCATGTTTGTCTTATCTGAAGAATTAACAAATTTAAAATTAATTTTCCTAATAATGCCACAAGCTAGAACTGCTGTTTGTAAATAATTGAAACCAAAGAACTTGCCCTGCAACCTATTATATCTTTATATTTGTACAGATGAATGCTGTTATCAGTATGAAGTTGTTAAATCATTATCACACTCCAGAAATTTGCATTTTTTGTGTTGGCTACTTACTGTATTTATTTTCAGGTAACACAGCATTACATTTGGCAGTCATGCTGGGCAGGAAAGGTAATTTTGTGAAAACCTCAAATCTTACATTAATTTTGTAATATTTGGCTTGATCATTTCTGTTCAGTTTCCATTTGTATTGTGTGGTGTGGTATGGGGTCTTTCAAAAAGGTTACTCAGTTTAAATTTTTTTATAGTTTATGAAGAGTACAATAGAATGCAGTCCAAAATAAGGCTCCTCCATAAAGTATTTAGGCTCACATGGACAATCTTGGCAATTAATTAAAATTTGTTTTAATTTTGTAATGTTGAGTACTGGGAAGACCATTGGTGAGGAAATGTGAGAGTAGTCTGCTGCCATTAATATAATTAGCAAACATCTGTGTGTAACTTGCTTTCATTTTTTCTCACCAAAGTTTGTTCATATTCATTTTTACTAATTTTTGTTTGTTTGTAGGAATACAGTTGGAGTAGTCTTTTATCCCATCTGAAGGTTACTTGCTTTACAGTTGATTTCTGTTTGTTGCTGCAATATCAAGTGGCAGTAATCTCTTTTAATTAATTGTAATTCTTTAAGAATTTAAAAATGTAAAGAGTTACACATGGGAGTGCCTTAGAGGAATTGTACTTAATGCGTATCTAAAGTATTAATACAAAGTGAGCCTGCAATGCTACTTGCCATGGGGCACTTGGGAGGAAGAGAAGGTATAGCTGCTATTCATTATTGACCTCAGCACTAGGTGGGGGTGAGTGGTCAGTGTTATGCCCTAACCACACCTTACCAAAAGAAAAATTGCCCTTAGTACTGATTGGATAGGAGGCTGGGTAGGCCTCAGGGCTGGTTTGGACACAGGCTGGAAGAAAAATTCTTTGCTCCTGCTGGGGATTGCACCCCATTTGTCAAGTCCATAGTTAGGCACTGTAATGACTGAACTACTCTGGCCCACCTGAGAGGTTATAGTAATGGAAATAAATTAACACTAACATGGAACTCAATAACATTACTGAATCAATATACATTTTTTCCTTGGAATAACATGATTGTGTATTTATGTTTAATTTTATTGAGTTTATAAGAATTTTCACAGGGAGATAATGAATGCTATTCAAACTTTGATTCATAGCATGTTGTACCATCAAGTGTCATTTCCATACTTATCAAGTATAGCAGGCATTTGCTGACTGCCCAGTTACAGGGTATTAAGCCTGACCAGTAGAATTTTGTTTGTTTCAGCCATTGGTTTAATTATTCTTGAAAGAACCAACTTGGACTTGGGATTTGTGATGTTAATTATACTCTTATAATATTTCTAATTTGTCAGATTTTTATATGTTTAAAACAACTGAATTAAGGTATTATATACAAATTGGTGTATTTAGGGTCTCTTTAAAGTTAATATTTTGATGCTATATAATCCAAGATAATGGCCACGGTGGTCTAGCGGTTAGAGCGCTGGCCTTGTAATCCTGGGATCTCGGGTTCGATTCCCGGCGGTGCCCGAATTTATAACTTGTGTTGGGCAAGGCCGTGGTCTAGGAAACACGGAGTTTTCCTCCGGGGGCTTCCCCGGTTTCTCCGTGGCATCCAATTCACACACAGAAGAAGGCAATGGCAAACCACTTCTGGATCATCTGCCAAGAACGTATATGAACAGGTCCCAGTCCGAGAAAAGGATGGAAGGATCCTGTTCATATGGACCTGTCGTCAGACAGAACACTAATTAATTATAATCCAAGATATTGTTAGCATCAGTAAATAAACTGCAAATGAATAAATAGATATATTATAAACAAATAAATAAGTAAAGTGAATGTGTTTATTCTTTCAGAATGTGTCCACTTGTTACTTGCACATGGAGCACCTGTTAAAGTCAAGAATCTTGCAGGTTGGAGTCCTCTGGCAGAAGCCATTAGTTATGGTGACAGACAGACAAGTAAGTGTGTTGGAGTGGTTTGCCTAGAAGGATTTATAGCAAATGTTTTATTATTTCTATTTTTGTAGTTTATATATCAAAGAAACTGTACTGTGTTGAAAATAAAAAATAATATAATTGTTTGTATAATGTAATATATGATTTTATGTAATATATTACTATATATATAAAACATGGTGTAATATTATATTTGTTAACTTCACAGTTTCATCACTTGTACGCAAACTGAAACAGCAGGCTAGGGAACAAATGGAAGAAAGGAGACCAAACCTTGTTTCAGCTCTCAATCAAATGGGTGACTTTTATATGGAACTCAAATGGGACTTCCAAAGCTGGGGTGAGCATTACTTCAGTCTGAATGTTCCTTGATTACAAGAACAAATACTTGTATATATAAATATTTTGTGTAGTTAATCTCTTCATCATGGGTTTCTAAACTTTATCATTTTACAAACCCTTCTTAAAAGATCAGAATACACAGATTATCATCTAAAATGGTATAGAGTGAAACATGCTTATAAGGAAATCTCAATGGAGCCAGACATTTTTCTATTTATACAGGTTTCTGTTTTGATAGAGGTACTTCTTACTTCTTGCATTAACAGCATAGGAAAGGAAATGATGTGTCCCCCTGAGTGTTAATCTTTATTTAATAACTCGTGTAGAATATATAAGATTGTAGTGTTCAGCAAGGGTAATATATTTTTATAATTTATTGAAAAAGTCTGTTATAGTATGTTTGTAGATATGTCAGTACATTTTAAAACAATGTAATTGTGTTAGATAAATATTGCCTTACTGGTTCTAGACAATATGAAAAGTTAAACTAATCTTATAGAAATAGTAACTTTGTAAATGTAGAATTTTGATGTATTGTTGCAGTACCACTAGTATCAAGGATTCTTCCATCGGATATTTGCAGAATTCACAAACGTGGGTCATCTATTCGTCTTGACACTACACTGGTAGATTTCAATGATATGAGGTGGGAACGTGGAGATATCTCGTTCTTGTTCAATGGAGATCGGAAACCCAACCTTTCCTTAACAGTTTTGGACAATAAGGCTGAACTATATCAGCGTGTACGATATGAGGTAATGCATCACTAATTATCTTAGTGTAATTTCAGAACACCTCCAATGTTTCCTATGACTATCTCTTCTCCTTTATTTGGCACACAGACATTCTAAAATAGGGTACAACTTTTAAAATTGGTAGTCATGTCATCTATACATGCATTAATGTTGGTGTAGAAGAAATAACCCATGTCCTTTCTGATTTGTAAAGCAGCAGGCAATTAAAAATGTGTGCAAAATATCTAAATTACCAAATAAGTACTGTACAATTCTTTATTTGCCTAGAATTCCAGATTTAAGGTACAAGACACACAAAACCAATTATTATCATTTCCACAAGAGCATAAATTCTTTTTTGAGCCAGTCTCAACATGACTGCTGACAGCATTGTGTAAACTGAAGTCCTTGGTTTAGTGCACAGTTTCATTGCAGTAGCTTAGAAAAGAGTGAATGACAGATGTGCGTATCAGATATGGTAACATTTGTGTTCTTCAGGAGACAGAGATGGAAATTGAGGATGAAGTGGATATCTTAATGAGCAGTGATATTATGGCGGCACAAATGTCAACAAAGTCCATAACATTCACAAGGGCACAGACAGGGTGGATATTCAGGGAAGACAGGAAGGTATGGCAAAACTCACTGATTATAATTAAAGTGAAAACTTATTTTTGAAAAGAAGCTGCGAGTTCATTGTGTCTTACTCCTAAATATGAAATTATGTTGTTAAAATAGTGTCAGTTGTAGTTGTCTTGGTTTTGATGCTGTTGCATGGTCTTGTAGGTTGTTTGAATATTTTGGAGGACTGTGTCACCCCTGTCTTTCAGGGTTGAGTGTGGGTATATGTGCCTACATGCACGTGCAATGGGCTTGTGCTTGCAGGTGTTGGGGAGGGTGGATGTTTCTGATTTTGTAAGTTTGTAATCTGTACAAACTTGGGAATATTTCACTAGGTATGATGTGATACATATCATAGCATGAAGCTAAACAGAAATGTAACAAGGTGCGTTAGATAATTTGATGCTGGATGTTAATACAGTTGTAAGACTTGAGGTTCTCACAGCGGTGAGTATGAAGATATCCGTCTTCTGGGTTATTGCGCTGTGTAGTCTGGTCGATGTTAACCAACGTTTCAGAGGTCATACTGCCTCCGTCATCAGGGCGATGAATATGCCAATAGGGTGTGAGGTGCTGGGTTTAATCAGGGAAGCCATCGAGATCGAACTACATCCCAATAACTTTAACAGGGAAGATGGACTTCACCTGAGCCGGTCCTGGAAGTATATGAGAGAGAAAGGTGAGTTAGGTTGTATGGATAAGGGCCCTGAAAAGGGCCGAGTTAGTGGTCTGGTTGGTTCTGGCGGCGCACTCTTGCTCGCTCTCGGAGTGTGTGAATAAGAGGCTTCCAGGACCGGCTCAGGTGAAGTCCATCTTCCCTGTTGATCTCGATGGCTTCCCTGATTAACCGATCCATGTAGCCGGTTTTTGAGGAGAGGATGGAAGTGTCCTCTAGCTGTATATTGTGTTCCAAGTTGAAGCGGTGTTCAGCAACCGCAGATTTCTCGGGCTGCCCGAGCCGGATGTGGCGTTCGTGCTCCTTGATCCTGGCCTCAACGGA
>NW_019059887.1:570234-600521 GCF_000696155.1 Zootermopsis nevadensis
CAAATCTTCGTCTGCTTTTTCCCCTTCTGTTCTTGTTGAATACGTTTTCCTATGTTTATCAATGTGGATTTCCCTTCGCTTTTCTTTATTTGTTAGATAGGTCAGGTTTTTAAGTTCTTACGTCGCTATTCAGAGGCCAATTGTTCTTGGTCAGCCAAATTTCTACGTCCAGCCCCACCCTTACAAATCTTCGTCTGCTTTTTCCCCTTCTGTTCTTGTTGAATACGTTTTCCTATGTTTATCAATGTGGATTTCCCTTCGCTTTTCATTATTTGTTAGATAGGTCAGGTTTTTAAGTTCTTACGTCGCTATTCAGAGGCCAATTGTTCTAGGTCAGTCAACTTTCTACGTTCAGCCCCACCCTTACAAATCTTCGTCTGCTTTTTCCCCTTCTGTTCTTGTTGAATACGTTTTCCTATGTTTATCAATGTGGATTTCCCTTCGCTTTTCTTTATTTGTTAGATAGGTCAGGTTTTTAAGTTCTTACGTCGCTATTCAGAGGCCAATTGTTCTTGGTCAGCCAAATTTCTACGTCCAGCCCCACCCTTACAAATCTTCGTCTGCTTTTTTCCCCTTCTGTTCTTATTGAATACGTTTTCCTACTTTTATCAATGTGGATTTCCCTTCGCTTTTCTTTATTTGTTAGATAGGTCAGGTTTTTAAGTTGCTACGTTGCTATTCAGAGGACAATTGTTCTTGGTTAGTCAGCTATCTACGTCCAACCCCACCCTTGCAAATCTTCGTCTGCTTTTTCCTCTTCTGTTCTTGTTGAATTAGTTTTTCTACGTTTATCAATGTAAGTCTTCCTTTGCTTTTCTTCATTTGTTAGATAGTTCAGATTTTTAAGATTTTACGTTGCTATTCAGAGGCCAATTGTTCTTGGTTAGTCAACTATCTACATCCAACCCCACCCTTGCAAATCTTCGTCTGCTTTTTCCTCTTCTGTTCTTGTTGAATTAGTTTTTCTACGTTTATCAATGTAAGTCTTCCTTTGCTTTTCTTCATTTGTTAGATAGTTCAGATTTTTAAGATTTTACGTTGCTATTCAGAGGCCAATTGTTCTTGGTTAGTCAACTATCTACATCCAACCCCACCCTTGCAAATCTTTGTTTTCTTTTTCCCCTTCTGTTCTTACCGAATAAGTTTTTCTACGTGTGTCGTTAATATGGTCTCATCTAGCATTGTAAGTCTTACATTGCTTTTCTTCATTTGTTAAATAGTTCTGATGTTTTAGTTATTTACATTGCTATTCAGAGGCCAATTGTTCTTGGTCAGCCAAATTTCTACGTCCAGCCCCACCCTTACAAATCTTCGTCTGCTTTTTTCCCCTTTCTTTCTTTTTTAATATTACGTCGCTATTCAGAGGCCAATTGTTTTTGGTCAGTCAACTTTCTACGTCCAACCCCACCCTTACAAATCTTTGTCTGCTTTTTCCCCTTCTGTTCTTGTTGAATTAGTTTTTCTGCGTTTATCAATGTAAGACTTCCTTCGCTTTTCTTCATTTGTTAGTTAGTTCAGATTTTTAAGATTTTACGTCGCTATTCAGAGGCCAATTGTTCTTGGTTAGTCAACTATCTACGTCCAACCCCACCCTTGCAAATCTTCATTTTCTTTTTTGTTCTTCTGTTCTTGTTGAATACGTTTTCCTACGTTTATCAATGTAAGTCGCTCTTCGCTTTTTTTTTATTTGTTAAGTAGGTCTCATGTTTTAGTTCTTTACGTCGCTATTCAGAGGCCAATTGTTCTTGGTCAGTCAACTTTCTACGTCTAGTCCCACTCTTGCAAATCTTCGTCTTAAAATCGATCATAAAGTCAGTTTTCGTAATTGTAATATATCGAGTATATATGAGTAGTATTATTAGTATCACTTTACCTTCTTGCAGTTGTTGGATTTGGTACTTCAAATACTTGATAACATCTTCTTTCACTTTTCTGATGTTTTAAGCCAACTGTCAGTCAATTTTTAATAATGCGACGTGCTGCTTCTGTAGCAGTGATAATGCGACTGGCTTGGTAGTCAAGCGTTATTTGTTTACTCGGCATTATTGTGTTGTACTCGGCATTGTTGTGTTCCACAACAATGCCGAGTTTGTTTATAGTTGACATTGTTGATGACGTAATTTCTTGAAGACAACGAGGAATCACAAATTTTTATAATATAGATACAAATGCGCATAATTTATCTTGTATGGTGTGATATCCGTAGTGTTTTGCAAGAATAGATTTATGTCCATAGTAAATCGTTATGAGATCCAATGAAGCGTTAAAAAAAATGGAAAATGTGTGCTGCATTGGAATGCACATTTTCATTTGTGTTCTTGATGGACAGAAGATTGACATTCAGTATATTCTGTTAAAAAGAAACCACCTTTTATATAACTTATATACAGTAGGGCCCTGCTTTTCGGCGCTCCGCTTTACGGCGATCCGCTAATACGGCGCTCAACAGCTGAGTCATAGAAGTGCGTCCGGCGCCATTTTCTCGTCGCTGATTCAATCTGTTTACAACTTTCGTGTGCTCCGCGTCTATCTGTATTTCTGGCAATTTTTCAAAGTTATTTCAAACTGTATATTTAGCGTTCGATGAAATTAAACGTGCCACACCAATGAACTCTAAAGTCATAAGAAAAAGAGATAACCTTTTTGCCGACATGGAAAAACTTTCAGTTGTGTGGATTGAAGATCAAACCAGCCACAATGTGTGTACTACTGATATTCATTTAACTTTCATATCGTTTTCTTAGGCCTAGCGCTATTGTGCACTTACTATATGATAGTGTAAACATCTTATTAGACTTTGATATGCATTTGCAAGTGAGAAAAGGAAAAGATCCGCTTTTCGGCGATTTTCGCTTTACGGCGGGAGTCTGGTCCCTAACCTGCCGTATAAGCGGTGCCCTACTGTAAAACTGTCTTTTCAGTATTGAAAATGAATATTATAAATTTGCAGGAGATGGTTGGGCCATTCCATTCAGAGTTTTATGTCATCAATGGTATGCTTCTCGAGTCGCGGAAAAGGCGGGAGCACCTCTCAGAAGAGGACCTGCAGAAGAACAAAGCCATTATGGAAAGTTTTACCAAAGGCAGTACACAGGGTTTTGATAACAATGGAGAGGTAAAGGCATTACACTTTCTTCCTTTAATTGTGTTGCCTTAATTAGCTAGCAGCCACATCACTTGGTTAAACTCTGCTGACATTTCAAGGGCAATCTCTGCCCTCATTTTCAGGGCTAGTCATGAGTTTAACCAAATGATGCTGCTGTTAGCTCGAGAAAATTTTATTAATTGTCAAAATTATTGGGGATCATCAGCATGGATTTTTACATAACTGCTGATCAGATATTCTGCATTTGTCTGATACCCAAAAGAAAATGGGAGTATAATGGGACATTAGTGCAGCTATTTATAGACTTTAAGAATACCTTGGTTCATTTAGGAGAGAAATATTATACATTCTCATTGATTTCAGTACACCCATGAAACTAGTTGGGCCAATTAAAATGCGTTTCATGAAACCTATAGTAAAGTCTGTGGGCATAGGAAAAAATATGGCTTAGGATAGGGTAATTTCTTGACTAGCTGAACGTACTGTGGTCAGTGGAACTAGCTAGCTAGTTAGGTAGCTAGGAATGAATGAGGCAGGAAATTTTGTTCATTATTTGTGGCACATGTGATGAAGTTTGACAGGCTATGATTTTACCGAGAGATCAGTCATTTAAGGCAGTCTGTTTGGATTTTTGCATTGCAGCCTGTACGGAGGCCATCATTGTCACCCCCACCAGAGAGCAAAGTATCATGGGAGGAATATATAGGAAGTGAACCTGGAAACCATCCAACATTAGGGCGAAATCTTGTATACAAAGAAACCAGCAAAGCATTCAAGGCTACTGTTGCTATGGTAAGTAAAAAGAATTACCATATTTATTTCTGTAATTTACCGTGAATGACATGACAGTTTTTGCCACATTAAATGTTTATATCGTTCTTCTGGCCATTCTTATATTTGTATATAAAATTTAGATTGTCATATGCAAATTCATTGCTCTCTCAAACACACATACATGCACACACAGAGAAAACTATCCGTACAGAAGTATATTATTTGTGTTGAAGATATACTTTTTATAAAAAAAACATTTAGTAAAAATAAAGCTGTCCCCAGTATATGCCATGAAGGCTTTGGGGGGGGAGGGGGGGGAGAAGGTATAAATTCTACTCATTCTTGGCAATCATCACTTGTGTGTGTTACTTCCTGCGGAACATATTGGGATTCTGTTGCCGATGCTCTTCAACCCTGTATAGGTCATTTGTGTCAGTATGCCACCTGCTTTTTGTGTTTGTAACTCTGCATGTCACAGAGTTTATTTTAGGGTTTTCTTTGGTTCTCAAAATAAAGAGCAAAAATTGTTCTAGAGATAATGTGTAATGGTGATGTGTGTTTTTCTTATGGAATTGAATTAATATGTAAGACCAGTAAAACACATCACATTTTCAGAGTCCTGACTTCCCGTTGTCTGTGGATATGCTGCTGAATGTACTAGAAGTGATTGCTCCTTTTAAACACTTCAGTAAGCTGAGAGAATTTGTTCTTATGAAGCTACCTCCAGGCTTTCCAGTCAAAATAGGTGAGCAATGGTTCTTTAGTTTTAATTCACATGCATTGATAACTGTGAGCCATGTGGTTAGTTTGGTTGGTGTTAGATGCTTTTTCTTCCATTAAAAATACCAAATAAAGGTCAAAGTACTTTACATATTGGGCAACAAGTTATTGGATACCAAAATGATTCTCTGTGATACATTTGTGACTTTTATTTTGTTATGTTTAAATAGTTCTATATAGATGTTTAAAGTGAATAAAATAAAGTACCATATATAGGGATTACATTTGTCTGTTATGATAATTTCTTTCCTTTAAATCTGTCTGTATTTCCTTCATACATGTTTAATCAACCATCCACTGTGCCTGCTATTCATAATCTGTAAGCAGTTATTTTGCAAACTTTTTGTGTTTATAGTATGTGTGTGCTAGACACATGGCAAATCGAATACTCGCACACTGTATTGAGGGTCTTTTGGACTGACAGACTTGTTGGTCATTTGGTTGAAATGTCAGCCAGTCTACCAGTCCACATGGTGCTACATCCCAGAAGAGTCGTCTGCATATTTACTGCCCTGATATCTTAGGTTCTCACCTAGGTGGTGATTTGTTAGTATGATATTCAGATAGTATAAGACAGTCAAGATTTTCCCATCAAAATATTTTAATAATTTATAGTCTGACTGGTTTAATATATGGGCAGCCATCATTAGGAAGATAGTACACTTCCATATATGTATATAAAGACTTTGTTTCCAGTCACCACTTTCACATACGCTTTCTTACCTCATTTTTTTGGAAAGAAGAGTGTTTGATATAACAAGATTATTGTTAATGCAGGTACTGTACCAGTTCCAAGTTCTATTTGATTTGGTTTGTTCTAGATATTCCGATCCTACCCACTGTTACAGCTAAAATCACATTCCAGGAATTTGCGTTTCGGAATGACATCAAGGCTGAACTCTTTGAAATACCATCACATTACATAGAAGACCCAACAAGGTAAGATAACAATGTTTATATATCATCACAGTATGGCTATATCACATGTTTCTTGGTTCTACAACCCAGTTGTGGGTTTTTGCCTTGTCCTTTTTGGAGGTTTCTTGGTCTTTGAAGTGTGCATTTGTGAGTAGTGAGTGACCAGCCCACTGACTGCACAATTTCTACTCAATCCTGATTTGACTACCAGAGCCATCAAGCAGTGAATCAAGGGACTTGGGTGAGAAATGACTGCTGAATTTTGCTTACAAAACATCTCGTTCGTGCTTGTAAGGTTTTTTTATATGCCATGAATCTACGACGTGGGACCGCTGGCTTTACTTCCCCTCCGAAGAAAGTTGTGCTACGGATTTTTATCACCCTTAAAAATCCATTGCCCTTGGCTGGGTTTGAACCCGCTAACCTTGGGTCCAGTGGCGAGCGTGCTAACCGCTAGTCCACCGAGGGTGACGTGGTTATATCATATGGGCTAGATTAAAAATGCCAGATTTAACACTTTGGACATATTTTTATATATATTACCTGACAGCAGTTTCAGTTTACAGTTACAGTTTGTGTGACCATATGAAAAAAGATGATATGTTGAAGTTTACTATTTTGGCAAGTATTATGTGACATTGTGTATTTCCATCACATTATATTTTAGAGAGGATAGTAAATGCTGTAACTGTGTCAATGTCATGCAAGTACAAATTTTCATGCATTAGATTTGAATTTTGATCATCGAGTGGTTAAGTTGTTTTGTATTCAGAAAAACCGTGCAAGTGCTAGTATTTATTATCTCAATCTTACTGCATGTCTTATCACATTTTATAGATAATGATAACAAAATGCAGTTTATATGCACTTTTTACTTTCATTATAATACTATTATATTTCATTATTTATCAGTATTGACTATAGTGGTCAGTGTTTTGTGTATGAATGTGAAGGAGAGAATTGTTAAGAAAGATTGCTCCACCATTGGTTAACCCTTTAAAAGATACGCAGCGTATTGCAGTATCCGTCTCGGTGGTATGCTAAGTTTAAATTTGCTACACAAAGTTACGTTGACACAATTATATGCCTGCCATATTTTTTGTTTCTGTGCCAATTTTGCCTAAAATAATCATATTTCGATAATTAATTAAGAAATGGCAATGTAACCAATGGCATTGTGAAGACTTAAGAAAACATTACTTCTTTGTGTAAAGTCATTATTCTTGTACATATTTACTGTTTTAAAATTTAAAACAAATTTGAATTTTAATAATTGCAAAACATTTACTAAATATTTTGTAATATAATCACCTGCTATTCAATTCATAGTGTAGTCATTGGGCTGGGATGTTGTCTACAGAGGGAAGTTCTCTTTCTTTTGGTTGGGTTTGAGTTGTGAGCACAAACAGCCAATTTCTTCACACACAAACTTGCACATCCACATGCATGTGCCTACAAATACACAAATGTGATGACTGTTACTGAAAACTGGCCAGTGATTTGAATGTTTCAGTTCTAGCCCATTCCTAATCAGGTAAGATATATTTGTGGTGCTTATGACATTATACTGATAGATACAAACTTTTTTTATAATGAGAATGGCAACCTATGATCTTGTGCTGAAGGATTTTGTACCATATCTTTAAGTGATTAATAAAATCATAACAGTATCATTCAGGTTAGTGAGTATTTGGGCTGAGTTTCTGAACCCGATACCTCATCAGTATGAAGCAGATGTACTAACTGCTCGATCACCATGTTTGGCACAATAATAAAAATATATTTAAAAGTAGTCGAGTGATGAAGAGTCTGCTGTGGTATGTTGGGCAACAATATAATTCAAACTTGGTTTGGAAACTGTGTTTTCAAGTACTTACCACCATCATATACTGGTAAGTCCTATATATATTCGAAATCAGAATCATTCGACATAAGTTCTCATAATTGTCTGTAATTCTGTTGAGTTTTTTTTATACATTGGCTTTGTGATCCACCCAGCCTCCTATCCAGTGTGTACTAGGGACTTTGCCTGGAGTTTAAGTTGGCTGCAGTGTGAAGCCGACAGTTAACGTTATCTCATTTTGAAGTTTAGAATATGTGGACCTTATTGCCATGTCCACTTTATGCCTTTGTCTTGTAATGGTTAATCACAAATACAACTTTATCTTTATCTGAGGTTAGCACATTTATTGGGCATAATTAAAACCAGCAATGTAATTACAGTGGTGTAAAGTTTTTGAATTTATATTGTGTATCAGATAAAAATTATTTAATGAAATGTGAAATTTTAGTTTTGAAATGTAAGGAATTAGTATTTCTATGTGTTATCAGTTTCTGAAAACATTTTGCATAGTAGTAAGGTTGAAACTAAATTTGATGACTTCATTAAGCACACCAGTAGTTTTTGCACTGTAACTATTTCATGCAAAATCCATTTACAGAAATTCTTCCTGAATTGTCATCCTTAAAAGAAGGTCACATACGTGGTCTATAGTTTTTAATGGCTGACTGTTTGTGGAAGATGTAGGGCTATATTATAATGATTGATGAAATATTTTAATTTTTTTTTTAAAACAATTTCCCTGTTTTCTGCCAATATTATTTTCCCATAATGGATGTAATTTTTTTTAATTTCTGCAGCGTGGTTACTCTCTGTTTTGGTCTATAAATTCTGTCTAGATGGTTCTGTTACCTTATATTGTGGAACTTGTTTTAAACATTCTGTTTTGGGATCAACGTCTCATATCTGCGAGTGTCCAGATTCTCATTCTTTATTGCACATTGTTTTTTCCTTCCCTATAGGACATGTTTTTTTTCCAAACATCTTTTGCATTATTATAATCCACTGAAACATTTTTTATGTAATTTCCTTGTTAAATATGAAGATGAACTTCATTCTTTTCACATTTTGTCATGGTTATATTTACCATTGCCATGCATGGCCTATACGTAATTTTGTTCTGGTTTTACTTCATATAGCTAGCTGCTGTTTTATTGTTGTCATTATCATTGGCATTTAATCTTAATAAGTCACAGTGGATGAGGAAGTGTCATATGAAAATATTTTTGATTAATTATTGATAGGGAAGGAAAGAGGTGGGAGAATGATGTGTTTTTAGGGTGGTTGTAATACTGCAGAAATTTGGAAACTGCTGCTATAGTTCAGAATGTAGCTTGTCCAGTAATTTGGCTGGTGATACACTGAATGGCTGGGGTGCAAGTTTATTAGAGGTGTTGGAAAATTTTCTCTTCACCAGCATGTCCGGGATGGCTTTGGGATGCACCTACCCTCCTGTACGATGGGTACCAGATGGTGGAGAACTTTCCTCAGAGGTAAAGGCATCCAGAACGTGAAGCTATTGCTGAGGTCTGAGAATATGTTGAACATTCCCTCCATGCCCCTGTGCATATAATTGGCATGCTGTTAGGTACAGTGGTACCGTCCCTTCACCTTAACCTCTTAGATAACATGTAATTCTTCCATTTACCTGGATTAGTTTGGAGAGATGGGATCAGATAAACCACTTACGTTTCTTCAAATCTTGTCACTGTTATGCTCATTCTGTCACCTTACTCCTCCTATTTCCTAATTGTGATTGAATGGGGTCTTGTGCATCAAATTCCATTTAAAGTCTTTCTGGCATTCTTGTAACTTGAAGACAGAGAAAACTGCATAATGAGGAACTTAGCTATGTGTATTTTTACTCAAATATTATTAGGAGAATAATGGGGATAGGATATATAGCACACCCAGTACGAGAAGTGTGTATCAATTTTAGTTTGCAACCCTCAATATAAGAGACCCACGTCAGTGACTGAGGCATAACTTCAAGTACAAAATTAAAGTGGATTTTAAAGAAAGGTGAGGTGACTGGATTTACCTGGCAGGATAGAGTCTAGTTGCTGGCAGTTGTGAACACAAGTAATTTAAGTTCTGGATTCTGTCAACTGCTTTGCCAATCTCATTGCTTCATTTTAGTAGTGGAGTGTTTCATTTGATCTTCTTAACATCAGTTCTGTACCTGTACTGCTACCTACAGAGTTGAAGTTCTAATTTGTACAAGGTGTACAGTTCTACTGCATAAATGTAAGGAAAATATCCTGTTTGTTAAATTGTGCTAAATGAGCAGTGTAAGCCTCACTTTAACAGTCCAGTTTTATCTCTAAAGTTTGAGGTTTTTACTGCAATGTGAATATCAAGGATCTTATGGGTATTGTATTTTGCACAATGTCTTGATGATGGAAGCAGTGCATTCCTCCAGAACAGTGGCACATGGCCATATACTATAACAGCCCAGATCATCATCACTTATCTCAAGTATTTTTCCTTGTTCTTTGACGTTTCTTCGTGATTCAGTTTAAATTGACATTTTGTTTCTTGTCATGCTGCTTAGATCGTCAGGTTCTGGGAAGAATAACTTATGGAGTTGAAAAGTTGTTTTTATTACTTATAAAATAATTTGCTAGCCATGATTTTAAAGCAGGGGTTCTCGCCCTTTTTAGACCAGGGGTCATATCATTTCGTACAAACTTACAGGCTGCCAGGTTATATTTGAATACAGTTTATTTAAACTTCATTGTAATTTATAAAAAAATATACTATTTATTCATCACAGAATGTTATCGAGCTACAGAAATTAATGCAGGTCGTGAGTTGAGAACTCCTGTTTTAATGTACTGAAGATAAGTTTGCAGGAACTTGATTATTGAATGGACATCCATTTTTTTCATATCACTGGAAAGTGTGTGGTGCCTTACTCAGGCAGTTAGATCAAAATAATTTCATTCACATGTGACATTAAAGAAATAGTGTCCTGAATGTACTGTTTGCCTGTAGTTTCACTGACTATATCCACAAGGTCTCAGTTTTTAAATGTTGTGAATATTTGTTGTTGAACTTTATCAGTAATGCAGGAAGGTATAATTTAACACCATTAGCATTTTTAAAAAAATTAATCATAGTCTGGCCAGAAGTGCCCAAAACAAAGTCTCTAAATCAGGTGAAATGGAAATAATAATTTTAAAGTTCTCAGTTCCATTTTGTGTGGTCAAGTGGTACAGAAAGTGTAACCACAAAATTGTATGTTTACATGAATGCTTGCATGGTTTTGTATAGGGAAATTATGTGAGATTGAGATTATTTGAGGGGGGTGTATGCATGTGTGTAGTTGCTTATGTGTATGTCAAGTTCTTGTATCCTTCAGCAAAAATGTGATTGTAGAGTAGTAACTACAGCATTATAGTAAGATTGTATTTATTTGTTTATAATTATTAACCAAATTTTAGATTTATTAAACAGGTAACTGGTGTGTTGAAATGATACTTTTGGCAACCTGTGATGTGTAGCAGAACAGAATATTTTAATGGATAAAACATGGGTATATGCGAGTGGTTTAGTGAATGTGCAGATTGTCCAGGAAAGATGTTTATACACATTCAGTGAATGAGATAAAGATATTTAATAACAAAACTAAACTAAACCAAACCATTACATAATACAGCATTGAGACTTATTTAATTAGCAAATCTAGTATAGGTATTCAAAATAGCTACCATTGGCTTTGTGGCACAGTTGACTGTTGAACAACTGACTGAGACGCGGTCACTGAAGTTGACGCTTGGATGGCTGCGCAAGACTGTTCTGTTTCTTACTGTGTAGCTCTTGAAGTGTTACTGGCTTTGCTCTGTGCACTGCATCCTTCAAGTACCCTACCAGAAAAAGGCGGGTGGGATTAAATCTGGCGAACATGGGGGTTACTCAGCAGATGCTGTTGTGTTCTATCTGTTGGATGGGAAAAGTGTCAAGATAGGCCCTGACATCATGATGGTAATGTGGGGGTGTCCCATCTTCTTCATACCATGTCCTCACATCCATACAGCTGACGTATGGTAGGAATAATGAATTCTTGAATGTGTATGTATCTTTTTGGGACACTCTGTATATGAGCCAGGGTAGCCCAATCAGTAACTGACTGTGAGCTAGATGCCCAGGATTTTATCCCAGGCAGGGGCAAAGGATTTTTCTTCTAACTTTTGCATCCATATTGGCTGTGGGGTTCACCCACCTTCCAATCCAATACAGTGGGCACTGGGGGTCCTTTCCAGGGGGGTAAGGTGTGGTTAGGTTTGTGATGCTGACCGTTCACCCTGTCCAATGCCGAGGTCAAGAATGAGTAGAAGCTATTGATCCTCTTGCCACAGGTGCCACTATGGCGTGTAGCTGCACAGCTTCACTTTAGTGAATATGAGGTGCTAGTTCGACTCATCAGTTACTTGTGTTAACCCAGAAAGTTTGTTTATTCTTGAATTCTCTTATTCTCTGTGACAGTAGAACTCAAAGGTTTAACACTACCAACACCAGACACTGCCTTTAAATCCTATACTGAGTCCAGTCCACAACATCTAAACCTTATTACTTAAACTGTCTTTCTTCCTCCTGCTTTATCATCCAAGTAACAGCTTTCCACTAGGTTTCTTCACCAAGTTCTAGCCCCAGTAGCTTGTGAACAGCTTAATAGCTTAAATATATTTAGTTTACAAGTCTCATTGCACATAATTAACCCTTTCAAGTCAAAACTTGTGAGAATAATATTTTTTAATTACAGTCCATACCTCAAAGAAAACACAGCATTTCACCATTACAAAGATGAAATTGATAAAAACTGTTTAAAGAAATCTCCCTGTTTACATTGAGAATTGTACAAAATGCAGCATTTCTGATTGTTAAAGAAGATGGTACACACATTATCACTCGACTTCAAAGGGTTAATCAGTTTCTTTGTGAGTTTGTTTGCTTTTTGTTGTGTGCTAATTTCTTTAAAATAGTTCATTATAAGCTATGCACACTAACCTTAAATTTTACTATAGTTTGAATTCATACATGTAAACATTGACACAAATGGCAGTTTTAGTCATATGGTTTTACTATTCATGTTTCACTACATGTATGCATTTTTTTCATTAAGGAGAAAGGTACTTCCATTACTCTGAACTTTTAAAGAAATGTTTTGAGGCCAAAAATTTAGTGTTCGGTCTGTATGCTGTTATAATTGTTAAGAAAAAATAAGATACCAAGGTATTCTTTTGTTTGTAATAAAATATTTAATTGATAATTTTGTTTAGATATGATATATTAAAAATTGCCATTTTGTGTTAAGGAATGTGTATTAATGTACAATTTTCAGATCGGTTTGGAGTGTACAGGTATGTTTGCTGTATGTGTGCAAGGTAATATCAACTTAATAATTTTGATTAATTCTCTTCTAGATACTCATGTGTTATTCTTTTGAAGGTTACATTTGTAACACTGGTTATCTTCCATTTGCGTAGGTTTCCTGACTTATGACGATTTGATCAGTTGATGCTGATTGAAATTAATTATCGTCGTCCTCTGATTAGAACCAATCACCATACCCCACGAAGTTTTCATCGTCATCATGTCCACCATCACCACCTCCACCACAGATCTGCAAATCCAGTATTGAAACATCCTACTGGTTGCAAAGTTGGCAGCACTGTTACCAAACATAGTCACTACGGTACAAATGACGTCACTTATGAAAATGATTTTGAGTTTAACTGTAGCAGCAAATCTCTGCAAGATAATGTGGTCACAAGTGGCAATGTTATAAATAGACATGGTGTCAGTGGGGGTCTGGAGTGTGGTTCTGCTCTGTGTTTGATGTGGTCTGGCACCCATGGTGAGTCATTGACTGGAGGTAGCAGTCGTGTCTGTTTTCCAAAACTTTGTGCATCAGGAAATCAGTTAGCATCTGCTGGAAATGGAGATGTAAATGTATGTCTTTCTGTTTCTCATCAAGTGGCTCTAGAGTTTCCATTAACCCTAAGCCTAGGAAGCAGCTATTCAAGTCACTGTGTCTTGTATCTTGATAAGACCACTTCTCCCTAAACTGTACATCATTTTATGTCAATTTCTGCAGTGTTAAACATCCAGAGAACTGAAATATTTGACAGAATCTGTCATTAACCGTATTTAAGATGCTGATATTTCCAAACACCTGAAAACACTTGAACTGTTTAAGAAAAACATTTGTGGAGTTCATGTTGGTTACATTATGAGTTAAATATGGCACCTTGTTTTGTGTTGATAAATACTTAGAAACCTTTATCATGTTTGTTCTTATTTCTTTTATAACCCAGCTATTGTAGTCTCGTGTTGGAAGTTAAATTACATTACACAGTTCTTTTATGCTGTATGTGATTCAAGCGGGTTTAACAGTATGTAGTTAACTGTTGAAGTATAAATAACTTAATAATTTAAGTTTTGTTTCATAGATATTTTGGCATAAATCTTCTATTGTAAAATTGAGCCCAAAGCAAATTTGCTTTTGAGTTTCATTATGCTCATAACAGTGAGGAGTGAACCAGCGAATGTCATCAGTATGCACTACACTGGATTCATGTGTGTAGATTCTGATAAGGGCTATGGTTTAATATAGTATGAGAAAGTTAGTTACTCCAAAAAGTAAAACAGTTTAGCATCAAATTAAAATGAACATGTGAGTCAAGTGTCATACTTTGATTATTCTTGTTTTGTGTGCAGCTAATTATTATATTGTATATATGGTCTAATTCAGTTTTATGAAATATACCATTTTCCCTCTTTCTCACTTTTTAACCATTTTAATGTAATTTTCTACATAAATGTATATAATGTATAGTTCCAGAATTCTTTGTGTGGTGTCATTTGTTGAACATTTGTTTTATTGATCTATCAATATTTTATGCAGCAAATGTGAAATACTTGTTTACATATAGAACTTAATTCCTTAAATATTTATAATTACATTTTAAGAACTTAAGCAGTTCCTAAATAGTATTTAATTTACATGTACTTCCCAGCAAGTAAATTGTTCCAAAAAATGTTTGTTTATTTAGTTTTTTGTTAATTATTGTTTTAAATGTTATAGTAAAATTATAGATGAATGTATATTAATACTTTAATGGTTAATTAGGTTAATTATTCTCGTTTTGGGTACTAATCTGCATCTTTTTGTTTTGTTGGAGAATCAGAATCACAGGATATAAGTGAATTGCAAGGTGGACTGCAGTACTATATGGATTTGTGTTTGCATGTACCACCTCAGATCTTTCCTGTTCAAAATATGTGATCTTCATGCAAATAACTTGGCCTCTTGCCATTTAGGCCATGTATCCAATATGTAATGAGTGTATAAACAGAGTATGATTGCACTTTATTTGTTATAAGTATATAATACATATGATATGTCTGAAAAGCAAAGCACTGGATGCAGAGGGATTCAGAAAAAATGAACATTTATAGAAGTGCAGAAAGCTATGGATATATCCAACAGAGTTGGTAAGGTTACGTGGTAAGGAGAGATTAGAAAGACAGTCTACATGGTAAGAAAAGTATGTAAAAATTACCTGAACACGTGCTAGTATTACAAATCATTTTTATGATTTTGAATGTAAAATAATAAAAGAAATTCATATAGAGTTATCTGAAACCTTAGCAGAACATGACCAATTGTTATGACAAAATTTTGATCATTAATTAAATGAGGCACTTTTTGGCTTTAATTGTGTGACGTTTTAGTGATGATCAAGCATTGGATTATAGTAAGTGGCTCTTCTGTTTAATCACAGACATTTGTATGGAATGAATTTGTTCACATTTGGTTCATAAGAATAATCAGAATAATGCATTTAATATTTATTTGTGATTAACAGTTTTGTTGCTTTAATTAAATTTTCTGGACATGTGAAGAGATTATGAGGAACTGTGTATATGGTCACTCTTGTAGTGAAAAAGTAACTGAATACTGGCAATATTTAGAAACCATAAACACAATCTTAAGTTTACTAGGTGCCAACCCAAAAAGTATTCTTTAATATTAATCACAATTTAAAATACTAGAAATTTGACCATCATGAACACTAGTATAGAAACTGGAATACAGAACACCATTTTGAGTATTTTTTGGCCTGGTATAGTATATCTAAAGATGTGGAATTACATTGTTTATTTCTCAACATTCTTCTTTACTCAGTGCAGGATTTCTCTCTGTTCTGTTTGCTGTACTTTTAAATCTACCCTACATTCACTTTATTTATTTTATTGGCCTGCTGAAGCTAAAGTGGGTCTAAATTATGTTGAAAATTGAGTTTATACCAGGAAGGAAACAATGCTTCTTCATAACAAGGTCCGCTCAGCCGATCCTATTTACCCTGACAATTGTGTGAAACCCATAAATACATTCTGTGCGCAAAATGCAGAGTTGCTGATTATTAAAGTAGGTGGTTGAAAAGTTACCACTGGGCTTTGAGTGGTTAAAAAGTAGCATTTTACAGAAGACATTCAAGATATTTTTTAAGAAACATGGACAACAGATTATTCTTTCTGTTTTATTATATTTCCAGTCACTGATACATTATACTGTACAGTTCAGCTTGTCAATGTGAAAACTGTGGCAAACTTATTTTTATTTAACTGCTGGAATATCCTCCTGTCCATTTGTAACCTTGAATTTCCAACTCTTTGGAAACCATGTTCACATAATCCATCATATGGACTGTTTTTCTAAAATGCAAGTGTAAACAAAGACATAGTTCAACCAGAGTGGAATGTGTTATTGTTATATTAATTATTACATAATCAAACTTGTGACTGTCATTACCATTGTCATAATTACTATCATCTTCATTATCATTATCCGCAAGCAAGGCTATAATTGTAGTACCTTATGCACTAGGGTAAAAACTCCTTCCATGTCACACATAATTTTTTTCTTATTGAGTACAAAAAGTGAACATACTCATTTCAAATTACTAATGTTCATTACATATGACATACAACAAGTATCATATTATTAAATTGGGATAGAGCAAAGGAGGGAGGCTGATAAAGTAAATCAATGATGTGTACATATCTTTGAGACTTTACGAGCCTTGTATTACAGTTTGGTGCACTTTGGTTAAAATTCTACAGTTGTACTGCAGGGTACCAAGGTATTTAAAAGGAGTAGAACACTTGTGTAAAGAATAAAAAGTAATGGAGTTCACTCTAACTTGTGTGATATGACATAAAATACTAATTAAAAATTAAGTGATAGATGAGAATGACACTTTCCAGGATAGTACGTAAAGGTACAAATTTTTACAAATGTATATCCATTGTATTGCATCTTTATTGCAGACTTCGATGGCAGTGACTACTCTACCATGAAATCCGCCCAATCTTCTGCTATTGAAGTTTGCAGGGAAGATGACATTGATATTGCTCATTTGCCCTTTGCTGGCAAGTGTGCTAAAATTTTCTGTAATTGATGGCAAGGGCTGCTTTCGCTAAACTGAAGTCCACTCAGTATTGTGCTTATGAAAGTTGCGCAGAAGATGACATTTAATTTGAAATGACTGTCTTCTGGGTTGTAGTGCCATGTAATGTGGTAGACATTTACCAGGCTACATGGCACTATGACCTAGAAGACATCCATCTTTGTGCTCGCCACCATGAGAACCTCATATCTGATATTTAAATTGTTTCTTTGGCCCTTTAATGCTAAGTGCAGTGTAATTTCCGGTTCTGTCCATTATGTAGATTTGCATAAGTAATGCATTGGCTTCTTGTGGGTGTTCCGAATGTGCTACTCTATGTGACCTTGAAATGAGTGTGTCTGGAATTAAAGTATAATATACTTGTGTTTTGAAAAAGGTATGATTAAAAGTGTTACCACTTGCTGGTGGGGAAGGAACACATTTGTAGTTTCTAATGTCCTATGTTTACTTGTCCAGAGTTGAAATTTGTCAACTGAAGTGTGTATGATTTATAGTATGTGGTGAATATTCTGCCAAAAGTCAGAAAGCCTAAATATATTAAATGTCCAATCCAAAGGGCCCAGGTAACTTGTAATTAAGTTTGTTCTTGTTCCTTATGTAGAGCCTATGGTGTGAAGAGATATGTTGCAAGATACACATAAAACATTTTTTTGTGTGAATGCAGTTGCGTGAGGAATTAATGTAATATTACATTCATAACTAATGTTCAGTAACATCTTATTTAAATAAAAGTCACACATATTGAACTTAATAATGGCCATTCCATTATAAAATCCTGTGAATGTGTGAGCACAATATGCCACCAAATAACATTGAAAATTATTGAAAGTTACATTGTGGTCAAACAATAACTAAAAATATACCATAAGGGCATATGCTGAAATGGCAGTTTGCCCCATTCAGTGAATGCAGATGTGTTTATAATTTTTCGGCTGTTGATCTTAGTTACAAGCCACAAGTTCTAAGAATTTAATAAATTAACACAATTGAGGAGTAAAAGTTTTTTATTGCATTGTGTGATCAGAGAACAACATTTTAAGTATCAAACTATCAATGAGCAGTACACACTGTCATTCAGGGGGTGAAGCTGATGCATGTTACTAGAATTTCCATAGCTTGAAGATTGAGCTTTCACTCCTGAAGCTCAGTTCTTTTATTAAAATATTATTCTGTGTACAGGACTTAGGTATGATGTCAGGTTACTAGGCTCCGATTAAAATTGAAGGATTTTGCAATGATGCTTTGAATCCTAATGTTTTGTGCTTGTCAAGAGCAAAGGCTTATTCTGGTAATATTGTATTGTAAATGAATTCATTTACAAGTTTACAGATCGTATAATTGTTTTATCCTGAATATTGGCTTGCAGCATGTTTTAATTAAGATATTTCTTTCATTAATGACATTGTATTAGCCTTCCTTTATACAGTGTGTTCGTACATGAGGCACTAGACATGTTTAATTTTATGGTGTTTATTTCATTCTGTTTAGTGATTTTCTGTATGAAATGTTTATTCATATTTTCTGCTCTTGTATAAGTTACAAACATTTTCGTGTATTTGTCACTGAATTACTGGTCAATCATTTTTATTACATATGATTATTACTGTAAAAATTATACTGTAATATTGCTGCTACTGCTTTCATCATTGCTCTACCACTGCATTTTAAAAATTCTTTAACATATTTGGAATATATCAAATTAAGTGTGCCTGTTACTCGAAGGAAATTAATATCATTTCAGTCATCCAGATTTTCACTGCCATTGAAATTTAAAATCTTACACAGTGTTTTGTTTTTGAGGTCTGTGATTTCTAAATTTTTGGTAGTATTCTGCACGGTCAGGTATTTATATATTGGTGTAAGTTTCTGAAAATTAGAATTGTATGTCAGAGATTATAAATCTTATGTTAGTAATATTTTGCCCTGTTATTTGTTATTAAAAATAAATCAGTTACACTTTTAATTTATGTATTTTTAGAACAAGTTTTTTGAAAAGTAAATGGCAGCTGTAAATATCTAAGATTCTGGGATGTAATATTCTAAGAGCATATAAGTTTAGCTTCATTTGCATCATGAATACTATGTAGAAGTCCACCACCATCTATACTTATGTCACCATGAAGACCTCTAATTCTGCGTTGTTTTCTGAAGAAGTGATGGAAAACCAATATCCATAAATTCTTCTAACTGGTTTAAGCTGGTGATTGCAGATCAGGTTGTACCATGTTAATTATGTGAGTTCCCTTGAAATTTTGGTTTAGAGGTGGTTGGGAAGCCGGTAGTTTATGTAGGGTTTGTAGAAGGACTAGGTTAGAGTAAATTGGAAAATTCCATGGTGTCTTGTTCAGATGTAACACAGTGGCATTGCATTTGATTTTGGCAACACAAAGTACCATCTTTAAATATATGCACAGATTTCAACATGATTTTATCAAAATTGACACAGAACTAAAGTATCCCAGTCTGTTGTGCAGTGAGTTAACTATTTATACTTTTTTGTGTTTAATTTTATACCTACCATTGTACCAGAAGCTGAGATTACCCAAATTGCGGATGTCACACAGTTATCAGGTTATGTCAAAGAGTTTTCACTAGTGTTTAACAAAAATTCCAATATGAAATAATTTGTATTCTGAAACCTTGGCAACCTTTCTCAGCAAATGGATATACACGCGCTGTATACTCCACCTATCTTCTGAATACCTCCGCTCTTAATGGTAATTTTCATGCAGATTGAACATTGTTATTAACATCTTAAATTTTTATGAAGTTAACAATTTAATGACTTTTCCTGTTTAATTTGTTTTGGTTGTATGATGATGTTTCAATGTGTTTTATAATGAATCCATGGTAAAATGTAACCTTATAAAATTCTGGTTCCAGGAATCAACAAATATGATAATAATAATGCAAGTGAAGATAGAGGTGATAAATTAATACTGCCAGTACTGCGACTGATTTTTTAAAATTATTTTAAAGTAGGTGTGAAAACAAAATAGAACCTCAGATATATTATAACTCTCAGTTTCCTGAACATAGTGTATTTTATACTGTCTCATGCTCTTGTTACTTCAAATTGTTTGTTATTAAAGTTGAACCTGTTGTATCATGTGACACCATTTCTGTGTCAGATTTTATTTAACATTCAACACCATAGAGTTGCTATTGAAATACATATGTACATGGATTTGTGCTATCGCTTTAAACTTGTTGAAAATGGTTGTGTGGCAAGAAATGGAGCTATTAATTGAACAGAATGTATTGCTATGCAACCTCATCATTCTGTTTATTAACCAGAGATTTTAGCATCCATACAAGCTTAAAAACCTATGGCATTTGTCAGAATATAATGATTTTCTTTTAATTATACTTGGAGATATTTTGTTATTTAGTATGCTGTGAATTTAAATTATGGTTTTTCATCTTTATTTCAGTCCCTCCCAGTGACCACATAATTTCTTTACAAGCATTTGGAAATAGTTCCTTGCTAAATTAAAGGCAAAAATATGTCATTTACGATACTGATTTGTATCTAGTAATATGAGCTGTTAACACATTATGTATTTTATTAGGATTATTTCTCAAGAGTGAATATCAGAGGATCATAGAGAAAATGCGTTGTGAAAATTTTGGCAGTGCTGTCCTCTGGGTAGACTGAAGATTTTGGTAATGGTTAAGATTTTTTATTCCTGCATTAAGTGAATAGAAATGTGTATGATTTGAGGATTTTATAGTGTGAGTTTAGATAGTGCCATATATAAACCTTTCAGAGGAACTTGCTGCATCTGCCTGTAGGTACTTCAATCTTGTATCCTCTGAAATGTTGATATACATCCAGATTACTACATGTGTAACAACACAGAAGACCATGGTCTAAAATAAAAATGTGTTCTGTACAAAATGTGGATATTTCTCTCAAGTAATCCAGTTTGAGCGCTTCCAATTTAAACCCCATAAAATTAATTTCTGGTGTTACTGACATGGTAGTTGTCAACATAAAAATCTTACATTATGAACCTGTGTCTCAAAATTTTACTCTTTTCTTGTTGCAAAACACATTGTCAGCAGAAGAGCACATTCTGATTTAAGATTTTGAAACTAATTTGTTTTATTTTATCTCTTTCCATATATAAATAAAAGTTTGGGCTATAACAGTATCTTCATCAATAGAATCTTGTTGATTTTGAATCACAAAGATTATAATTGTTTGTATAATGAACTGATAAAATGTTTTGTTTGAATCAACTCCATGGAACATAAAGATTCCAGTCACAGTACAAATATTTATTTTACATACAAAAGAAATAACATTATTAAACATGTGTCACCTCTTACATGTGATCCGGCTTCATACCACTAAACGATGAAAGTAGTCAGTAGCCCCTTTGTCTGAGGGTTTAAATGCCCTGTCCCTCTGCAATACAGATTATATGTGACTAATACCTTCAAGTTTTGTGAATAGCATGATGTTTATTGTAATGTACTGCAAGACATAATTATATATCAAATTTAAAATCTTTGGTGATTAATTAGTTTGAACTGGTGCTGTATACCACATTTCAGTACTAATTCTGAGTTCATCATCTCATATAGTGCATTAATTGTTGATATTATAAGATGTAATTGTATGATGTTAAAAAAAGGGATGTTACTAACGTAGTCTACACCTATTCGTATTTCCTCATTTACACACATGCTGTTCTCATCTATCACAAGTAAACTGTTTCTAATTGAACTTTGTTACGTGGTTGAAGAATCGTGTTTAGATAATGCTAGATATGAGGTTCAGTTGCAAGAAGGACTCGGAAACAACTGAACTATGACCGAGTTAATCTATGTGTCTGAATGTCTGGTTCGAATTAAGTACCAAGCAGGTTGGTGCAGTGATACCACTCCAGACTTGTACCTGGTTCTAATGTCTGCCTAATTACCAGCCATTTTGTTTCATATCTTTCATGGTTTTTCTCAGTCTGTCCAAAAAATTAATAAAAATTTGTCACATGTTGCAGGGATAAGGTGAGATTTTGAAGGAAATTTTTAACATTACTGGAGTAGATGTTCTTGAAGGTTGAACCCATAGATTTCTAATCATTTTGATGACATTGGTGTAGAAAAAGAAAGTATTTTTGAACACATGATGTAATAAATATTCTAGACTTCCATTAATAATAGATAAAATAGTGTGCAAGACATACAACAGGTTCATTCCCATTTTCTGCCAAAATTGGGAGTATCTATTCGTGCAGCTGAAATATGTGGCTTCCTTGTAACACAGAAATGTTTCTATAAACCAGTAAGTAAACATAGATATAACTAAATATATGAACATAGCATGAAAACAAAATCAGCAACAGTCATGTTATAACTATAATTAATAAATCATTTGAGAATGTTTCAAAATTCAGTATGTTTAAGTAACATTAGGAAACAAAGAATAAGATTCAGGAAATACTTGTTCTTATTTGGTTCAAAAACTGTTATCCTCTCTACTTTCCATACTGCCAAAGATCAAGTTACCATTATATAGGTGGATAACTTTGCCATTTGCTTTAGTGTGAAACATGGTTTTATTTAGAGGAGTCTGAAAGGAAGGAAGTAACAAAAGTTTTGGATATTACACAACAAGGAATTTCATGATTCACACAGGACACCAAATATAAGTGGTGAAATCAAAGAAAATTGTGAGTTGTGCATGTGGGTAGGATGGGGGAGACATAGAATACATACAGAATTTTTGGCAAGGAAATCTCTTTAGAAACGTACACTTGGAAGACTTACAGGGAGATGGGAGAATAATAATAAGATGGACATTAGGGAGAGGGGTTGAGGGTGGGAAGTTCAAGTGTCCTGTTGGGCTTTGGTATTAAAATCGTCGAACCTTTGAATTCTGATACCATATTACGAGTATTTATTGAGGCAAGTTACTCTTGAATCGGAAAAAGGTAAAGAGGATTATGTTGAGTGTATTTTTCATGAAAGCATCAAATCATAAATGGATACGAGGTGCGATCGCAAAGTTTCAAGACTGCGCCTATAAAAACCCGTACACTTATCTCAGGTATTAAATTCATCCATCACCCTCGAAGTAGTTCCCCTGGGAGTGAACACAACGATCCCAGCGCCGCTGCCAAATCTGGAAGCATCCCTGGAAATCTTTCTTTGTCAGCCTGTCAAGCACCATCTGCGATTCTGCCTGAATCTCTTCTATCGTCTCAAATCTCCTTCCTTTTAGCTGAATTTTCATCTTTGGGAAGAGGAAGAAGTCACCCGGCGAATAAGGAGGGTGCGGGATGACGACCATGGTGTTTGAGGCCAAAAACTGCCGAACTTTGAGGGCGGTGTGCGCTGGCGCGTTGTCATGATGCGTCGCATGTGGAGTTCTTCCTTTAGAAACAGCTGACAGGTCCCATAGCCTAGCCCAACAATGTCGCACAAGTCGTTGATGGTACGACGTCGATCTTCGTGAATGGCCTGCCGAATCTTCGTAACATTTTCGGGCGTTGTGCTCGAAGATGGTCGTCCAGAACGCTCGTCATCATCGACAGAGGTTCGGCCATTTTTAAAACGTGAATGCCACACAAAAGTTTGTGCACGACCCATTGCGGATTCCCCAAATGCTTGCTTTAGCATTTCATAGGTTTCCGTAGCCGTTTTGGCGAGTCTTTGGCCAAATTTGATGCACACGCCATTCCGAAATCTCAGGAGGGTCGGTGTAATGCACTACCAAAACGCCCGTAACTAAGAAACAAATGCTAATTCGATGATGCCGGCTGGCACACTGATTCACTATGAATGTAGGCCGCACCCCCTAGCGGCAGAAGCTCGTACTACATCCGGTTCGCCCTCTATTGACACAGTCTTGAAACTTTCCGATCGCACCTCGTACTTATTTTCACACAGGGTCAATCAATATTATTGATTGTTTTTAAACTTGCCATGTGTGTGCAATATAGTAGCTTGTGCTCATGTTTTTGGTAATTGTTAAGAGGATTTTGTAATTACTATTTGTCATATTAATACCTCAAAATATATGTCATATTCAAAGCCTGATCACTTTTTTAATATTACATGTTAGGACATGTATATCTACTGACATAAAAGTTTCATACACTGTTTTCGTTTTAGATTTTAAATATGTCGAGTAAGATATGCTTTCATAACTTGACTTGAAATTTTGTAGACTTAATACAATCATACTTTACGTACATTTGAATTGAATATATTTTTAAAGTAAAATAAATTTTTAATAAACATTGTGAACACTTTACATAGTATTTTAAGAATGTTAAAGTTTTACAAGTTATGTTTTAATGATGTTATGCATGAAGTGTCATGAGAGGAAAGAAATGGCTGTGGCCTAGTTGAACCTTTTAGTTGTTGCCAGTGAGATAACTTGTATACTGTTTCTGTCTTCATGTGTTGGGCAAGATGGCTCATATAGTTACAAGAATATTTTCTATGTGCGATACTTTTGTTCAGGCATGTAGTGAGGCTCTCAATTATCCATATCAGAAGTGTTGTAAAAGAACAGAATTATGTATTGTGGTTGGTTGAGTTGGTTTTGTGACAGTTAAAAAGAGGTCCACAAAGTATAAAAAGTCAGATTTTTACAATTTCAGTGATAACAGTGATATTTTTACTAATTGGCAAAGGATTAATATTTTTATTCCTTCATTTATGTAGAATGGCTTTGGGATCTGAAGAAAGAATTTAATTTGGGATACCATTTGTTATCAGTATTTAAAATGTGAACATCCTAAGTAGAAAGGAGAAGTGTTTATTACATCACAAAATTCACTGTAATTTAAAGAAAATTGTGTGTGTGTGTCTTAAGAATATAGATCAGGAGTATGTACCATTACCAGATGTATGCAATAAAACAAAAGCTAAGAATTACAAGAATTTTAATGAGCTTGTTTGGATGTAATAAGAAATTACTATTTTAATTTATCATAATTGAATCATTTGATATTATTATTCACCAAGTAACACGGAACCATGATATTATATATGTTTTAATTTATCGGGAATTCTTACAAATTAATAATGTCTTAAATTAATCAATTAAGGTTTGTAGTGTGATAGTGAATGCTGTCAGTATTGTTTTAGAATTATTTATTATAGTGATATTATTGTGATTAAGGTGTAAAAATAATGGTGTGTAGAAAAGGGGAATTAAATTAGAAAGTTGTCAACATTCAAGAGTGTTTTCATTCTATATTTAATTAAATTTAAAGTCTGACCATTTGCTCTGATCAGGTTACGAGTACATGCCAGACAAACCTCGGAACTGTCTTATGAATTCTGAGCACGCTGTTTATTAGATATGTGAAATGCAGTTAGCACACCGGTTTATCACTGGCTTGTTCCATGGATAATCATTCATTGAATACAGTGAGGATATGAAATTTAGGCAGTTTCATGTTTTTTTAAACTTATAAATTTGGTGAATAGCATTTATCATAGTTAAGATCTGCTGGTGAGACTATTGCTAAGACAAATAAATGGTGCCAGTTATCTAAGCTGTCAAATGATCGACACTGCAAACATAATGGATTTGACCCTGATCTGTGCTTTTGACTTCTGGGTACAGGAGAACTGTACACAATGTTTTATACAGATAAGCACCAGTTTACTTCCAGAGTTCAAGGGTCAAGATTCAATTCCCCAAAGGAACTTTGTCAGATATTAAGAAGAAATTATAAGCAGAAGTTATCCACTGCACAGATCAAATACTTATGATTTTCTTTTATAATATATTATTGCCCTCTTTTGCTGTATGCCTTGATAATGACTGGAAGAAAATTGGACAAAAAAAGTTTTTTTGTAGCAGCCTGATGTATTGTAGAAAAGAATAGTGTGAAAATTTTCAAAGGTTACTTTCCTCTCCACTTCTTCCCCCTCCTATTCCTTTATCCCCTTCACCCTTTCTCTACCTTTACCTTCTTTCTCGTCCAATCCAACTTTTGGGGCAGTCTTTTGGCAGAAATAAACACAAAAATTTCTAACATCGAGACCAGCATGTCAATGTTGTTCTGGGTAGTAATGCCACATGGACGTGTTAGTAGTTACTAATATTTCAGAGGAATAGACTGCCTCGATCTTTAGGGCTGCTGGTATGTACGTGCAGGTCCGCCTGTTGTTAAATCCAGAAGACGTATCAACTTCTTCACTACCGTGAGTTCCTCAGATCTCAAAAAAGATACATGTTGATAAAGTATCTGGTTAATATGGTGTGATTAATATTCTGACCCACACAATAGTCCATTGATGATCTGAAAATGTTAATAAACTATTGTAATTAGGTGTGTAGACTTTGGTATAGCAAGAGGCAGTGAGAAAATGTATAAGTTTTGTGTAGTGTGTGTGTGTTTGGTGAAGTAACAAATTGGTAACGAGCACAAAATATATACTTTTGTCTCAATTTTATGATGACAATTGGTGGACCAGTGTAGGCAATCATATTGTTTGATGTCTAATGGGAAAATATAATCAAATTGCAAACATGCCTAAAAATACTGTCTAAAAATGTTTATTTGTAGAGAAATGTCAAAATGATTGACAAATTTGAGTATGGAGACAGCATAAAAATATCAACTTTTTTTCTTGTGGTTTTCTCCTTCTACATGTATTTCCTGTTCTCCTGTTATGTTCACTTCTTCTTATTCAGTGTCGTGCCTGGGGTCTGAAGGGGTCAGATTGGATTAAGATTATCTTAGCTAGCTAGCTAACTAACTAACTATATGCCTTACCGAACCCAAAGGTCCATCACCGAACTAACCAAAGCCCTCCATCGGTCTCTGTCCTGGGCCAACAAAATCCAGTCTCCTTCAACTCCTATCTCCCATCTATGTCTAGGTCTCCCCAGTGGTCTCTTCCCCTCAGGCTTCCCAACCAACACCTGGTGCGCGCTACAGGGTTTTCTTAGTTTCATCTTTCAGTCATCTAAATGCAAGACTGCCATAATCATTCAAACAGTATTGCAGAATTTAATAACGTCTGCATGGGTTATCAGCCATGTCAGTCAGTTAAACATCAACATTTTAGGGACCATCTCGTCCCCATCATCAGTAGTATTTGATCAAATGAACTGACGTGGCTTATAGCCCAAGAAGATTTTATTAGTGGTAGTTGCCGTGAAAGCTTCATATCATGCAGTCATACATCGCTTTGATGTATTTGACCTTCCTGGTCTCTGTCAACTGTAACGGTATTGAAGGAATACATTTCTGATCTCGGGGTACCGATAATGTACAATTTGCTGCTCCTACTTAGCAAGAGGATGATGGCTGGTAGAGGAAGTCTACGTGTCCAAAGCACTGTGTTAACCTGGTGTTCGTAATGTTAAAAACAGATAGGATGAGTCATTACCAATTTCAAATTTTTTGTCTTTTTCAGTCGCCATTGTGCTTCCTCAAACCAATTCAACAGCATTACCAATAACATTTGGAGATGAATTAAACTGAGTTATTCCTGACTAAAGATCAGTTCTTGTTTCCTCGGAAGCATAACTTTCAAAATTTGTTCTGTGTCTTGCACGTGTTTCATATTATTCCATGTAGCAGTGTACATGTTCTAGCTGGTGTTGCAAATTGTTATTAGACTAGAGCTCAAGGTAAAGGTTTATCTCACTTTAATAAGATTTCTAAAAACTTCTACCGCGTAAATTTGAGGTGGGTCACAATTGTTTATTTAACCCTCAAAGAAGGTGGTCGGTTATTCAGTAACATAATTCGCTTGATATTTGGAACAAAATTAAGAAGTGAAAGAGGACAATTGCCTTAACGTCAGTGCTGAGATAAACTGGTCGTTGTTTTATTAACTATTATAAATTTCATTAGTCTTGTTAGAAAACATCCAAACATCACGATATATAGGAAATATCCACCGACCTTGTGAATAATAGTTTTTAATCGTGGAAATATTTTGACCTGTGTACAGTTCGTTTATATTTATTACACTGACAGAATCTGTCTTGTCATTCCCGGCATGTGATTGGAATGAATTATTACACAGATAATCATGAACTTTTAATACTTCCACAGTGGAAGATTTTCTGTTTTATTGAACCATCTCTGCATCTGACTTATAAACACATTAAAAACTTTTTTGATCTTTTATGGTAAAATTGTAAAGTACAGGAAGGAATTCATCTGCTGGTCTGAAAAGTATACATAGTATGAAACTTTTGAATTTTACTTCCTGTACTTGAACTTGTAGTTGCTATGGAAAATTGTAGTGAAATAGAAAAGAAGGGATTGAAATTAGGTTTCAGTACTCATTCCGTAGTGGAGAAGTTTTCATGAGTGATCACTCTTGTCGATACAGAGTAAAACCCGAAACATGAGATTATTACCCCATATCGATTTTGAGCAAGGATAGCCATGGCCAAGGCAGCTTTCGTCAAGAAGAGAATACTTCTCACTAGCAAGTTGGGCTTTGAGATGAAGAAGAAACTAGTGAAGTGTTACGTATGGAGTGTCGCGCTGTATGGAGCGGAGACTTGGACACTCAGGAAGAAGGAACAGAAATACCTGGAGAGTTTTGAAATGTGGTGTTGGAGAAGAATAGAGAAGATCAGGTGGACGGATCGAGTGACCAACGAAGAAGTATTGAGGAGAGTCAACGAGCAAAGAAACATTCTGCAGGCGATTACACGAAGGAAAGCTAACTGGCTGGAACATATTCTGAGAAGAATGGGTTACTGAGTGATGTCATCGAAGGCAAGGTTGAAGGAAAGAGAGGACTAGGAAGAAGATTGATACAGCTAACCGACGATCTTAAACAAGGAAAGAAGATGACGTTCCAGGAATTAAAACGAGAAGCCGAGAATAGGGAAAACTGTCGTAAGACAGAACACTGAATAATAATAATATAATAATCGATTTTGTTGATCACCAGAAAGATTTAATTATTATTAGTCACCTGTCGTAAAGGCTTAGAGGTTTGTGTATTGGAAAATTCAAATACTTCCATAAAATACCCTGAAAGTCCTTAAAATGAATTTATTTTAGTAAGAGTCCTTAACATAAAATGTTCCCACTCTTTGGATGTGGCCTGTGTTTTATAAAAGGTTCCTGATTTAATGAAGATGGCCACCTTCTGGGTTGTAGCACTGGTAGTTTACCAACGTTTCAGAGGTTCTTACTGCCTCCATCACCAGGGCGATCGCCCTGAGGATGTTCTCTCCTGAGTTACCTGGCCGGACACTGATCACAAGGCATTGGTAACTCTTATGTTCCATGAATATTTGGATTGTAGAGCTTTATTCTGATTGGACCCCGTACTCTGTTTCTCGAAATCCTGGTAATAGGGAGTTCGTTCTTTTTAACCGTGTTAGCCCAGCTATCACTTTGAGAAAGGAAAGGTGAAAAGTCTTCTGTCGTACTGTTTCAGTGGTACTCCGTACACTGGAACACAGCAGAACCGATCAGAAAATATGTATCGTGTCGGTTGTCCAATTGTCTTTTCTCAATGATGACGAGGTTGATTGTGAATCGTATAAAGAGACTGCATTTACGAGTTAAAAGTCCGTCAGATTATTGCATTATCAGTACCATAATTTTCTCTACCTCGAATTGTCGTCATAATTGTGTCCTTGACCTGTTTTATCCTGTTTACCACTTGCCTGGGTTGCCATGTCAATTTTCATTAGGTTTGAATTGCATTTTAAATTAAACGTTTTCCATAGAGTACAAAGAAGGTTATAATTTGAAGACTGTTTTCTGGTAAATTGGTAGTTTACCAAAGTTTTAGGGGTTCTTGCTTCCTCCATTGTCAGGGCGATGATGAGGCAAGAAGCACTCTTAAAACGTCGGTAACACCCCAAAAGACAACCATCTTCTTAGTCGTCGCCGTGAGAACCTCAAGTCTCACAAAGTTGTATTTTGTCTGTAACTTACATTGTAAAATGGACAGTTTTGATCTGAAGAAGACATTTTATTATATCGATGGTGTCGCTAACCAAGACACGCTTCACACCGAATTTATAGACGTGTTTATTTCTTCATCTGAGTTTCACATGTCATTAAAATGGTTTGCTAAAAACTATTTCACGGGGTTCGGCTTCTATTTCCCGAAGAGCGCTGGACAGAAATGGACGTGTTTTCAAATACACAACTTTTCAAATGAAACTTCAGTTCCATATCAGATTTGAGATCTCACAACGGCGAAGTCGTCTACGCTGGTCTTGTGGATATATTCCGACGTTTCGGAGAAACACTCCCCATTTCCTGGCCGTAACCCCCCGAAACGAAGTCCTCGTGGAGTAGTCCCGAACAATGACATCCATATTTTTAGATACTATAAATATTTTCCTAGAAGAATGAAGGAATCTTTGAGTAGCCTTATTCACTGTAGTTTTCTTCAGGCCGTGATTTGAACCCAGGAC
>NW_019059887.1:600541-616001 GCF_000696155.1 Zootermopsis nevadensis
CGCTCGATCCAAATATTCGGTATTTGATCTTCAATATGAGTTTAGTACACGGGATTTATGTGGAGGAAAGTTGAATTAACCCTGCAACTTTCGAAAAAAAATTCCACATACAAAATTTATCCAGTTTATGTCATGTAGGTGATTCATACACAAGGGTTAAAACATTTTAGCCCCAGGCTTTTGGATACGACCCACGGCCTGTGGAATTGCGACACAGACGCGGGCTGAGCTCGTCGTCTGTCCAGATTGATTGCAATTGTTGCCATCACCACCCCTAGAGGAACATCGTGCTTCCCTGTGATGATGATTCGTTAAAAAGTCTCTCGCATAAATGAGCTGCTTCCTGACATCGCCCGTCCTTTTTTCCCTACTCCTGACTGACAGTCTGAAAGAAGGAGACCTTAAAGCCGAATTCTAACATGCGTCACACATCGGACGTTACTAGTTCTCAGTATGTTCGTCTTGAAGTCTTGCTTAATAATTGTAGCTTTATAGGATTTGAGGTTTTCACGGCTGTGAGTCTGAAGATGGCTGTCTTCTGGCTTGTTGCACCGTGCAGTCTGGTAGAGGTTTACCGACGTTTCAGAGGTCATTTCTGCCTCCATCATCAGGGCGAGCACCAGAAGATAGCCACCTTTAATTGTAGCATTGTTTGTGCCCATTATATGTATCATTGAACGGGCGATCTGCTTTTCTTATCTGGTAAGGACATCGCCATTTGTGTCAGCACCTCGTCTTGTGTGTGAGAGGGACGTTTTGCCCTCCTTTCCCACCTGTTTAATAAATTGACAAAATCTCAATAGAATTTCATCTGCATTTTATACCATTCTAAGGTCTGCAGTAAGAATTATAAAGCTGCCTACAGAAAGTTATGATAAAATTCAGATTGTAGTTCGATGTACTTCACTATTGAAGAGTTTTGGCCGATCTGTGCTCTAGATGTTTTGCAGACAGTCTGTAAATTCTACTGTTCACAGGCAACGCTGTGTACAAGTTTGATTACATATTACGGCAAATAATCACAGCATTAGTAAATCAGCTGTTTCTTCACCAAGTCATCATGACATTTGTTTCTTCCTGCTTTGTTACAGGAAGAAGTGATTAATTCTCCGAAGACGTCACAACACGGATAAATATTGCCTTTTCCCCAATAGACTGCAAACTTCTACATTTTGGAATCCGTTACAAGTAAGAGTCATCTTTCTATGTTTTATATAAGATTGTGAACTATTTTGATAAAATAAATGGTAGGTTGGCTCCAGTTTTACCTTCATTTGACGGAACATAGGATTTTATGTGAAATTTACTCCCTGCGAAATGTGAATAAGATTCCTGAGGGCAGTGAAACAATTCTATATTCACTTAAGGCACGCAATGAGGTCTCAGACGATCAGCTGACGCTGGAGTTTCGGAGACTGTCTTTGGGCCCATATTGTGGGCGATGCTTTCACCGGAAACGTTGATAAACCCCTACAAGGCCACACGACGTCACAACCCAGAAGACAACGATTGACATTCGCAGAATTTTCTTTCTAGGGCGTCTTGGATGTAATCTTTCTAGCAAAATAACATGTCTTTAAATATATCACGGCTGTTTCCACTCACTAATCAACATCTACTGGCAAATGGACAAAATGCACTGATAAACTGATAGCTGTATAGCTCGTGTATTTTATAGACTATAGACCTACAATAATCAGGAGCGGAGCGTTCGTGTTGGCCCTGTTAGACCGACGTTCCCCTTAGACCTTGGGATTGCTTTGTAGGCACCTTCATCAAGTTAACACTCGTTGTTGGCAAGGATTCCTGTGCAATGGGAACAAAGCACAAAACGTGGTCAGCCATCCTTTGTCAGAATTTTCCCTTCCTTCGTCTGAAGATACGTATCTGTAGGGACACCAAATCGGATGTTGACGAATGAGTAAACACTGTGTTAGGTTAAAATGACGTGTTTCACCTCTGCCACTCGCAAATAATCCATAAACTTACTGTTCGAACTATCAACAAAGACCACAAGCAATGGAATATTTTGTGGTCACAGGTCAAAACGGCTTCGGGGCTAACTCAGCCTTCTGTCAAATTGGTACTGGGTTCCTTCCTCGATCTATAAATGATGAACGATGCTGAACTGATGTGGCATATCTTTTGACTTTGCCTGTATGATTCAATTCACGTCATGATGGCACCTAAAACGACTTCTTTAGTCCCTGTTTGATTACCTGCCAACTGTCCTCGGCAATTGATTCAAATAGGTAATTGCTTTCGAAATGGAAAGGGTAGAGCTGCATAGCCTATTGTTAAATTGGATAATTGGGGCACGTACTGGTGACTGTTATGTTGACTATCATGTATTTTTTGTGTGGCCTGTAGGAAGGAAAAGTCTGTTCATCAGGGTGCGTAATAGTTGCAGAATAGGCTCGTGATCAGCATAATTTGAAAAAAGGTTCGACGACTTTGGTAAAGTTAATAGGGCCTACATATATAGTGCTTAATTGCTTGTAATTCCAGTTATCTAATGACTGTAAAATTGCCATAACCTCTTTTAACCGTTTGAAGCCGAAGCTCATCTAAACAATATTTAAAATTTTAATTCTTATCTGAAAGACAACACAACGTGTCTCTATTGAAGTAATCAAATGGTTTGTGATGTTAAGCTTTCAGGGCGACTTAGTGTAATAAATTCTTCTCGGGCTACCAGTCGTGTAAGGTGTCTTAATGAAGAAAATGTCTTCGTTATTGCTGTTTAGGGAAATAATCTGTGCTTATTCTGCGAAGCAAACGAAATCCAAAACTACGCTCGGAGGCAAAATGCATAGTTATTGATTGTTCATGTAGTTGCTATTGGGTTTTGAAGGGTCAATTGACCATATACTTATATGGCCTTGAAAAGAAATTAACTAGTTCATACTTCCAACTACTTGTATTGCTTTATGCTGTTTTAAGAGGAAATATTTGTAGTTAATACATACCAGCTTCATAGGAGGCCTACCTGAACTTTCGAGCAATTCTACGGAAAACTCAAGGTTATAATGAAATGGAAATGAAATAAAATTAATGGATTTAACTATTAATACGTTTAAACTTAGCAGCACCATGATAGGTTATTAATGAAGGTGAGATGAATCAGTCACCAACAATAAAACAAAGGAAGCATACAAAATGTTTGTGGACAAATCTCGTTGATAAAAAATGTGGAAGACGAAGGCATAGTTTGGGAGATAATACAAAGCCTGCCTTGTAGTAACAACGGTTGTGACAAGCCATCTAAGAAGTGATAATTCGAGAATGACAAAATAAACCCAACATAGGAATGCCCTTAACTAACTCCATGGAGCAGAGTCCTTTTTGAGCAGTTGATAGTATGCCCAGATAATCAAGGAATTCACCGCCCTTTACAGAAATCAAATGTTTATTACTGTGTTCGCAAGAGACCCCCACCATCATGGGAATAATCCTTTCGAAAATTATTCTTAAAGTAATAATTAAAGATACATTTTAATAATACATCTCTTAATGTAACTTACTTCAGTACAGCCAAAATACTGACGGCGTAGTAACCCAGATAGTCACATCGCCATGAAAACATCAAATCTTACATTATTTAATCTCATTAGTTTGTACCACTTCGTTAATTGACAACTTTTAACATCGGATATTTTATTCAGTCATTGCATTTTTACAATTAGTCATGTGTTAAATATGGACTTTAGAACATCGATGTAGAAATATTTACCATGAACTCTGGAAACATTGATGTCGCTGAGAATAAACCTACGTCTCTTTCCGTCTATTGCTGTAGGCCTGTATTTGAGTCGTTTCACCATTGAAAGTTATGTTTATTAACCATAGATATGTAAAAACAAAATACGAAATTATTTTATACGTAAAACTCAGCATGGAAACGAATAATGAAGAATTTGTCTGGTTTTAAAATGAGAGACTGAGTGAAAAGAAGGTTCCTGCGAAAGTGTCGTGACATCTGGAGGGTTGTCTAACAGTTCATTACCATTTAATGAGAAGACTTGTATTAAATCTCATAGATAACATGGAATGATAGGTCACAATATTTCTGAGTGTATTCAGACTTGTTACATTTGGCGATGTTCTTGTGGGACTTTCCGTCATGTACACACTCTGTGACGAGTATACACGGCGCCAAAACCTAGAAGTACATTATTCTCACTGCAGTGGAAACCTCAAATCTCATTCTGTGAAACTGAATTCGAATTACATTATATGAACTGTTGTAATACAACGAAGTTATTATGAAAATAGTAAGAATCCTACGGTACGTCATAGCTGAGTGGTTAGCACTGTTTTGTGTTTTCGAGGTTCTGGGTTCAAATGTCCGTCTGGAGACTAGCAACCCTATCATCTCAATTCTCGAGGCAAGTGTCAGGATGGTACCTTAAAATAGGCCACAGCCGGATCATTTTCAGTTCGTTATACGTTAATTATCCTGTCATTCAACACTGTATAATCTGATCTACTCACAGCTCTGTTAAATCAACTATAAGTAAGTGAAATACAGCTATAAGTTCCTAGCCAAACTTTGATGCTATAAAATTTGTGTAGTTGAAATCAAAGAATTAATCATCAATTTGAACTGAGGGACCTGTTATCCTGAATTTTTGCATATTTCTCTTTTTCTGTGTGTGTTTTCCTGAGCCTCTACATGCATGTACTGAGTTAGTAGGTCTAACCTTAAAAAAAGAGGGAGAGAGAGAGAAAAAGAATGAAAGAGCCTTGAACATCTGCATAATTAAAAAAATAGAATCTTGGTGGTATAATCAGACAATGTGGTTTAGAGGAAATTCCACTAGCAAATCATATATTAAGTTAGTTTCAGTTTATCATTATGTTATTCCACTCTTATATTTGTTTGACTTCCTACCACATACAGTTTATACTGGATACTGGGAACGACCCGTTCTTCAAGTGCCTGAGCACTGCGGGTCCCAACTTTTCGTTGGCTTTGATCTATAGACATTCGGTAGGACTCCTTGGATGAGGGATCGGCCCGTCACAAGGCCTCTACCCGTACACAGGACAGCACTACACAGAAAAACATCCATGGCTTGAGTGGGATTCGAACCCACAGTCCCAGCGACCAAGCGGCACAAGGCCCACGCCTCAGACCATGCGGCCACTTCAGACCCCTACATACAGTTTATATTATTTGAATTTTGAAATTAACTGTGTGACATAGTCCAACTTTAGACTGGGAAGCGTATTCTCAGTGTTGGACTGACTCCAACAAAGATCACTTTATCTCAATATGTGACAGACCACTAGCATTAATTTAAGTTTATTTCTTTATTTTACATTTAGTTTGCTGGGGCTATTGGTCTGAGTCTAGCTGAAATGGTTTCCGCATATTTTGGACTGGGGGGATCTGAAATATCCGGGCATTAACGGTCAGAAACTATCAAAGCAGTTTCAACTTAAAGATTGGACATTTCCTCTGTATTTTCTTTTTAATTTTCATTTCATTATTCCACTTGCTCAGCTGGCAGCACAGAAATTCAGATTATTTTATATGAATTTTTTAAAACATCTTGCACATATCTTGAAATCTGATGCCTTTCTAGTGAATAATATTAAAAACCATATCGAATAAGCCATGCAACTAAAAAAATGTAAAGTATGTATAAACATCTTTTGTTCCTGGGGAAGGCTATACCATATTGGGTTATCTGGAATAAATTCCTTTCAAATCTCAATGTACTAGTTGTAAGACTTACCAAAAATCAAAAGTAAGAAACAAAAGAGTGTAAAAAGCTGTAATCGTGATAAGGAGGTTATGAGTTTTGCTATGGTCGTTAACCTGCATCGTCCATGAAACTCACCTTATGCGTGATCTGGCTGGCTGTGTGATGCACTATCTTACCATTAATCCATAGATCCTGGATCTAAAGTCCAGCCAACAGCCACAGTTTAAATTTCTATTCCTGTATCATAAAGGCAGATATAAAATATGACAAAGGATATTCGTTGTGAGGTTTATAAACTTTCAGTCATTTTTATTAACTTTCCACATTTTCACTCATTCTGTGTGACATAATTGTCTAATTTTGCAGAATTGAAATAAATAGTGTGTTTAGATGTATTTATAATTATATTAACACATTGACTCTTCTGGGATGTTGTTCTGGAAGAAGTTTACTGACATTTCAGAGGTGCTTGGCCCCTCAAGTTTCATTAGTGTGTTGATGATCATCTTTATTTTTGCTGCTGTGGATTCTGAAAACTCACCATTGACAACTATTTTTTATTCAGAAGTTATCTTTTGGTATTCTTGCTGAAACTTTTTGTCCCTATAGGGGGCCTCTTTCTTTGCGCATGAATCTAGGATATTAGAATTTTATTTGCTGCAAAGTCTAAATGTTATTGCAGAGATCAGAGGAGATATCCTTTATGTGACCTAGTCAGGAGGTGAAGTAAACAAGTATCCTATTTCCCTCATTCAGTCAGTTACAATTCTTTTTTTTTATAGACATTGCCTTTGCAGGATGCTTATCTCGTGAAGTTCATGGACACTATTAGGTTTTCTTAGTTGATAACAGTACTAATGAATATTGCTTTGTAATTTGTTCAGATGGTCGGTATTCCTCACGTTCTTTCATACATAACCTTTTGTAATCAAAGAGCACGTGAATGTGCACTATAATGGAACAGTGATACTGTACTTCTCTCTATGGGAAAGGACAAGAAATAATTTTGAAATAAAGTAAAAATTTTGTGTTGGATTTAAACTACTGGTACTATGACTCTGTTATCTTTGACATGAATAATTTTTACATTGATAACTAATGCAAGGGAAATGGATACAAGGTTTTGTAATTTGATATTACTGGATGTTTGACAATTTACAGTTTTCTGCAACTAATTATAAAAGTAAGTTTAGATGCTTCAGTTCCACTGTGGGTCAGCTACAAATTTTACAGGTTAGCTGACCAAAGCAGTAGTTGCACTTATTATTGATGAAATATTCAGCGCATTTAATCCATAAATGCCATCTTATTAATCTGCCTGTAGTCTTGGTTTCTACAGAGAAACATATTTTATTGGCACTCCTCTGAAATACCAATGAAAAATTTGTTTTTAAATCATCCTAAAATTCATTCAGGTGTTTTTCGAACTACATTCTGTCCAAGAAGTCTCTGTACTTTGGTGTTATTTCAAATTTAAAGCTTATTTTTGTGACAGCTGAGTATGAGTCATTGACAACAGCATGACTTGGTAACAGTTTTGCTGAATGAAGTTCGAAAATGAGCTGGGTTTGAGGTTTTCACAGCAGTGAGCTCGAAGATTGCCGCCTTATGGGTTGTAGTGCTCTGTAGTCTGGTAGAAGTTTACCAAGGTTTCAGAGGTCCAACTGCCTCCATCATCAGGGTGACGAGACAGCCATCTTTTTCTTCTTCTCCTTCTATGGCTCTCTGGTTCGTATTCGGTCCATGGCCTCCTCAATTCTCCTCTTCCATTCTGTCCTCTGTTAGGTCCGTCTGTCCGAGGCTTTGTTTGAGGTTTCGAAACATCTTCCTTTTTACAGTGCAAGGTTGTTAGCCTTGCGACCAACCCCCAACCTGGAGGATCAGGGTACCTGTCTTAGTCTGACCTCTCCCCTTCGACCAATCTGGCTAGGGAGGCCCTACCAGTAGCTATGCTACCGCCAGCACAACTCTTGGGGTCACTGAGGTACTCAAGCCCCAGGACCACTACAAGGTGCAGGTACCATTAAGTGTGAAAATGCTGCTCATGTGTCACTGATGTTATCCACTGTAACCCAAATGCACTTAGCTGAGTGTTAACGAGTCACTGTACCTGCCTGTTTTGAGTGAGCCCTCTGCTGCAGAGGATGTCTTGATGGACCTGGCAATGCATTTGACTTTTAGCCAGTCATGAGGTAGGGGTATAGTGACGTTTTATTGCTCAACTAAATGGGTTTAGACCATGACAGATAACATTAATGCACACTAGCACCACCACCACCGTCACATGCAATATTGTCACACTTCAGACATCATTCTGTTGTTAGTGGTACTCATAGGTACCATAAATGTATTATGAGTATTACAATTAACTAACAAAGGATTACAGTGCCTTCTTGGACAATCTGTTGGTCACTGTTACCAACTAAACACAATAAAACTGTTACTGACATTAGCTGATTAAAATGGTTAGCAAAATAAGCATTGCTTATTCTGTAGAATAAATCTCGTCCAAGGAGTCCTACCGAATGTCTATAGATCAAAGCCAACGATAAGTTGGGACCCGCAGTGCTCAGGCACTAGAATAAATGCTGTTAATTAGAGAAATCTTGAACAAACACATATTTAAGGCAGACGGTTTTTATAACTGTTGTGTTTTATAAAATGCTGTAATTACATTTTGTGGATGCAGTAATACAATTTATCAAGATATTTGACTGAAAAAACCCCAGAGAAATTCAAGTTTGCAGAGACACTTGATATCTGCCATAAGACATCTCAAGTCAAAATCAACATAGCTGTAATATAGTGTGGTCACTATCATGATGAGTTAAAGGTCACTGGCCCTAATGATAAGAGCCGAATTTAGAATGAAATGATGCCAATTTCCGATGTCAGCAAAATTGACTGATTTTTCTTTTCTTTTAAGTTTTGTGAATTTATAACATTGAATGGAAAGCTTGTTTTCTGTGAGATAGACAACACTTAATGAATCAAGTTCATATAAATTTCATTATAGAATTAACTGTTCGGTTGAAGATTTCTGTCTTCTGGGTTGTTGTGCTGTGTAGACTGGTCGATGTTAACCAATGTTTCAGAGGTCATACTGCCTCTGTCATCAGTTAGTTAGTTGCTCAGTCTTCCATTTGTCATCAGTTTTAGTTCAAGATAAGAATGTCTGGAAATTTGCGGATGCAACTACAGTTGTACTCATTAGTAGACACGCTATCTGGCTAGCAACAATTATCTCTTTGATGTATAAATATGAAGCAGCTGAATAATTAGAAATGCAAGAAAGGATATTTGTAGCTCACATTAATGCAATATAACTTCTAATATTAGTTCGGTAACTTCATCCCTTTCATCTTATAAAAGCTGATCTCCCCTCCACCATAAATAAAAGTGCCATTTGGTATCTGTAGATGCAGTATACATCTTTGTGAGATTTATGGAATAATTGCCACACGCTTATCTATTAAAACATTCTTCATCTAGTGTATAAAGTGAAGCTTTCGCGGCGACCGAAGTTGATGAAAGACTCTCAGGTAACAAGCCACGTCAGGTGGAGCGCTACATAGGACCAGTTTCGTTTCGCAGCTTCCCTGAGGATGGGAGCAGAGATGGCTCTCGAAACGTTGGCGGATAAAATGGTTCATTCACCATTCAGCCACCTGATGCGGTTTGTTACCCGAGAGTCTTTCATCATTCTTCATCTAGGTTTTTAGTTTCTAAAATTAGATATATTAAGGATCCTTCTTTACTAGATATGAGCAAAATTGTTCACCATGTGGTCATAAATATTTCTTAATAGTTAATTCAGTTTGGCATGGCTAGAAGAGAAATTTGAAGTCCAACTTTTCATATAAACAAAATTTCTAGGAATATCACTGAAATTATATTGGCATAATGCACGCAATTAACATTTTAATTCTAATTACAAAGGAGAAAACAGGAGAATGAACATACATTTTGGTAAAGTGAAAAAAGGCATACTTTTTTTTTGAAAGAAAAGGGTACACGAGGGGCCCAGCTAACACTTTAAAAATAAATAGAATTCTTCTGCCTTACTTTCGTGGTTACAGTGGTACTCCATACGCCAGAACACAGTAGAACCGATGAGATCAAATACATTATTAGTTAGCTGCAGCGTGGCTTATTAGCTAGGTGTCTGTTGGTTACGCTGACGGTGGAAAAATCATAAAACACGACAACCTGTTTCTTGTTTCGAACCAAGGACATCTAAGTACGATGTGTGCGGCACCATGATCATACCCCCCCCCCCTTTAAATATAGAATTGACGGAGAGGACCAATGAATTTTATATATTTTTGTACTCTTTTCGCGTCAGATATTTGAGTTACTTATAACAGAGTTCTGTTTGATATCTAATATATTTATTGACTGTGTGTTTGCTTTTGCATGCAGTTCTGGTGGGGTTGCATCTGTTACAGACATTATCATCATCATCATCATCATCATCATCTCACTCGTTTTCAGATGGTTGATGCTTAATCAGCTCGTTGAATTGCCACTAATCGAGCATGTGCCTTGCTGTACAGGGAGACCAACAAACTCTTTCTACTTGGGGCCATTGGGTTTCTTGTTTACTTAACATCGCTCTATCTGCATACTTTGTACAGCTTCGAATAGGAGATGACGAGAAATGAATTGGAAATTGTACAGGAAGAAGTGGCCGTAGACTGTTCTGAAACATTCTTCACACAGTTGTTGGGAAAACCATGAAATATTGTCAGAATACCCGGCTTCAGGGTCGAGAATCGAATCTGGGACATTCCGATTGAAAAGGATAAATAATTATCACTGTGACGTTCAGTTTATGGTCAAGTTGTTAGGCTTGTGGGCACCCCGATTTTTCCTTCTATCAGACTACACGGCTCGACAATCTGGAAGACCGCAGTCTTCAAATATTAGCATGGTTTATGTTGAATGTTTTCATAAACAAACTATTTTGCTTCTCAGAAGAGTATAATTAGTTATTGACTAACTATTCAAGGACTTAATTTGAGAATGTGGCCGGACCGGTTTACCATTCAGATAGGCCTGTATCTTCCACGAGGATGCGTTTTATTTCTGCGTGATCCGCAAGCTACATTAGTTGGCAAAGCTAGATATGATATGAAGAATTGAGATTGGAGAATTGGAAACGATGAAATTGACGGTGTTGTTTTCCTGAATTGTGATGCCGTGTACACGTGTAGGTAGATTACGAGTCTACACTGAAGATTTCTGTCTTGTGGGTTGTTGCACTGTGTAGTCTGGTAGATTCATCGCCCTGAAACGTTGGTTAACATCGACCAGACTACACAGCGCAACAACCCAGAAGACAGAAATCTACATACTCACCGCTGTGAAAACCTCAAATTTTACGAGTCTACACTGCGTCACAACCCAGAAGAACATAGTTGATACGAAGAGGTGCACACGAAATTTTCAAATTAAATAGCATAAAAAAATCAGTGATGTATTTGGATATATTGTGTTACCTTTGGAGGATATTTGTAAGTAATATACAGTTGTTTAGATTGATATATTTTAAAAATCTGAGAAATAGTTTCTATGTGATTTATTGGAAAGGGATAGGATGGAGGCGGTTGTGAATTGTTTTAAAAAAAAAAAAAATCTTCTTAAAATGAGTAACACGGAAATTGTTTACAAGGATGACTTTCTTTCCAATTGTGATTCGATAAATTATCTATAATATACGTCAGGCCCTTACAACTCAAGTAATTTATTCTATAAACATCATAAACTGATTTTATCCTAATAAACAAGTACATTGCAAATTACTGAAAATATTGAAATTCCTTGTGCCTATTGTACAATTAGCAATATGAAATATAATCGCCAAAACGGGACTAACATCTTCTGCTTATCAGTCTTACGCAATCGATAATATTGTAAAAGTTATGTTTATTCGTATGATCTGCGCCTTGCTAAAATGAAAAGACGTGAAATATTTCAGGTGAAAATGCATCATTTTAAGATGCGTATTACGATGCAAGTTTTGTGGGCCGTGTGCCACCCTTGCTTGTATCATTGTGCTCAACCACGTCATATTGGTGAACAGAGACATCCGGTTGTACCTCTGAGGTCCGTGGTAATAATAATACAGTCGAATGTTATTTATGAGATCTGATGATGGTGTGAGAATGATGATACAGGTACATATCAATGTATGAGTTTACATGTCATCAAAATCCAGAATAATCACATTGTCATATGTTCCTTACTAATCACAAAACAATTATGTTTGTGAACTTTAGTGGAGTCTCATGGGGCCTTACTTTGTTTTGTGTACTTTTAGATAATGTTCAAGTTTGCTGCAGTTATCTTGAATGTCAAAGGGCCTGGTGAACTTTATGTCATCATATCCACCGGCTGCTAGTCACTAATAGACGTAAATACATTGATATATGCACAACCAATAAATGGAATCATGTCGATATATTCTGACACACCTGAAACCTTGGGTTTATATATTGATATTCTTTAGTAATTCCTCTGACAGATTCATTAATGAAGCTAGTTACAGATTTGAGGTTCTCATGGCAGGGATGTCGATGTTAGTTTTTGTTGTGATGCCCTGTGGTCTTCCAGAATGCTAGTAACCACATACAAGACTACGTGGCATTACAAGCCAAAATATTGTCACCCACGTTATTAAATACGTCTATAATTTTGTTAACAAAGTTCACGTATGGCACATATTTAGGATATACCTGTTAGTGTCAAAGTTAAATAAGATTACTTTGATCATACGAAGTATAGTTGGCGCAGTAGGTTTTGGCCGGTGAAATTTTCAAGGGGAAGGCTAGGAGCGAGTCTCTTTTGCGATAGTATAATGCTGACTGCACCGAGAAATACACTGACCGTGCCACCTCAGGTACACAGACTAGGCCCGTCCGCCAGCTCCGCTAGCTTCTCCACCGGCCAAAAACTACTGCGCCGACTATACATGAATAATTTTTTAATTATGGTTTTCACTGTAAATAATATCTTTTAGGAAATATTAAATACAAACAGGGCAAAATATTTCGTCAGTGACATATTAAATGGGCCTGCATATATGAATAGAGCAAGTTTTCATTCATCAAACCAGACCTGCAAAGCAATGTTTGGTTAATGCAGATCAGTCAGCAAACATTAGTTTATGAAGAATTTCAATTGCTTTAGTCAATCTGTTATTCAGATAGACAAACAAACATTCGGGCAGTCACCCAGTATTTGGACAGACTGAACAGTAATGGTGGCATGCCTGGCTCTTATGTAAGCTTTGCTGATGTGATTGCCTGCCCCCACCAATTCATGAAATGGAGGCTATATAAACGCTGTCAGGACGTAATGGCAGCTCTTGTGGGTTTGTGCTGCCAGCATGGCAAAGCAAGTGAAGTCCATGGGGGTAATACTCCTATTATCTCTTCTGTTGGTGCTACTGGCATCTGCTGCAGGTAAGGCTGAATATGACTACTTCCAGCTAAGAATATTGTTGAACTGCGGTTCGGAAACTTAATGTAAAGAAACATCGCAGGATATAAAGTGTACATGGAATAAATAAATTTAAATTAATATAATAAAAATGAGTTTTTGGATGTGTATTTTAATTAAAAAACCCAGGGTGTGATCAGATAGACTATTGTGACTATGTTAAAGATTCAGGTTTCCTTAGTGAGGAGTTTTCTGAAATCTGAGTAACTGTGAATTGCTAAGGGAAGAAAATGAATCATTTTTGGCAAAGCCTAAAGGCAAGCAGTGTTTGAGCCCCCCCCCCCCCCAGCTGTCTGAAAATGGTCGTCTTCTGGGTTGTTGTGCCATGTAGTCTGGTAGTCCTGATGATGGAGGCAGCAAGGACCTCTGAAACGTTGGCAAACTTCTGCCAGATTACACGGCGCGACAACCCAGAATACAACCATCTTCAAAGTCACCGCCGGGAAAACCTCAAATCCCACATACAACTGTCTCATTTCTGACATCTCTGTTTTAGGTGCAAGTGTTATTTCTTTAGCTGTTATAATTTGGCGTCTGTCTAATATTTTATATCATACTGCATGTAAATATTCTGTTAAAATGCTATGTATTATTTCTAGGGGAAGTTATATCAAATTATAAATACCAATGATGTGATAATCGATTTATCTTGATCAAACTTCGCACAATTATAGCTATTTAATTTTAGCCATACTTTATATAATAGTTTATAAAATTAGCTTAAGATTTTCGTAGCTTTAGGCCTAACTGATTTTTTCATATTAATTGCCTGAAAATTAATGAATATATAAGTTGCACAGTCCATAATGGTAAGAATAATCTTCTATAATTGTTCAAAGCAACATATTTCAGTTCGTGTTTGTCACAATGCAGAGACAGGTTACAGGGGCTGGTAATCACTCTAAAAATGCCTCTTGATTTATTATTGGGCATGAAATTTGATTAACAAATAAAGACGAACCAAGCGACCACTAAACATTTGCTATATATAAATTTTCCCCATAATTTTTTCGTCATAAATATGTTATGTGATATTGTCAAATTCTGTGCCTAATTTCGTGATATTTTAAATTTTAGTCATCACGTTTTGCACTTTGTCTTGTTCCATGTACTAAGGTCGGTCTGACTAACTTTTAAATCCATTAAATATACGTAATATATCATTGTGATGAATTTTTGAAAAAGTTGTAACCAGGAGCGTTATTTAGGCTCGTGCCGGCCCTGGGAGCTTTGAATGTGGTTTAGATTTAAATCCATCAGTTTTGATGATTTATTTCATCTATAAACTTAACCTAACTTGGTTTAAATAGTAATGAATACATCGAAATTCCAAATGTTTAGTAGTCATGGATAATCAGACCATATCGCATGTTGATATTATTTGCTTAATTATTTTAAAATCTCCATATCGAGTGTTTATTTAGCTACGTCATTAGCTTAGAAGCGTTGAGTTGTTGGATGATAACGAATAATGAATTGGAAAGGATACGAAAAGAAACTGACAAGTTAAAGGAAAATGTGGAAAAATCATAGCAGTTTTGTTTATCGTGTAATGTCACTTTTTATGGTTCTGCAGTATAGCACATAAAACTCATTGTGTCTGTACAAAAGTTGAAACTTCTCGTTACACGCTACGGCCCTCGAAGAATTTGTTTCCTGTATTGAGTTGTTAATGTTATTTTTTTTTTTACATGTCATATCCCTGTAATATAGGCCACAGTTCGCCCAGTGTTTTTAGTGTTTTCAGTGTTTTTAGTGTTCCTTGTGGCGCATTTGGGTCTAATCCTGGGTTGTGGTAGGCCGCGTGTTTGTCCTACCAAATCTTACGGCCAATGTTGCTTCAGAAGAGTTTTAACTACTGTCAATTTTTAATCTGACGATACCACTTAACGTAGGTTAAAAAAAAATATGGACGTCTTTTCTTTGTCGATTCTTTCAGCCTCTTATTTTGTGAGTACCAGACAGAAAGATAATCGGAGAATTACCATACTCTTCCATCTAATGTTGAAATTAATGCGTGGAGATTTACTTCCACGTCCCCTATTCGCCTTCGTGGTGCGTTGATTGTGCTCAGGGATAACTTTACTTTCACGTTTGCTAATCTGCTATTTTTATTTTATTGTGCGTGGTATAACCCCATAATTTGAAAGAAGTTTCGTCAAGTAAGTAATAACAATCCCTATTGTGTGAGCTAAGTGATTCTTAGATTAGAGGTCATTTGCGTTGTCCGCCCCCCCCCCCCC
>NW_019059887.1:627188-648738 GCF_000696155.1 Zootermopsis nevadensis
TGTGTGTGTGTGTGTGTGTGTGTGTGAACACAATGCTTTGTCTTTGTGTGTGTGTGTGTGTGTGTGTGTGTGTGGCAGATGAATGGTCAGAGATGACAAATTACTTTCAGCTTTATAGCATATTAAGTGAAGAGACATGTTATTTGTTGCATATTTAGGTTGTGGCTTCCTTGAAAGCCCTCCACAATGTTCACCATTTGAACGATGTTACGGCCAACAAATTGCGTGCTTGTGCCCTTGATGATAGTCTCCCAACGAGAGTTAGAGTTGCAGCGTTGGATGTCTTCCAGAGCGATGCCTGCCGAGTAAGTTTAGTGGTCTTAACATTTTCCTCTTTCATAATTAGAAAAGTTCTACAGATGTGTTGTTTTGATATTTTTAAAAATAGCACCTAGTTTTAGAGCATATTTTATAAAATGTTTGCTTTTAATTACAAGTTTCATCACTTGTCCCTCCTGTCAACATTAGAGATGGGGACAAGTGTGAATGTGAATGTTCTGAGATGTCTCTGAAAAATATGTTGTTAACATATCTTTTTAACATATTTTCTTACTTTGATGAGCAGTACTATCATATGATTTCTACTGTTGTCTTATTTAGCAGGTATATACAACTTATGCTTTAAATGCAAACATATTTGTTTAAATTTCCACAAAACAATTCCTTAAGAAAAGTTTCTTTTTATATTAGTTCGGTTTGGAGTTAGGATTGATTTCCATTCTATGAATGATTTTTCACGATGTAAAAAACTATCCTAATGCTGTATAAATTTATATTATTAATCACATATTATATAAGAGCATGTCTCAGAGTTTGTACTATGCAGGAACATTGAAAAGGATTTAAAGTAAAGTTAGCAAAACTCTAAAGAAAAATGCATGAAATATATTTATGCTCTTATTTTTTCTTGACCAGAGCATTATTTAACGTTTTGCTTTATCATATTGAATTAATATGTTCTTTGATTTTGACTGGTGATTGGAAAAGCTATCTTGACTGTTCCTCATTTATAACTTCAGCTGAAGCAGACTTCTCTGGAAGTTCTGAAAAACCACCAACTGGATAGTGAATTGAGAATCAAAGCTTTCCTTGCACTTGTAGAATGCCCATGCCACAAGATGGCCAATGCACTGAAGGAAGTTCTGGATTCAGAACCAACCTACCAAGGTAAGACATAAAGAATATCAGCATATGAAATACAGATTATTAAAAGATGGATGGTAATCGATCATAGAACATTTGTAATAGATTTCAGAAATATTTTCATGATGTGAAAAAAGTAATAGGACTTTGATGCCATGGTGAATACAGAATAGGAACATTATACAATGTGCTATTACTCTGTCCGGTTTGGACACACTGCAGTGAATAAGCAAGTTTGTCATAAATATTGGTAATTTTTATTTTGTTGACATATTATTAATTCCTAGAGATTCTATAATGAATCCATTAGTTATGAAGCAACATTTTCAAAATGTAGAGACTGATATTCCAGGCTAAAGCAGGACTTTCTATTATTCTCTCAGCCATCCCTATTGTCTTGTATCCTATTGTCATGTATGTATATTTAGTCCACAAAGAGATGCACTTTGCACGTTACAATGTTTTTGTTTCAGTTGGTTCCTTCATTGCATCATACCTTCGCAATCTCAGGGCATCAACCAACCCCAACAAAAGAGATTTAAAATCTGTCTATGGTGAAATCCGTACCACTAAGAGGTTTCCTATAGATTTTCGAAAGTTCTCTAGTAACTATGAGTTTTCATACCTTCTTGATGGGCTCAGCCTTGGTGACACAATTGAATCAAATGTAATCTACTCCCAGAGATCTTTCCTTCCACGAGCATCAACCCTTAATCTCACCACAGAATTATTTGGACATTCTGTCAACTTCTTAGAGGTATGTAAATTGATGTTTGATAAAACATTTTATATATTTCATTTGGATCTGTTATTATTACTGCTGCTTAGTTTCTTAAAGTAATCATATTTCAAGAGATATGGATGCATGAAAACAGTTATGTAGTAGTTCACATTACATTCTCTTGTGTGCCAATAAAATGAAAGTGCACATATTTTAAATTGTCGCTGTTTGATTTCAGTTGGAATTCCGGCAAGAAAACTTGGACCTTATTGCTGAAAGGTTGTTTGGACCTAAAGGTTATTTTAAAACGCATGACTTAAAACAATTCATAACAAATGGAAAGGACAAATGGACTGAGCTTGAGAACACTGTAAAGCAAAGGCTGGATCAAGCTTTTAGAGGCAAACGATCAGTCACCAAGGAGGCACTGGAAGAAGTTCGACACAAGGTAAAATCAAAGTATGATCCCAGTTTTGTTGTAATGTATTTGGTAATTTTTTAACAGTGTACTACTAAATAATACTTTGATTTTAGTTAATCATGTAACTGAACAGATCTTACTGGTAGAAATTAATTTCTTATATAGCAAACAGGAGGAAGATGACAAATATGTACAAAGTTTACCAAATGTCATATCCAAGTGGTTAGTCAGTATCTACAAGACTACACAGTGTTATATCCAGAGAACAATCATCATCCTAATTATGTATTATTTGTTTCCTGGATAGTTGAATATCAGGTTATAAATCGCAAAACAAAATGCTGATATTTAATGTAATTTTTCATGTAACTGTCAAAATATTCTTTTATTTTTTAACATAGTTAAATGGCAAAAGTTATATTACTTTTTATTCAACTTTGTTTTAATGGCCCATTTAAATAGAGTCTTAATATTATATGCAAATCTTGACTGAATTGTAACCTGTAAGTTATGTGTTAATGTTGTCTTTTTTTCACAGTCTGTGACACCAGATCATGCAGAACCTGATCGAGAATTGTTGTTAGAATTATCAGCGAGGTTGTTTGGCGCAGAGGTTGGCTGGTTGAGCCTACACCACAATGCTGGAGATGCAGCAAAGGAACTGTTTGACAACACCTTTGATCTTGTTGACAAGGTTGTGAAAAAGGCAAAGGGCTTTGATGTGAGTACAAGAATTACTGTATTTTTCTCACTATTCTTACTTACTGTGCAGTACAGCTAGTTATTCAGAAGCTGGTGATATTTTTCTCTCATTTTCTCATTCTAATTTCTGTGATTAATTGTAAGACAAAAAATGTTACATTGGTAAAGTTTTGTAGTCAGAGATTTTAATGTATTTTAAATGCAGTGGTGTGATAAAAGGGGTAAGGATGAGGTATTATTCTTGTAACACTTGTACTTGGCCCAAGTTTAATGCATTGCCTTAATTACAAGTGTTTGTATTAGTAAATGTTCAGGTGATGATTTTGATCGGATCTTCTGTGTGCAAAGATTGTTGTAAGTCACATGCATAAAGATAAATTGTAATTAACCTTACTTTTTCTGTCCTTAACTACATGAATCCAGTCCAGTCTCTCCCCCATATTATTTCCATAAGAACCATTTACATTCTTGCTCAGAAAGATAATAGAAATTAGTCTGTTACTATTGTGTGACCTTTTATTATGGTATTTTAAATTTCAGTACAAGTTACAGCAACATAACACTTTCCTGGACACAGAGCTTATATATCCAACATCCCTTGGCTTCCCTCTCAAATTGGTTGCTACTGGCAGCAGTGCCATTCATGTAGAACTGGAGGGAAAACTGGATGCAAATGAGCTTATTAACAACTTTAAAAATTCCCATATTCAACTTAAATTTGTTCCCAGGTGAGTATCTCCAAAGTGTCTCTTAAAATATACCAGTGTAAAAGACCTAGAAACTGCTTGACTTTTGTTGTTGTGTCTCCTTGGCCCTTTACTGAGCCATATTTTGAACCTTCAGTTTCTGTGGGAAAATATCTTTGACCTCATACAGGTATGTTTTTTTTAAAACCTGTATGATCTGAAAAAATAAGCCTTAAAATTTTAACTGAACTGGAATTTTAATTTAAAAAATAAATTATTTCAGACAAATGTGAAAAAGGCATGCATAAATTATATTTTCTTGGTACTTGACAACTCATCATGCTGTCAAGACACTGAGGTCCAGTACATCAACCACTCTTAACTTGTCATGTGGGGTGCGTGCTACTGTGGCACTCACTCACAGTGGCATCATTCATTTCAGTGTGTAACACTGCATTGCGAATGAACTTGAGTCTAAAGATCATTATCGGTCAAGTGTAGTATAAGTCTGTGCTAACTTACTCCAATAAATTTTTGAACAATAATTATGAAATAAATAATTGGACTTTCTTACTGTGCTGTATTTTTAATCTTGTTTGTTGTACAAACATATTGCATCTGATAACATTTATGTTTTCTGTTTCAGTGCTGCTGTAGAACTTGTGGGTGAATTTGTTGTGGATGCTTATGCTGTTGAGGCAGGACTGAAGGTGGCTAATACTTTGCACACAGCTACTGGAACAGATGTTAATGTGAAAGCTACTGATGGGCGTGGAGTTGATATTACCTTGGGCTTACCAGTTAAGAAGCAGGATTTGATTACACTAAAGTCAGAAGTGCTGACTACCATTCATGAACGTGGAAAATCTGAGGTGGATACTCCTGTTACCTTTACAAATACACCAAGGTAACATGTCACTGAAAAATTCTATTCATTATGTCACCTAGAATGTTGCTACATCCATTGTGCCTTTTTGCATGCAAGACAGTGCAACATGAGTTAAGACACCATTTAACTTCATAGACTGAGGCAACATATAATACATAATGCTGGAATTAGAAGTCATATTTAGTTCTATATTTTGAAAAATTCAAAATCCTTCTGATATTCTGCATATTGAAGATGATTGTCTTGTGGTTGTTATGCCAAGTAGTCTGGAAGACTGCCAGACTACACAGCACACCAGCCAGAAGACATTCATCTTTGTACTAGCTGCTGTGAGAGCATCAAATCTCAAATTCTGTATAATAATATCAATGTTTGATTTACAAATAAACATATCATATGTATAACTTTTACATGTAATTTATTAATTGTAATGATGTGTTAATTTGTTACATGGGATATTTCACAGTGAATCAGGGATGAATTCTTTCATGCTGTTTTCTTTTCCATAACTGTTCTCTACATTCTGTGTACTAGTCATAACCATGTTAAAATACTCTGGGTAGTAAAATTATATTAAAATTAAATTCAGAATATATTCTATTCATTTTAACAATTCTAAAGTAATTAAATCATATAAATCTGTACTGGATCTCTAAAGTCAATTTTGACATAAATAAGTAAAGGTTGGTTGGTTGGTTGGTTGGTTGGTGGGTGGTGATTATTTATTGTTAACAGATTTTGGGCCTTATAGGAATATATTTATGAATTTGTGTTATAGCCATTGCCATGGTAGTGTTAAGGGATTTTGGGTCTTAAATGGGGTAAATTTATGACTATGTAATTGTACATCTATAGCCTGCTATATAGTTGTACTTCTATACAGTGTAGCATGGTTATTATAACCTCAATATGAGATCTTGTTAGACATTAAATCACATTATATCCTTTAATTAAGCAAAGATAAGTAATTATTTTAATGTTTTGTTATATAGTACTTAATTTTAATTTGTATATGCTGCTTTGAGATAACAATGCACTTATATAAAAACTATTTTACTTGTCCATAGACTACTATGTGAGTATACTTTTATACAATATAGAAAAACAGATATTTTCATATTATGTGCTGCTTTGTTACACATTTCAATAAAAATGTGTTTAATGTTCTTGATGGACATTTGTCTAGTGTGTGTATGCTTATATACATACTGGAAAATGACTGATTAGCATCTGTGTTATGTTCCTGGGAAACAGAACATTAAGTGACACACTGTTAATTGATTGGATGTTTGGACAAGAATTAATAAAAATAACTGTGATATGTTTTGCCATTTGAGTTCTCTAAAAAAATTTAATAAATCAAATTTGTAATGTAATTTCTTGAGGAAAGTAATACTAAAGAATTACAGGAAGTAATGATATAATTTTAAAATTATGATTACATTTATTTAATTCCTTGTTTTTTAAATTATGCTTTTATGATTAAAATATACCACTGTGCAGAATAATAATGGAGCTGGTTTACTTTGTAATAGGAGGGATTACCATGGATGTTTTGACCAACTGTCTCCTCTCATTGGCCTAACATTCTGTGGAACAGTGAACTTTCCATGGGATCCAATTGCAGCAAAGGCTGCATTCTATCCACTTAATGGTCCCAGCAAATTCTCTCTGACAATTGAGAGTGAAGATGTAACGAGCTATCACTTCCATGCCTCTTACAATAACAAAGGTAAGGATATCTGTCCCTGTAACTGCTATTAAATGTAATTAAACATACTGTTTAAGCTATTGCATGATATAGTTTTGTTCATAAATATGAATTTCAAGAGCTTCATATTGATTGAGTCCTTAATAATAGGTGTCTGCCTCATAATGTCTCTATAATGTGCTACATTTGCTTCCCTAATATTCATCAAGCCTAAGTCAAGCTTAAAAATGTTAAGTAATGTAATGTAAATAAAAGGGATGTGTCAAACTTACCCTTGCACTGTGATCGTTAACTGATCTCTTGTGCTTCTCTGTTCTTCTACTCTGCCAGTAGTCCCATGCCAGCAATAAAGCACAGTATCCTATTTAGCAAGATCTCATGATAATTACCTGGTTTCAGAAAATGCCTGCCAAATGGTGAAAACATGAAAAATTCTATGTTAAAGAGCTCTTTTGTTTGTGGCCATAATCAAGGTCTCCCTGCAGGTCCTTGATCTTTCAAAGTCCCTGGGTCCTTTAAAAGGATTGACCTCCTTAATTAGGTATTCCCCTTAGACCTGGGCCTTACAGGCACCCTGATCAGGGCCTCTGTGGACTTGGGTACTGCCATGTACCCCAGTTTCTACAAGTCCTCAGTATTACAAAGTATGAAGTAAACATGTTTAATATACTGTTATTGATGAATTTGCATTTTCATGTCTCAGACCCAAACAAGAAATCCCTGGAATTGCTGCTAGAAACACCTAACTCCAAAACAGATCGTAAGTTAGGGCTGATTTTGGAGCAGACATTACAACCATACCAGGGACTCAAGGCTCAACTAAACTCACCTTGGAAACATGTGACTGCTGAATGTAAGTCTTAACACAACTTTACCAGACATTAGAAGTTTCCATGCTGTAAACAAGATATAAAAGCTGTCCCACTATACACCATGTAGGTGCTGGGGGGGAAGGAGAAGGAGGTATAGCTCCTACTTTTTCTTGATCTTGGCACTATATGGGGGTGAGTGGTCAGCATCACCACACCCTGGCCACACTTTACCCACAGGTGGAGGCTGGGTGGGCTGCAGAGCCGGTCTGATCGCAGAGGCTAGAGGAAAAATCCTCTGCCCCCCGTCGGGGATCGAACCCCAGTCATCCAGTCCGTAGCCAATCACTATACCAAATATATCATTTTGAAACTGATCCTTCTTCTCTGGCTGTCTTTGGTGTGTGGTATTATCATTGAAAAAGAATCTGTCCTGTCATCTATTGGAAGATATTTGCAGCATCATATTAACATTTCTAAAGGTATTATGAAAATACAAAACAAAATGACTTATATCTTAATTGCGTCATGCTTGTGTTCTTCAATACAATAATTTTATTCACCGTCTTTACACAAGCTTATAGATTGTTTAAATCACATAAAATTATAACATTTCAACATTTGATATTGTTACATTTTAAAATGACGACATGTTTCGATGTTCATTCCATCATCGTCAGGTCTATCAATTAAAATTAAAAACTGTTGCACTAATTGATAGACCTGACGATGATGGAATGAACATCGAAACATGTCGTCATTTTAAAATGTAACAATATCAAATGTTGAAATGTTATAATTTTATGTGATTTAAACAATCTATAAGCTTGTGTAAAGACGGTGAATAAAATTATTGTATAAAACAAAATGAGTGTATTTCTGCTGAAGATTCTAGTGTGGAAAGATTAATATTAAATTGCTGCTTAAGATAGCTATATTATATTATATCTTTCTTGGATTGGCATGGTTTGTGGAGCAAATTTTTGGATCAGTTAATCTAACTTCGGTTTTATTTCAGTTTCTTCAGGAAAATCAGAGTCCTTGTAGTGTACAGTGTAGGAGATGTGATTAATACCATGGGCCTCAGAGTAACCTATAGCGTAAAAGTTACTGGAGTTCATTTTAACAACGATGTTTGTTTTGAGGCCATTTTTGGGATTTGAGACGTCTTTAGTTTAATTGTAATGAATATAATAAAAAACCAGTACATCTGCGTTTATGTGTGTATATACATTTATGACAGCTTCAACTTCTCACAGTGATAATACTGAACAGACACTGATACTCTTTACATGAGTAAAGAAAATAATAGATGCCTTAATTCCTTATTTGTTGTAATTTGTCAAAGTATTGAAATACTGTTCTCATGATTTACTGTTAGTGATAGAACACCATAATTTTGAACACGATATTGTGTTATGTTATACAGATTTCATTATTGTTTATTATCCACATTCCTTCGGAAATGCAATTGACAGAAGTTTTCTTATGACTGAAAATACCTATATTTAGGATTCTACTGACTGGCCTCTAATTTCATGCCCCCTATAATTCCAAAATTAACATATGTAACTCGCTTGCATGGCATGCAGAAGTGACTGTAACATAGATATATTTGGATAGAGTATAATTTATGGTTTAAAATGTAAGAATTGCATGTATTGTATATTTCAGTGGCTCTCACTGACTCAGACAAAGAACTTTCACTCCTGGCCAAGCTGCTAAATGATGCTGATGAATACTCTGTGAAACTGGGAGCATCTGTGACTGGTGATCCGAGCCATGCCACGTATCACCCTCTTCTGGAGTACAGGACACCAAAGCAAAAGGCCAGCCTCGTTGTTCAAAAGGGTGCAAAGGGGCGACCAGAGAGACTCACACAACATTATAGTGTTGATGGTAAGATGGATGAGAGTTATCAGAACTCTGTTGAACAGATTTTGACATGGTGAGATTTCAGGTTCTCACAGCAGTGAGAATGAAAATGACTGCCTCCATCATCATCCCTTATCATGGAGCAATATAGCACCTCTGGATTGTCTGTAAGCTTCTACCAGACTACATGGCACAGCATCAGATTTTGGCATTTTGATTTCAATTTAAATAACAGAATTAACAATTGTTTTGTCAGAACTGTTTGGTATCTTAAATCTTAGACAAATTTGCAAATAAATTCTTTATCCAGTCTAGGGATTATCAGTCTTCCTGTTTCAGGGACAGGTAAAAATGCACAGTTTTCTGAGGACTAGTATTTTATCTGTCTCATGTTGTGCAGTACAGATATTGGTCTACATGTGTAATTATTATGAGCATATCTGAATACATTTATTTGTATCAAATCTAAAACTTCTTGACGATGGTGAAGAGTCAATTGAATAAAAATTTACTTGGATATTATCCATCGTCTAGTAATAAAACGTAAAACGACGTTTCGGAGATGGGGCTCTATCTCCGTCTTCAGGTTCCTACTCAGTTGGGCCCACTAGATAGAGCTAATCCCTATCTCCGGACAAATTAAAAATTTGTAATGTGATAATCAATAACTTCATGTGATGTTAAAAGTGAAAAGACTTCATAAATAGCAAACACTAAACTTTTACAATTACAGTTTGTGCATGTGGGCATATGGTTTAATTTGTCAGATATATTTTTCTTCCAGTGATCTGGGGCTTGTAAAGCTGCTCCAGCTCCCTCCTGAGGGATACAGCACTCAACCCAATAATTGTCTTCCTCACTTCTTCCCTGGTCACACAGTTAAAGACCATAAAGAAACGCAGGAGTAATGTTGAACAGAAACTATTTAATTGTAAAGTAAATTAAAAGTGAAGTAGAGTTGCTACTTGTAAAAGAGTAGTTTCCAGCTGTAGTAAAAATATGTAGCATACACTAATTAAAATCTGTGGACCAGCATAAATTGCATACTGACAGCAGTTTATGAACCATCAGTTGAGAAATTGCTATATTCCCTTTCATTTGTCTGATGATTGTTTATTATATATGTGTCCTTTTTCTTTTTAGGTTCTGTTACTGTGGAAAAATCTTCAAATTCAAGAAAGTTCACTTTCAATGATGTGGTTTTCAAAACTCCTAGTGGTCAGTACAACTTCATACATACACAGAACTTGCATTGTTTGTGGATCAGAAATCTGTTCCGTAAAATATTTTGAAACTTGTAAAGAAGTTACAAATCTTACAAAATATGCAGATGTTTTTAACATGGTCTTATCTAAGATTTTGTATATGTGAAAATATTTGTTTCCTGCAGGTGAGTACAAGGTGGATGGTACTATTAGTACAGAAACAGGAAGTTCCTTCAACACTGACCTGAAAGTGACATATGGAGAAAAGTATGTGCTTTTGAAGTCAGGTTTAAAGAGACCCTCTCCATCAAACCTTCATGCCAACATTCTTCTTCATCCATCACAGTATCCAGACTTTGGAGTCAACCTTATCTGGGACTACAAGAGAGACAAAAATAATGTAGGTTGAGTATACATGCTTATTATTTAGTGCTGGTTCTCTTAATTTAAGGCACAATGTCTGATTGTTTGTTATGTGCAAGAAATTTGTGCATTCAGAGATGTGCAATCTAATATTGTGACAGTAACCAAAGACCATTGAGCAATATCATTACTGATAAGAAATGTTGACAGTGTCAAGATTAAAAATAATTACTACTTTACTAACTAACTAATTCCATGGAGCAGAATCATTGAGGACCAATGAACAGTTTTTATGGTAAGTTCTACAAAAATTTGTCAACACATTCCAGTTTTGATTAAAATCATTTATCAATAACTACACTTCACATAAAGACCAACTTGTGTTTCTGCATATTGAAATGACTGGATTGGAAATCTCAAGTCAGGCTTACTACCATTTAGTGGAATCCTTCATGATGGTGTCAAAACCCACTCAGACAGCTCACCAGTGCAAAGGTCTTTGATTCCAGAAATTCTGTTGTCAATGTTGCCTTTTTTCCAAAGGTAAAAGGTTAACTTCTGGTGAACATGCCAGAATTATTACAGTATGCATATACATCTTGTTTACTCATAATGTAATTTGCTTCTTTTATTAGTTTGAAAACTCCTTGGTTGTGGTCCATGGAAAAGATGCTGAAAACAGTGATGCACGTGTTACACTCCACCAGTCGGCCCATTACCGTTATGACAATATCAATAGTTTTGAATTCTCCACCAAGAATAAAGGTGAGTGTTCAGACAGTGTATTTATATTATCATCCACCACTTAATCTAGGTGATACAAGTGGCTATATTAGCGCATATTGTAATTTGCTACATTTTACTTTGTTAAAAATGTAGGCAATGGTGGGTGTGGATAAAACTGCTGTTGCCCATGAACATTTGAAATGGTGGTGTGAGTGTGTTTAAATTAGGAAACATTCATAAAGAGGAGGTCAGTTTGAAAGATATTACAAATAGTAATCAAGGGAGATTCTGGTTAGAGATAGTGCGGTTAATACTGAACATTACTAAAATAACCACATTACATGGTTTTTGTAAGAAGTGTTATACTGGTAAGGCTACAAAGTTGGTAGTGTAAAGTTTCATGATGGGATTATGGTCTTATTCCTCCCATGATTGCCACTTGTTTAGAATGAATTTTAGAAAACTTGGTTGTAATTGTCCAGGTGATTCGGTTACTGACTTTGTGACATGATGGCCTAGAAGTAAGACAGAAGGCCTTTGGTTTGAGACCAATCAGATCCAGAGTAATTTTTTTTTTTGCCTTGCCACTAAAACATTTTAAATTCTGTCATTTCTATAAATATGCACCAACTAAGACTTATCAAACTGGTTGCAGCCTTCACAAGTTAAACAGAGGGTTTGTTTTTTACATGTATTGATTTTTTTACATTTTATCTTTCAGTAACCTACCCTTTACTTGGTATTGTTGGAAAGTTTGATGGTTCAGTAACTCGTAAGAGCCTCCATATTGATGTTGAAGCAAGTTATGAGAAACATAAGTTTGAGTCTGAGCTGACTGCAAAGACTGGGGTCCACAAACCTGGAGATTATGAAGTGGAATTTGATGTATGTAATATTAATATTACTTATCATTAGTATTTGTACCATGCTGCAAGTTTAAGATTAGTGTGTGATAATATTTTCTCACCACAGATTTTTTTATCTCTGGTTGTCTACATCTTATGTCAAATTGTGACTGGAAAGAGTTCACAGGTTTAACATGGGGATGACCTGAGCAGCTATAAGCACTGGACTATTATTTTTGTCACTTGTTCTATCTCAATAACAGTCCTCAATTACCACTGTTCTAATTCATAATTTGTTTTTCTTACAGGCTAAAATTCTTGATAACAGCATAGAATTTGAAACAAAGCGTGAAGTTATATCTCCTGATCAGTCCAAATTTATTACTGATTTAGAGGTGAAACCTGGTGGCAAATATCAGTTGAAAGCAGATGTAACCCACCATTTTGAAAGTAGCAATATAAATTTTCAGGTTGATGCTGTGGCCAAAGTTCATGGAAAACCTTATGATTACAAGTATGTATAGTGAACAGTGATTATAAAGTAATGAGTGTAAGTATCAATAGGTTTCATGGTTGGACATGGGTTGATAAATCATTATGAACAAAATAATATCATTTTCAAAACATGATCTGCTGTAAATGTTTGTAGTATAGCAATAATAATAGGAGTAAGTAAAGGTAAAGTAAAGTTTGTCCCACTATACGCCATGTAGGCGTTTGGGGTGAGTGGAGGTATAGCTCCTCTCTTCCTTGACCTCGGCACTAGATGGGGGTGAGTGGTCAGCATCACGCCCCGGCCGGCTTTACCCCCGGGAAAGGACCCCTATCCCGGCTCATATAATAATAGGAGTAGTAAACATTTTGTTTTTCATTAAGTGTTTGACTAAATTTTTCATGTGTAGTAACTCAATGGTCTTTTTTTTAGTGTTTTTAATTTTCTGCTTTCAAATGGATCCATTGTTTATTTTAGGCTTGATTCTGGGCTGGTGCTGAATCAACAGCTATTTGATGCACATTATAAGGCTTCACTTGGCAGCACTGATTACGTTGACATCAGTGCCAAGTACAGCAGGTCTAGTGGAAATCCATCTGGAAATGCCAAGGTAGAAATGCCATTATTTATACCGTTAAGGCTGGGCCCACACGACCATATAAAGTACGTTCGTTGCAACAGATGTACTTTTGTACAGATGTAGGTGAGGACACCACACGAGCACCAATTACCATGGCAGCTTGAAAGGATTTAGAACAAAAATAATAGTATTGTCTGTACTTGCAAATCAGAATTCTATGACGGACGTCACGATGTGCGTTACAACGGACGTACTTTGTATGGTCGTGTGGCCCCAGCCTAAGGTAGCAATAAAATGAGTGACTTGTCAATCAGCAGCAGTAATGGAGAGCTTGTATGCCTCTGGAATTGAAAATTACACATTAGACTTAGAAGAAATGTAAATGACTGCTAAATCCCAGAATATGGAAGAAATGTGCGTTAGTAAAAGTGAAAAGTTTGGTATTATAAATTTACCATTGTACACTGATGGTTTGTCTGTTAACGTAAGTGATTTAACTTGTATTGCGTATGAGATGTTATGGTGCGTAACACTAAGTTGTTCCACTATACGTCATGCAGGCGGTTGGGGGGAATGGAGGTATAGCTCCTACTCTTTCTATAATTAACATATTTGCTGAATGTTCTTTTTAACAGGTCTTCCTCAAGGAGTACTTACTTGGAAATGGACAATTCAAATATTCTGCTGGTAAAGGCAGTGCTAACTTTGTAATAGATATTCTAAAGATTGACCGAAAGATCAAGGGCACAGGAGACCTGCAAGTTTCAGGGTCTCAACATGTTGCAACTGTTGATATCTACTACAATGCAGACAAAAACCAAAACCAAAAGATACATTTTCATACTGATTCAGATCTCAAGAAAGATGCCATAACCTCTAAGTAAGTTTGTATGTGTATTCATAATAATTTTTTGTGTTAACGAAAATCAGTTATATTGCAAGCAGTTCATAATACATTTTTTACAGGGTAACTTTTATGGCAGATCACACTGCATTAAATGAGTCTTGATTACAGAGCTATACTTATGAGTTTGCTGTAATAGGGAAGATTAAGAATAATTCTTTGTGTTACTATATAAGCTGCAGCTGTATAAATGTAATCAACAGCCATGTGATCTTATAAACATATTTGCTGCAGGAATACACTTGTTATCTTGGATTACAAGACTGAATTCAATGTTAAGGGAAAACTAACAGACAGACTTGATAATGGACAGCTTAAAGGAGATTTTGACCTAACTCTTCCAACTGGACATCACTTCACTGGCAAGGTTGGTACTGTTGTTGTCCAGTGTTATGTTGTTTAGATATGCTTATAATTTAAGATTAATATGATTGTTGAGCATTAAGTAATAGCACGTGTGCTGCTTTTACTATCGGTATAGCTTTTAGGATAATGAGGGAACAGATTTTCTTCTTGAGAATCTTAACAGTTTTTGGTATTATTTCCAGTTGGACCGAACCCTCCACGTGAGACCCTCTAACAGTGAAGGTGATGTAAAACTTGAATTAACAGCACAAAAGTCACATTCAAGTGAGCCTGCTAAAGTTACTTTTGAATTTGCTGCCAAGAATGTTGATACCAAACAGTATTCATTTGATGGACAGTCCAAACTTGCTTATCACTCACCAAGTGGCAAAGATGTGGCTATTCTTATATCTGCCAAGAACATTCCACAGCGAGAACAAAGAGTAATTGAAGTACAGGTGAGAACAAATACAACTGGAGAAATTATTACAAATAAAATAACAAATTTAAAGGTGTATAGAATGATGAAGTGAAACTCTTTAGAAAGTATTAAATTTTGCTTTAGGGAATGTTATTGTTATTTACCTTTTGTTTGGTCTCTAGTAATTAATGATGTAAGTCATGTAATTTTTAGTTTTGTTATGGTATTCCAACATTGCAACAGGGTTGATGTCCCATGTTTTATGCTTCACTACTAAATACTATGTTGGTAGTGATCACTATATATGCTTAACTGACATAATTATGCTATTTATTTTATAAACAACTTCCTGCTACTTTGTTCATCCTTTGTGTATAAAGATGATTGATGCAAGGTGTGGAAAAGTGAAACATTTATGTGGAAGTGAGTAGCTGTAGAAGATATCATATCATAAAGCATTAATAAAGGTAACATAGACTACATGGCACTACAGCCTAGAAAACAGCCATCTTTATGTAATTACCTCAAATGGCTGGTATGGGGCATTTAAAGCCTCACCAGGTAGCATGATATTGAATGCGTTAAATTGAGACTCACTAAATGTGGTTCCAGTGTAAATTAAGAATTAATATTTCAGGGAGCTTTGCAAGGTTCTCTGATTGGCGAAGCTGTACGTGTGGAATTCAACTCTGAGATTTATGAGCCATACATAACATACAAGGGACATGGCAGTTATGGTACTGGGGCCATAGTCGATCTGTCTGGAAAAGTGAGCAAAACTCTACAGCATCATGATACGTTCTATAAGGGACCATTCTCTGTGGACACTGTGATTGAACTGAAGTTGCCAATTGAAAAAGTCAAGCATATAAAGTATGTGTCTGCTCTTAATGGAGAAATTGAAGAGAATAAATTGCAGGTGAGTGTTCTACTTATTAGTGTCAGACATGTGAGGAGGTAGTGATGTAATGTACAAGAAAATATAACTGTACTGGGCTTTGCAGAATATGAGCACAGAATTAAAATTCTTAATTATTTTGCACATAGTACCAGAATAATAATTAGGTTGTACATAACTGGAGCAGTTGGTGAGACTTTAAGAGTTATTAATTGCCCATTTCATTTAAGGGGACTGGGAGAGAGAGGAATGTCAAAATTAGTTTAACTTAATAAGATTTAATAACAAGATATGCTAATTAAGTATGCTGTTATAATTTTTGGTCTCTTCATCTTCCACATTGGCCCTCTTGACACACACAGAGACTTTATTTATTTCAATTATGAACCATTTCCCTTTAATTTTTATTAAATATATGCACTTTTTCCTGTACAATTATATAACGGTGCTGGAGGCCATTTTTTAATGGAGGAACTGTGTGTTTGGATTGGGTTGGGTTGAAAAGAGGAATATAGGGTCACTTGCACATTATAGAACATCTCAAAACTTGGCTTATTTTGATACAATCATAAGTATTTGCTGTAAAAAACCTAGACCTAACAGAAACTTGATATGCCAAACTGCACCCTCCAAACTTTCGCTGAATTTGAATTCTTTTGGTTACCAGATCAACACTAACTCTTATAATCTAACCAACCAGAACAGTAGTAACAGTGTGCGTGTTAAATGTCAGTAATGAAATGTGAGAGAAAAGTTACAAATATTGGAAATAACAGTACAGAGCATCAGACAAGTATATGAGCAGCCATACTTTGAGTTATGAAGATACTGAAAATATATATTGTAAGTTATTCAAGTCGGTATGGATATGAGAATTAGTATTTAAAAAGATGATGCCAGGTTGAAAGGAATTTGGTGATTATTTGTGTGCTAGTTCCAACTATACTGGGGGCAGTTAGCTTTCTAAGGACAAGCATCACATTAATTTGACATTATACTGTTAAAATAATAATCTAAAAATATGAATATATTAAAATTTAATGTCTTTGTGTGGTAACAAATCAAGAGGCATTTTGCCCAGACTGAACATTCATAAGATTATATCAAATAATTAAGTTATCTGTCTGCCATACTCATCATTACACATTTCAACTAATATTTTTTGGGCAAAGCTGCTTTTTTTTACAAGAGGCTTATTTATTTATTTCTCTGCCTCCATTTCCTTACCAGTCTTTGGTGATGGAGGCTGAGACAGTCTCCAAAGATTTGGAAACTAATTACATGCTCACATGGCATATTTCATGATAAGACTTCATTGTAAAATAATTTTTCTGTTTGATTTCTAGTTTAATTTAAATGAAGTGTATGACTGGGATGATAAGACATTAAAAGTGTCTGTAGAGACAAACATTGAACCTGAGAAGGGAAGTAACAAGTTGATTCTGACTCTTCCCAACAGTGAACCGAAGACATATTCTAGTAATTGGTACTTCAATTATAATGACTTCAAGACAAAAGGTAATACAATATTTGTTATAGGGGATTATTGTCTCTCAGCTCTGAAATTAGTGATATGCAATTATACAATACTCAATGAATAGCAAATAAAATACTGTTAAGATTTAAGTATTGTACATTGTAAGTATTGTGGTTTTTACAGTACTTATTAATTTATGTGGGAATAAATGAAAAATTTAAAATATCAATTAAGGCATTGAATGGATTGTAATATAGTTTATTCGGTTAGAATGTACTAAACACTTTATTTTATTGGTGGAATTGCCAGTAGTATTTATAATACTGTATTTTAAGGTATTCTGTGGTACGTTTTCACTGTTTGAATCAAGAATCCATGATTATTAATTTCATAATCATAATTGTGTAATGTGAAACCCTTCCATTCTATGCCCCATCTAGATTTCTCTCTATCCTTCTGGTTGCTGTGGTGTGGTGATAAATGTTTTTTATTATTGTAAAGACCTATCAATGCCTAAATGTTTCTTGAGTGGTTTCAATTCAAGTTTGGTCCTTAAAAGATTGTAATGTTAACACAATTTTGAGATGATATGCCATTTTTATCTCTGATTTTTGCTTTATAAATTCAATGTAAATCTTCAGGCAGTTGAAATTAATTTATAGAGCTGAAGTTTCTTTACGTCATGTCTCATTTCTCCAAAGTTGGTAGGAGCAATATTGATTCTGTGAGATAGAAGTTTTCAGTATAAAATAATACAACAAGATCTTTAAACAAAGATTGATGCATTTTATTATTAACTATCAAACTTTTACTTCCTTAAGGTATATTGTTGTGTTTTATTGACTTCCATCCAAGTGATCAGGTGTTGATTCCACAGTCCATTAAGAGTTTAATGTTTCTGGAGTTCATTTAGTCCTTCAGCAGTTTGACATAAAACTGTTCCAGAAGGCTATGACTTTAAGAAACACAGATTTTACTTCACATACTTTAAATGTTTTGTAAAGGTTCTGATCAAGAAGGTATGCATTTTGGTAAGGCTATTAATAGATGATTTTGTCTGCAGAACTGTTAAAAGGTGGATTTGCATTGACTGGCAACCAGGATTCTAAATTCACAATTGATGTGAATGGCAAAAAGGATTTATCTGATATAAACCTCCATGCTGCCCTACAGTCACCATATGAAAAACTGAAGAATGCAGAACTGTCCTTGAAGAGAAAGGTGAGCAGTATTCCATATGTTTCTTCTATCACATTGATCTTGGTTTAAGCCTGCTCAGTTTGAGATTTATGTGTGTAAACGTTTTCTGTTATGTGGGTCTTCATTTATTCCTGCTCAGTTTATATGAGATTTATGTGGGCTGCTCAGTTCATACAAGATATGCATGGATAAACCTCTACTGATACAAGAATGCTTAATATTTTTCCATGTTTAGTGTCTTTCATACCACCTCTGTTATTGTATATAATAACTTGATGTTTATTTTGTGAATAATCCATTTGTATCCTAAATTGAGGAATGAAATTCAACATCAAATAATTGGGCAGAAATTATGCACTATGCATGATAGATGAACCTTAAACTGAAGAACTCTAGAGATGGTTTGACTGTGTTATGTTTTGGGTCCAAACTATTTTAGTTGTAGCCTCTGGCCACTGAGAGTGGACTGTAGAAGTTCTTATTCTGATAGTTTGAGGAGTTGTAACAGTGCAGTGAAGTTTTGTCTTATCTTATGAAAACTAACTTACATCTTACATTAAAGTACAACTTTAAATATTGTAACGCCGACCCACGTTACAATATGAAGGAACTGGTCTTAAAGTAGATGCCAGTATAATTATTTTTGTAGAGTATTCAGTTATATTTACAATTTATTATATATATGTATATTTCTGTTTTGCAGTATGTGCACACACCAACGTTTGAAGCAAATACTGATCTTTCTCTGACTGTGAATGATAAGAAATTGACAATTGACAGTAAGCTGACACCTGGCATTGCCCCTGGCCTCCCTAATATTGACTTCACTGCCATACAGGGCAAAAGTCGTGTTTTCTTACTCTTGCAGGTATTGTGAAAATTTCTCATAATTTACGATTTCACTGAACGAGAAAAAATGTGAAAAAAGTGTTTTAATCACACATAATTACATATATCTATAAAAACTAACATTTCAAACAATGGAAAATGGAATTGAATGCTTTTTTGTATTCAGATACTTTTCTTATTGAACTTTTAAAACAATTTAAATGTTTCTAAGAATAGTGTATCTATGACTGATCTCTTAGGCTTTTTATATATTTTTCAGAACTTTGTTCCAAAAATTTGCCTTGTTTTCTTCATTAGGTGATAGAATAAGATGAAAAATTCTATTTTGTTGCCCTGGTAGGTAGAGCTAGTCCAGAGTTCTGAGATTTACTCTTCCTTGGAGTCCAACAGTGTATCTTGAGCCGTATGATTCCAGTCCATATTCCTGAACCCTATACAATAACAGTTTTAGATTTTGTTGTTCCATTCCTAATTCCACAGTGTGTTTGAATTTAATGATCAGCATATTTACATGTCCATGAAAGCTATAATCTTTCAAGTGAAAAATTTTGGACCATAGATCCAATGCCATCACTTATTTAGATTTCAGTACATTAGTCTTATTGCATTTTACACTTTATTTTAAATAGGCAAAGAGCAAGAATGATATATCAGGCAAAGCTGAACTGGAGTGGACAGCAAGTGGAGGTTCTGGTAAATTGACAGCTAGTGGAAAAGCAAACTTTGAATCTGCACAGAACTTTAAGATAGAAGCGGATGTTGACTCACCTGCACTAAAATTGAACAAATGGCATGTACTGTTGGCCAACAAACCTGCAAAGAGTGCCAAGACTCTTCAGATTGCTGTAACAGAAGCTGATGGCCCCATCCTAAATGGCAGGTGAGTTAATATAATTTGTATATGGTACCAATTTCAAATTTGAGTTATGGCAATGAAGATGTAATTTGTGATCTTCTGGATTGTGACACTGTGTGGACATAGTTGGGTAAGAGTTAATTTAATGGAACTGTACCAACTATGTAGTTTATATGGCATCAGATGAGGTGGGAAGATTGTCCTGAATGGTCATAAATAAGGTTTTGTAAGGAGACATTTATGGCCTAGTTGAGGGTACTGTCCCAGCATTCACGTGGAGATACAAAGGAAGATTATGAGAAATATATCATGATGGCCTGTAACTTATTGTACATAGTCTATAACATTACACTACATCAACCTATTTAGTGAAAGAAAAACAAAAATAAGTGAATAATATGGTGGTTTTGGAATCTTAAGGTTCAACACTGCTAATACCGAAGCCTGTCACTGGACACAATCTGTTCTCCTCCAGTCCTTCATAAAATGTATCCTACACGTTTTTCAAAGGTCTTGAAAATGAATGAATGTATTCAAAAATGGTTGCTATTTGTTTTAAAGAAAGCACATAATATTTGGTGATTTAGTTTATGATGAAAAGTCAATGAAATTCTGTTGACCAATTATTGTTGTGGCATCTAACCCAACTATGGAGAACAAGTAAATGATAAACTTGTTTGTTTGTTTGCTTGCAAATGGGACAAATACAAAATCGTGATGAAGATGTCAAAGATAGTCTGGGTTGTAGATTGTAATAAACTATTATTAGCACCCTTTAGAACCGATTTCGAGGCAGCCTTTGTTAATAGTGTGTCCTGTGTTATCCAGTGTGCTCCTATTAAATATGTATCTGTATTGAAGGTTGGAATATCGTGTGGAAAACAAAGAAAACTCATACAAAGCTGGAGTCAGTGGCACAGTGAAGTTGAAGGACTCATCTCAACCACTGAAAGCTGAATTATCATTCAACCGGTACACACCAACTGAAAATGGAGAACTTGGTGCTGAAGTAAGTAAAATTATTTTTCTTCATGGTGAGAGTTATTGCAATATAGGTACAGGAGAAATTAAAAGGACACAGCAATATAAAGTGCAGTACTGTGATACAGTGTCAGTTACTAGAAATGAGGATTTTGTCACATATGAACTCTAAGCCCCCCTGTTTAAATTTAAAAGTCTTGGATGTTGTGCGGAAGAAATTATTGTACCTGTGATGGATGCAGAACATCATTCTGCAAGACTCACATGATTTTTCAGGCACCTAGGAAGAAAACCCATTAATGGACAAAGAGACAGGGCTATATTATGAAGAAATTTATCTCAAGAATTCAACTAATTTTATTGTGGCACTTCAAATGATATCTGGAATTTTTTATCATAGTATATCAATACATCGTGTTACCTGTTTCATGTTAGGTCGTTTATGGAAGT